>OX638073.1:28334504-28934504 GCA_951804385.1 Trifolium dubium
GTGTAAAATTGCCGGTGAAGAGATTAGAAATTATAAAAAAGAATAGAAACTATTCCCCAGTGCTAGCAGTTTACAGTTACATCGTGAATTTCTCAGCAACAAAACAATGGCGGATCCGATCCAAGCGCACCACAGATCCGCCACAAACCTCTTCTCCGATCCAATCGACTCCCATCCTCTATGGTTCAAACCCGCATCCTTCCTCTCTCCCGACTTCGATTCCGAATCCTACATTTCCGAACTCCGAACCTTCGTTCCCTTCGACACTCTCCGTTCAGAGCTTAACAACTATCTCTCATCGCTAAATCACGAACTTATCGATCTAATTAATCGCGATTACGCTGATTTCGTTAATCTTAGTACTAAGCTTGTTGATGTTGATGCTGCTGTTGTAAGGATGCGAGCGCCGTTGGTTGAGTTGAGAGAGAAGATTGAATTGTTTAGAGGATCTGTTGATGTTTCGCTTCTTGCTATTAAGAATGGTTTGAAACAACGATCTGAAGCTGCTTCTGCTAGAGAGACTTTGGAGCTTTTACTTGATACGTTTCATGTTGTTTCGAAGGTAGCGGTTGTGCCTTTCGTGTTTAATTGCGACTCTAATTGCTTGATTAATCGTTGTAGAATAGAATTGGTGAATTTTTTTTATGTGAGATCTAATTGCATTTCTTGTATTTTTACTCATAGATAGTGTAATCTTACTACTTAGTAGTACTATGAATCACACACAAGGACGGAGCACGCTTATGTGTAGAGAGTAGCAATCGATAAAAATAAAAAATAAAAAAATAGAAGTGATTGAATTGAATGTAAAGACATGTGTCGGACTGTCAGATACCAGACACGTCTTCAATCTGAAATGCAATGTATTTGATTTTAGGATGAAGATTACTATGCTATTGATAATTAGGTTAACTTGTTTAGTTTTAGTTAGGGTGTAGTATCAACGCCATTGTTGTGGTTTCTAAAACTGAGGCACAACTTTTTTATCGTATGGAAATTACATTTGATAAGATTTGTTTGTTGGCAATTATTTCTAGCATTGATTTTGGAAACCTTAGGGTTAAGACATAAGGCATTGGCTTAAGATTCATTAACAATTGCAGGTTGAGAAACTAATAAAGGAGCTGCCTAGTGTACCCTCTGACTGGTCTAATGGAGATGTGAATTTGTCGGAGAAAAATTCATTGAGCAATGGGGTTTCTGTGCAGCCTGTGGAGAATGGGACAAGTGTTAGAGAGACTCAAAGCATGCTACTGGAAAGAATTGCCAGTGAGATGAACCGGCTAAAGTTCTATGTTACACATGCAAAGGTTTGTTTTAATTTATTATTTTTTATTTTTGTTGAATACTTGTGTTGACAATTTCCAGAAAAATTTATTAATTAGTTGGCATTAAAATTTTAATAGAAAACTAAGTTGAAATTGTTTTCAGAAGCTTGATGAGAGGTCAAAGGCATACCATTTTGTAGGCTATGTGTGGGGTGTTTTAGGGTTACTATTATTTATAGTTTTATACACACACACCACTGACTAATTAGCATTCTGAAAAGAAGAAAAAAAATAAAGGAATCTGATAGGGACAATATTGACAAAGATAGTCATGCTCGGGTAATTTTAGCTATGACTAGTCAAATTAAAATAGCTTATTATGTATTTAATTATTATGCATAATAACCAGGCATTGAAAGTCTATAATCTGCTGTTTGTGTTTACTGTACATTTTCATTAAGCTTTGGTTGTAGTTATTAGGGGGGTCAGTGGACTGCCATGATTATTATTTTGTGTGTGTGCTGTAGTTGATATCTCTTTGTTTGGAGGAAGGCTTTGATAGTTTATTGAATAATAAACTATAAAGATAGAAACCTGACTATGATCAGATATCTCATGTTACTACTTATTTTGTCATTTTTACATTGTCATGATGAACTAGTAGAAAAAATTACATTTTGCAGAAGCACGCAAAAATTAACAGGTAATATTTAGAGTGTCGGATATAGTTGATAGTATTATATGTGCCTTGAAGTTTTACTGGTGTTGATATATTTTGTATTTATATTAAGTTTCTTCTAATGTTTTAGAGGTTTGTGGTTCAACATAAAATTGATTTTTTTAAAAGAACTTAGTACATTCCGTGCTCATCTCTTTTTCTCTATTCTGCCAGTACAGGACCTGCCTTTTATTGAGAATATGGAGAAGAGGATTCAAAATGCAAGCCTATTAGTTGATGCAAGCTTGGGACATTGCTTTGTAGATGGTCTAGAGCACCGGGACGCAACCGCAATTTACAATTGCTTACGTGCATATGCTGCCATTGATAATACCAAGAATGCAGAAGAAACTTTTCGAGTTACTGTTGTGGCTCCATTGATACAGAAAGTTATCCCTCATGGGTCATCAGCTGTGGCTGCTGGATCATCTGGGGATGGGCTTGAAAATGATTATCAATCAATTAAGGAGTGCATTTATAACGACTGCAAATTTTTATTGGATATTTCTTCAGCCGGTACCTCACCTAACCTTTTCTTACCACTTTAGGATCCTTATGAGCCTTAGTCTGTCATACTGCATTGGTTTCTTGGACCATGTCAGTCATTGCTGACGCATTCCTTAGTCCATCTTGGTCTTTAAAAGTTAGAACTTATTATATCACCTTTCACCTTTGTTTACTACATGTACCTTATGCCAATATATATATCATGCTTGCCTATCAAACCATTATATTTACATATCTAGAGTTTGGTATTTGGTGCAGAAAATTCAGGTTTGCACGTCTTTGACTTCTTGGCCAATTCAATCCTTAGAGAGGTTCTCTTTGCTATTCAGAAGGGAAAACCAGGTGCATTTTCTCCTGGAAGACCAACAGAGTTCTTGAAAAATTACAAATCAAGCTTGGAGTTCTTGGCTTATCTAGAAGGTAGCAGTCATATTTCTTTTCAGCTAATCTTACTTTTCACCTTGAAAAACAAAAAGAATGAAGAAAACGTGGCCTTTAATTTGTTGATTTAACAATATATGATTTGACTGTCTATTTGCTAAATTTATTGATACATGTCTAAGAGTATATATTTACTAATACAATGCCATTTAATTTCATGCAAGGTTATTGTCCGTCCAGGTCTGCTGTTGCTAAATTTCGATCTGAAGCAATCTATACTGAGTTCATGAAGCAATGGAATCTTGGAGTATATTTTTCTCTGAGGTGATTCTCTTCATTAAGAAGCTCATAAGTTATGAGTCGTAACTTTATAAAATACCGGAATTGTTTGTGATACGAATCCCATATCTTCAATTGCCTCAGGTTTCAGGAAATAGCAAAGTCTTTAGATTCTGTGCTGACAACATCCAGTCTTGTCCCTGTTCAAAGTTTAGATCCCAGCGAAGCAAATTATCAAGAATTAACACTACAACAAAGTGTAACACTGTTGGAGAGTTTGAGATTGTGCTGGAGGGAAGATGTTCTTGTCCTTTCTCTTTCCGACAAGTTCCTTCGCCTATCCTTGCAGCTTCTTTCTAGGTCAGTTTAAGGTGGAATGTTAACAATTTGCGTTTCTCTTTTGCTGACAAAACAGATGCTAACTTCTCTTTGAACTTACAGATATTCAAATTGGCTGTCATCCGGACTGACTGCACGCAAGAATCTTAATACAAGTACTGGCACTGGGCACGAATGGGCTGTTTCAGCTGTCATAGATGACTTTATCTTTGTATGCATCATGCCTTTACTTTGTTTTTGTCTGCATCCCATTCACTTCCGCTTTAAATACATTATACCCATACATATGATATAATGTCTTTTACTATTTTGTTGCTTGCAATATTGCCAGATATGCAAAATGGCGATATGATTTCACATTAAATCATAACAGACATGAATTCATTTGTAGGTTATTCATGATATAAGATGTTTGGAGGAGCATGTTCGTGGTGATTACTTACAACATGTGGTTCAGGCTCTATCTTCATGCTCCCCCGATGTTCTTGATTCAGTAAGGCAGAGCATTTTACAAAGTGGTCAATCCTTGAAATCTTTAGAACCTTTAGTCATCAAAGCAGTGGTGGAGTCACTGGTTGAAAAATCAGTCGAGGTAGAGTGTGTATTCTACAATGTTTATTCTTTAAATTGGTTGCATTATTCAGATATTTGGGGATGCATATATTTGCAATTTTCTGGACTTTTTTTCCTTCCTCGCTTCCACCGATTCCCTTCCAATTTGTTCATTTTTTTTGTTCAAAAATAATCTAGGACTTGAGACAGATGAAGGGTATACAAGCAACTTACAGACTGACTAATAAGCCTCTGCCTGTTAGGCATTCGCCATATGTTGCGGGAGTATTGCGTCCCTTAAAGGTATGTGATCTCAATGAAGTTTTATGGTTTGTAATATTTCCACCCTGATCACTTTTTTCCGCGGTTATTGGTTAGCTGGATTTAAAAACAATATGGGATGGTGATATATTTCCACCCTGATTACTTCTTTCCCCTAAGTAGGATGTTGAGTCTGATAGCATGATCATAGAGAAAGCTTTAACATTTATAGGAGACAGAGTTTATTTTGGTCCTTTATATAAGAGACATTTTCTATATTAATTGATAATTTTCCTTAAATCCCCCTATATTATTAATAAATTTTATTTTCACGAAATTTTCATCTTCCCCATACAAGGAGAACCATGAATGTTATACACTCACCTATTTCCACACCCATCCCCATGTGTGAGGCACACAAAAGGTATTAAACATTAAACCATGGGATGGTTTAAATCAACTATTATTCAGCTGCTGATGTTTCACCGGTGTTTGTGAAAACAGCGTTCTGGTTTGTATCTACTTCCATTTTTAATCTTTAAGGAACATGGGGGATCCGGTTAATACTATATTCTATATATGAAACGTGTCTCTTAGATACCCCAAATATAGGAGTAGGAACTAGAGAGGCAGTTGATATGCAATCTACAGATTGTCTTTCTTTTGCATTTGTTAAAGGTGGGAAACTTTTAAGAAACTGTTATTGAGTTATAAACGGTTGATTATTACATGTGCATGTAGGTATCACTGCCTGTATGAGCCTCTGGCCTTACATTTCAATTTCAACCCAAATTTTTTAAATTAAACTACTGTTAGTGTTATATGGGCTGCCTGTTATTACGCTATGATCTATTGGAAGTCTGGCAGGATTATTACCAGTTCATGCAGCGTAGGTATCACTCCTTCTGTGAGCCTTTGGCTTTAAATTTCAACCTAAAAAGAAAGAAGAATCATTGCTTTTGTGCTTAGCTTTTTAGTTAGAGGCCAGTGAAACTACGCTCATGCAAATTGAATCTAATATGATATGGTGTGGCATTTCATGTGCCCAATTTTGAACACTCTTCTTCTTGTCTACAATGTGCACATGTTATTATATAGAAAGATAACATCTAATTCCCCTCTTAAAATTGGAAACCGAAAGATTAAGATGTTGAACCTTGGGTATGTATAATCTGTGAGAAAGATTATTTCTTTTCAATAATTTAGTGTGTACATTGATGACATGCAGACTTTTTTGGATGGCGAAAGAACCTCTAGATATTTGGCAAGTGAAACCCAGAAAGAAATACTCCTTTGTGCTGCAACTGAGATTACTGACCGTTATTATGAATTAGCTGCCGACCTTGTTAGTTTGGTAAGAATCCAAACTACATTGATGAGCTTACTACGATGATGAATTTTTTTATCTTTCGGATTCTTTGGTAATGTTTAAGAAATTTTTATTACAAGCAGGCAAGAAAGACAGAGTCTTCACTTCAGAAAATTAGGCAGGGTGCACAGAGACGAGGTGGTGCAGGTTCAGACATTTCCGATAATAATGTTTCTAACTCTGACAAAACATGTATGCAGTTGTTCCTTGATATTCAGGTAAGCATGATTGCCATAATTTCAAAATGAATTTGTATGTCAATGTCCTGTAAACTGTGAATGCTTTAGATAATAACCTTCCTCTTGCACATTATCACCAGGAGTATGCCCGTAACCTATCTGCCCTAGGGGTTGAAGCAGTTAATATTGCATCCTATCGTTCATTATGGCAGTGTGTGGCTCCAGCAGATAAGCAGAATACAATTAAATTATAAGAGTTTGCATCTTTGGAGTCAATGTGGCCTTAGATTGATTGCTTTATTTTTTGGTCAAGATTTTCTTGTGTAACTTACTATGAACTATGAAATCTATAATTAATTGACACAATAATCACAGGTTATTATAGTTCTCAAAGGCAATTTTTGTTTGCTTGTAACTAGTTATATTTTAGATTCTCCTTTGTCACCGGTATAGGTTTTCAGTTGTTATCTCTGTGGCTTGTATCTTATCATCATTCTCTTGAATTGCATTTGCAAACTTGCTGCCATTTTTTTTGCTTATTGCTGCCATTTTATGTTTGTTTAGCTTTGGTATCAAACCCTAGTGTAATTTTGCCAAGTGGCAGATTTAACATTTCAGGTGACCTATTCATGGATTGTATATCCTGACCTGTATATAGATTTAGGCAGTAAATTAAAAAATCGTCAAATGCGAAGGGTTTGGGGCAGCATAATCTATCTCCTTTGTATTTTTTCGGTAGTTTATAGGATTTCATTGATTTGAGTATAACTGGTATGCATTGCAAGTGTAAAAAAATGCATATGTACTTCATTATGTCATTTTATTATATTAATTTAAAAAATATCTCAAACCCACTTGGGTTGGCTCGGTGGTATTGGTCTGGGACCTGGGAGTGTATTTCTCTTTGAGATTTCAAGTCCGATTCTCTCTAGTGACAATTTAAGTGAGCTTGTTTAACTTCTTCAAAAAAGAAATTAAAAAAATATCTCTACAATCATCTATGGTAAAATCTAATTATATACATGTGTAAGCAAGGCAGAGCAACAATTGCTCGCAGCGGCGAGGTATGTTCGACATGTATAAAGACCACTGCTGTTCTGCGTGTTCATGGGACGCAGAGCTGGTTGCGGTTTTGAAATGCAGAGGCGTAAATCTTAAAATGTTATGCTCCACTGGAAGATGCAAATTGAGGTTGGAGTTCTTGGCAAGCCAATTATAAGACGAAATAATTTAGTTACAAATATTAGGATAGAAGGTCATACTCATGAGGTAATCGTTGAGGATGTATCCAATGTGGAGCACAGAAGTAAGGGGGAAATGTACTTGGAGTGAGGTGATGTGCTTAAAATCTAAAGTATTGGCTCCCATTACTAGATACATATAGGAGAGTTGATAACCTTATTCTAGCTGTAACAGAAACAAAAAATAGAGGAAATGCCAAACAAAAAGACATCCAAGTAATGTGATGCCCAAGTTTTATCGATATCCAATCGGATAATTAACTTAATTTAAAAGAAACTTCTCATTTCTTGTGGTGTAGTTGTTCATGATTAAAGCCTTATAGTTATAGGCAAAAATTAATATTATACAGTAATAAATTCCAATAATTTTTCCGAGCTTCTCATTTCTTAGGTTTAGGAGTCGTCCGTACCAAAATAGCGGTCACCAAATTCTCCTAACCCAGGCACGACACGGAACTGGTCATCTAGTCCTTCTTCAATCTCTGAAGTGACAACTTTCAGTTGCGAAAAACGTTTACATACACAATGTATTCCCTCAGGAGCCTGAAAAAAGTTTTGAAATACTGTATTATGTTGGTTTTCATTAAACATAGTAGGATCTTTACTTGTATTCAATTGAATAGCTTACTGAGACTAAATTGAGGAAAATTATCCGCGACTCTGGAACTCCCTTCTTTATAAGAAGCTCGATTGCTTGGCTGGCAGAGTTGCCTAAATGAATCATTTCAATAAGGTGCATGAAGTCAATATTTTCCAATCTTACATAGATGTAGTTATAATGTAGTATTGTTGCTCCGATTTAATTTATTTGTTCTATAGGGAGTGAGACAATGCTAAAAAGTTGTAACTTATGAGCATAAATGAAGAACACGACTGACCTGTACCAAGTACTGGGTCCATGAGAAGAACATGTCTCTCTGAAATATCTTTTGGGAGCTTCTCATAGATAAGCTTATAGAATGAAAACATTATGGTGAGTTACATTTGAAGAGTTGTATCATCTTATATGGAAACTAACAAATTCAAGAAAGAATAACAGAGTCAATAATGAAACAGATTACCTGAGTTTCATCACCACCTTCTCGATGAATAAGAATTTTTCCAATTTTTATTCCTTTACAGCATGCACGCAAAGCATTTTCCATGCTTTCACCGCTGATCAATTTAATAGGAGGTTATCAACAAAAAAATAATCCCCATAAATAAAACAACTGAAGTAGAACTCATAAACACTATGCCATAAAAACTCCAAGAAATGGCTTAAATGCACAATCCTCACATCAGAATAGCTGAATAGGGGTTAAATATATATACACTATGTGAAATTGGTTCATACAAATAAAATTGTTATCAGATGCAACTAGGTTGGAGTTGAAATTAAAACCTATGTAGTGGAGGATAACCGTATCTTGATACTGCTAGCAGTTTTTTCCAAATTTAACCATTAGATTAGAACATTTGGTAGATCCAATATCTTAAAAATGAATGACAATTGAGTATGGAGATAATAAGTGTGTGAAGAATAACAGTTCAGTTAACCTTTTGAAATAGAGAAGTTACCTTCTAATAACAGATACTCCACACAATTTCTTACAAAAATCAACTCCAATATAAGTTGATCCTGAAATACGGCAAAAACTATAATTTAGCTATCTCTCTCTAAACTTAGCAGCTTCATTCTAACATAGTAAGTCTTTCATGATATGTTTAAAACACAGATAACTAGGAAATTGCTGGTAGATTTAAACTTTAAAAGATAGAAAGGTTTTTCTTTTCCTTAGAGACAGACCTGTAGGTGTGGTAACTTGTTTCTCTGTAAATGGCAAGTAACCAAGACCATGTTCCACTACCTGTTAAGTCCAGTGATACTAACATTAGTTCATTAGTGAGGGCTGTAAATTCTGTTATCTTGTATAAAGCATTACTTACCAAACGAATTAGCCTATCCGAATAAAAAACAAAGTCATGCTTTGATATTTCCTTATCACGAATAAGAGTGTGCATGCCTCTACTCTGCAAGAAAGCTCCAATTTTAGAACTTAGCATGAGAAATATCTCTTTGGAGGAAAAAAGCAGATAAAGTTTAGGATAGGAGGAGTAAATGGCAAGATGAAAATCACCTGGAAAGTAGACTGTATAACATTCAAATTTGGATATATCTTACAGAGGTTATGTTGCCCAAGCTTAGTGCGGATATGTTGAACAATCAAGTCAATTGCTACATGATTATCTCCCCCACGAGGTATGATTATGTCCGCATATTTTTTCGTTGGAAGAATAAAATCATCGAAGGCAGGCTTAACAAATTTAGCATACTGAAAATTCAGTAAGATGTTTCGATATCAGCCATGGAATTTCATGTATTGGTGACAAATCAGGAATTAGTGTTGTACAAACAAAGCCAAACATAATTCTAAAAAATATCTAAAAATTTGTACCCAAAAAAAGAAGATATAATTAAATTATTACTACTTCTCATAAATTGTAATCCTGAATTCCTGACATATGTCAGTCTGCTGAACAAATTTTTAATACACAAAAGATTAAAAGTCTTGCCTGTTCCAGTACAGAGTGCACATCTCTACCCCTCTCAACAGTATCTCGTTTTATTCTGCGGGAAAGCCTTACATCAGGATCTACATAACATGCAATGCAATATCAGTATGAGTATGACTACAAGCATTAGACAATATAAAAACCGTTGACAATTTGTATATAGAGATCATTATCATAAAAAATTGGCGCTATGTATCCTTTAAAAAACTTCAAATAAACAGAACATGGAGCACATCCTCCTCACTTTACTAGGTCACACGATTCCCTATTGCCAATCATTCTATTTATGTTGGGTACCCTTACTTAAACTTACTTTCTTATTCTTATACACATTAAAACATATACACGGGATAGAACATATGATCACAGAGAGAGATGCGTGATATTAAAGAAACTAGAAGAAAACAATTTGCTTTGCTTTCAATAGTCTAAAGTACTTTTTGGTCAGTGAATAATATAATGTTAAAAAGGTTAGACCTTTACACATATAGTCTAAGGTTTTTAACCAGGTTTGGTCCATTATAGATTTATAGACATAGTAGTAATTTTTATAACCAAGTAATCACTTGCTGGTTGATTGTTTATAGATTAGTAAAAACAACTTGGGAGAAGGATTCTAATTATTTTGTCATGGCTCTCTCAGAACTCAGAATCAGTGCTCAGCTGAGCCATTTCCAAAACGAAGGCCGCGCTATCAATTGCAGATCATAGAAGATACTGTTTGGTTTGAATTCTTCTATGCTACAATGCCATAACACCGCTTTAGCCGCCTTTTGACTAATAAACTCACTATGAATTACTGCAACAGTGCAACCTTTTATGCCGGGGGGTACTTTGTTCATGGATCTGAACTATAAACAGAACAAGGCATAGCACAGCTACATATACTAGGTCTAGCTAAGTGCAGTATGTAGTATGTTTATGTACCATTTTATTCCTTGACTTTAAACCATCTCCTTTCCCTATGACAAACAAAATTCAGTGCGTTTTAACCCATTTAGCTTGTAATAGATGGGACAATAGCTTGAAATGATAAACAAAATGGAACATCAATAGACCTGCATCAACAAATATCTTCATATTCATCAGGTCGCGGACACGTGGTTCATGAAAAACCAATATACCCTCCATAATGATTACATCAGATGCATTGACCTGCCAAAGGTGAGTAGTATTATTAGTAATGATAAGCACTGGCCTATATTTTCATTTTACACTGATATTACACCTCCAATCATAATTGTCTGAAAACATCTAGAAACGAGTATAGGGTGCTTGAAAGGCTGGCTGATGTGCTTTTCCAAAGATAGTTTAATGGTTTCAATAATCATCATGGTAATGAAGAAAGAGTATTTAGTTTTAAGGGGGGAAATCAATAGACCAACGAAATGGATTGTGCCCTTTATTCTTCTAAATAGAAAAACATAAATCAGGTATGCTTCAATATAGATACACCGACAAGTACTACTATATGATTAATGATGAATAATGTCGGAAACACACGCTTTAACACATTTTTCAACACTCTCTTTTATAGGTTAAAATTCACATGAACTCCACGAAAAATTTATGGGATCCACATAATTTGGTGGGGTCCGTGTGAGTTTTAATCAATAAAAGAGAGTGCACTGAAAAGTGTGTGTTAGAGAGTAGTATGTTGCTAAGGCTTTCAATTGATTGCTCTTTTGATGACAGATGATCTTTTTACTTTCATAAATGATTAAGATTTAAGCATGGCAACAAATTCACTAACAACTGATACTAACACCACACCTAATTTGAACTTATCAGAAAGGTACCTACCTGTCGGTGTTTGTCAGAAGCTCTCTGGTGGAGCTTAAAATCATAAATAGGAACCTGAACTGACTGTCCAGATTTAAGCTTAATGAGTGTTTCTACAAGTTGTTCTGTATCAAATGCATCTAACAAAATCCAAAAGATTTATTTCAGATCACACATGACTGCTAATTTTTGTGCATATAATCTTAATTAAACTCCGTGTTAACATACCAGGATGATCAAAATTATACTCATGAACGCGTTTCAATTCATCATTTGTTAAACCACGATAGAACGAATCCTACAATAACAATAACAATAACAACAACAATCGATAAATTACTAAAGCTATTAGTAGTAAATTAGTAATTAATGTGAATTGATTTGGATTAGCTTCATTCATGATGCTCTAATGATCGATTAACATAATAAAATCACAACTAGAAAATCGCAGTGATCTGATCCACGAGAACAACTCTGATCTAGTAAATTAGGCATTAATCTGAATTGATTTGTATTAGGCATTAACTTCATGATTCATATATGATCCATTAACATTACAAAATTGCAACTAGAAAATCGCAGTGATCTGATCCATGAGAACAACTCTACGCTCTAACAAATTAATCATTGATCTGAATTGATTTGCACTAGGCATTAGCTTCATGATTCATTTATGAACCATTCACATTACAAAATAACAATAACTAGAAAATCAAAGTGACCTGATTGACGAGAACAACTCTATGATCTTGCAGTTGTTGAATAATCATATCACACACCGTAGTTTTCCCTGATGCAGTACCTCCAGAGACTCCTGATTCATCGAAAAAACACAAATCAAATCGAATCAAAGCACGCATAAACAAACAACGCAAATGTGAGAATAATGCTAGAAAATTATTTCAATCAATATGTTGATCTTCTATTTCAAATTCGATCAAAATCATCGATAAATCAGATCAAGAAAAACAACGAGCCGAAGAAAGTGTACAATGTATGTTCGACGAAGCGAGGAGAAATCGATAACATTATTATTATTATTGAATTGAATTATGAAGTGAAGCATAGGAAGGGAGAAATAAGTTGCTAATAAAAGAATACCGATGATGAAGATGTTATTGGAGCGTATCTGTGTTGGAGGAGAAGAAGAAGAATTCCAACGGTAAAAGTGCGCACCACCGGAGGGAGACTCCATTACAGTTACCGTCCAATGCGTTTCTTTTCTGCCTTCCTTCTTCCAATGCTAGCTAGCTCTTATATACGTATGCTCTATGGCATGCGCCTTGTTTTTTAAGAAAAAAAAACTCCTTTATTTTATAGAGTGAAGGTTCATTTTGATCAATCACCCTTATAAAGCCCAAAATATATTAGATTAAAAGCATTAGATTAAAAGCACAAATAATCCATTTTTTATTTTGTACAAAACTCTTTATTTTTAGAGTGAAAATACGTTTTGATTAGTTACAATTTTTTACGATTTAATTTAGTCTTTAACAAAAATAAAATTTAAATTAATTCTGTCATTTTTAAGTTAAACATAAATTAGTCATTGATTTGTCCTCCGTATGAAAATGCAAGGACGAATTTAAGTTTCACTTTTTGTTGATCACTAAATTAGACCGTGAAAAATTAGTTTGTTAATTACATCTTTATCAAATGTTTGTTAAATTTAGTGGTGATTGACACTAGTTAAAAAGGAGCACAGTTTGGATTCGCCACAACTGCGTTTGAGAAGAAATCGAAATTATTTGATATCATAACTTGTTCAGAATCAAATTAAACTAATGGTGAAAACAAAATGTTAAGTATCTCTTTCAAACCATATTTCTTACTAAGAGAAAATGCAAATATACTCATATATTTGTCTTTGCCCTTATATTTTGTTTTAGTACTACAATACCACTAATCCAAAAGATTCAAGAACTCAAAAGTTTGAGCTCCTTCTAGGTTTTTTGCTCAACTATACTAGTTGTGATAGCCTAGTCCCTTCCCTTCCACCAAACTCAATCTCTACATTGGTTGTGAAAGCTCAAATTTAACTCATGAATATTATATATTACCTCGCAAATATTCACTTGATGATAGTTTATTAAGATCGATTAAGTTAGTTTCGTTGATTTTTATATATCACCGTTTGATATATGCATTTTATTTTACTAGGTCATCAGATTTATGTTCCCCCAATTTTTTTCTTTTGTACTTTTTTTTTATATTCATATATTATCTTTTGCTTTAATATATATATACAATAACATGAACTTAGACATTTCATATTTCTCGACGCTCATTAATATATCTCATTTTTTTTCTAACAACTTATCACATTTATCGCTTCTATCTCTTTCTTTTGAATTTGGATTTTCTACATTCAAAATTTTTACATTCATCTACATTTTATTTATTTTTAAGATTAATTTTGTCATTAACACTTCTTATATTATCTCACTTCATTCTCTAGTAACATTTTTTCACTAAATACAAGTGAATGTAGGGATTTTTTCAAGATGTGTACACCCCAATCTAACATCTGATACCATTATTTGTTTCTATCTTTCTCCTATATTTCTCTTTCATTTTTTTTTTCTTTCATAAAATACATATTGTCACAGTAACTTTTCCACCACCACCAAAGCCATTGAATCTGGATCACTATACACCCATCCACCAAACACTAGATACGTGCACAATTATTCGTGCGTCACATGCAAGCAAATTTTTAAGATACAATGTATTATTATACACATATTTAATACTTGAATTGGATTCTCATCGAGAACGAGATTTTGGTAGAAAGTAAAGTCCAACCTAAACCAAAAGGACAAATAGTGTTTGAAGTTTAAAGTATGGGTTAGGTTTCACTTTCCTTCTGTTTATTATTCTAATTTATACGTGTTAGGATGATTATACATTTGCATAGAATAGAATCATTGAAACAAGATCAATATGGTGAAAGATGTAAGGTAACAAAGACATGGAAAAAGATTAAGAAAAACAGAGAGAACATAGGAAATAGTATCTTATTCTTGAGAGAACATAGGAGATGTAAGGTACCATATATAGTGTGCATGGTCCATAATGAATCTAATGTGGCTGTTATATAAGTTTGTATCTTATTCTTGTGGAGGGATGAATATTTTAGTTATAGAGAAACCAATATGGTTGCAGATTGTTTAAAAATTTTAAGTTAGTATTTCATTATGAAGCATAAAGACAGACACCAAATATGAGACGGACACATTGATATAGATAATATGACGTGGACACAAACACATCGTTAATATTGTTGTTGTGTAGGTGTCACACATATTAATCTAAAGAGTGTTAGTGTTTGTGTTTCATATTAGTATTATGGTTGAATGCTAGAAAACAAATTAAAAAAACAAATTAAACAACGATCTCTATAAATGTAAGAATAATGTCCAAAAGAATGAATGAATTTAAACCCACCACATAATCAACATATATAGCATCAATCAATCACTCACTCACTCCATCATAATTCTGAATTCTTCAAAACTAAGAACACCATCCCCATCCAAATCAAATCTACCAATCATCAATTTACAATCTTCAATAGATTTAGAATCTCCCAATTTTTTCAACATCTTCTTCAAACTCTTTGGTGTTATAAACCCACACCCTTCACAATCATACATTTCAAAAGCCTCCTTCAAATCCTTCAATTTTTCTTCCTCTCCTCCTGATTCCATAAGCCTTATCAAATCCTCCAAACATAAGAATCCATCACCATCAGAATCCAATGCCTCAATAGCAATTTCCGCTTCTTTCATTTCAAACTCTCCACCAATCTTCATCATTCTAGTCCTTAACTCGCTCGGCGAAATTTTACCATCGCCATCTTCGTCAAAATAACTAAGAACACGCTCAAATTCCATGTTACTCCTCATGTTATGATAATTATAGTTCACAAACAAAAACCTAAAATAATTGGAATTAGTTATATACAAAATATAATGAAGTTAAATAGTATAGAGTATTTATATAAAGTGTAGGATTTATATATGTAGAAATATATATTATTGAGTTGGTTATGAAATATTGTGGTGTGTTTGTGGGGAATATATATAGTTTGTGAATTTTGAAGACGTGTGAAATTTTCTGGAAGATTATTATGAATATTTACTTCGATAGTTCGAGGAAGAAGAAAACGGCTTAAACGTCACGGCTTGTGTAGTTAATAGTTAACGACGGTTGGTGAAGACAATATTGAAATTGAAGGAATAATAAAGAGAATGAGAGAGAATGGATAACGCGGGGTCAAGACTTTTATCAAATGGACTAGAAAATAAGCCTATATATTAACGGTCAAACGAGAACGTGGCTTATTTTAATTTATGAGTTTTTTTTGTCGAGACCGAGTATCTACCGTGAATGCAGTGATTAATCCCTCGTTTAATTAGAGATACCTCAATGTGGGATGTTGGCACAAAGATTTAAAGCTGCTTCATATTTAAGATGAGGATCAAACTCTCGACCCTTAGTTAAGGGAGGATGAGTCCCAACCGCTCAACCACACCCCTTGGGTTAATTTATGAGTTTGATTTCGGTATAAAATTATTTTATACATATATTTCCTCCGTCTTAATTTAATTGTCTTAGTTTGAAAATTTCATATACTCCTTCCGGCCTTAAATATAAGCAACTTTCACTTTTTTTGATACATTGAATTGTTAATGTATCTAACTTACATTACATTGTAGACTAGATACATTAGTTATTCAGTGTACTATTTAAAAAAGTGAAAGTTGCTTATATTTAAAGCAAGAGAAAAACCCAAGGGGTGTGGTTGGCCGGTTGAGGCTCATCCTCCCTTAACCAAGGGTCGAGGGTTTGATCCTCACCTTGAGTATGGAGCAGCTTTAAATTCTTGGGCCAGTTATCCCACCCATCGAGGTGGCTCGAATCTAGCGAGGGATTAGTCACTGCGTTCAGCAGTGGATACCCCGGTTTCGACCAAAAAAAGAAGCTAGAGGGAGTATATAAAATAGAGTAAACATAAATCGAATCTCAATCATTGATATTCGGCCTAATAATTTCGACGTTTTCTGTCAGTTGAATTAGAAATTTTGAACTAATATAATAGATGCATAAAATAATTTTATAATGATGATATAATTCTTCTGACCACAAATATAAATAAATTTGATTTTTTTATACATTTAACTCTTAATGTATTTGGCCATAATATGAATCAAATACATCAATCAATAGTCAAATGTACTAAAAAGACAAATTTAATTGTTTTTATGGTCGGAGGAGTTATATAATTTCAATTCTTATTTTATTTGATGGAATACTTTTTCTTGTGTAGTTGGCGGAGCAGTTGATGGGAACGGGCACAGCCGCCCAATGAGTGTTCAAACGCGTCGGTGCCACCACAGTCACACGGTGGATACACTTGTCAATATAAATTTTATTTTTATTTTATTTCTGCGACAGCATAATTGTTTATGTATCCGTTCACAAACGGTCGTGTATTTTAATGGCCTATTTTCTTAAGAATTTAATTCTATAGTATAAGACTCCGCCATAAAAAATATTAATACAAGGATAATATTTAACTTGTAATATTGAGGAAAGTGTTGCATAGTGTACAAATCATCCATATACAGTATTACAAGACTCTTTGTAAACTTGTCAAAAAAAAAAAGAGACTCTTTGTGAACAGTCATGTACTACTTTTTTTTTTGTTGGTGTAAAATAATTTTGCACCTTCATCTAAGATACAGCAACAAACAGTTTCTTTCATCAAATCACTTTATTACACTCCACTTTAATTATAAAAAATGTTTAAATTTCATTAATGTAAATATAAAATTAATTTACACTAACAGAAATTCTATTTTTTATTAACAAGGGAATTAATTTTCTCTACGTAATTATTTAACCGATATAAATTTTATAAAATATACTATTAGATTGAAAATTTATATCATATAGATCATTTTGTGCAAAATTTCAGATATTGATATGTTATTGAGACACATCAAAATTAACGGTTTAATTTGTGTGATTTTGTTAAACGCCGTTAATCTTTATGTGTCTCAATAACATATCAAATGATTTTATATTTGTCTGAATTTTACACAAACAATCTATATGATATAAACTTTCAATTCAACTGTGTATTTTGTAAAAATTTATATCAATCAAAACATTCTTAAATAGTTTCAGGAGTAAATATCCTCAAATCATAAAATAGTAGAATAGAAAGAAGAAAAAAAACCAAAGAACAATAATGGATCTATAGAACATCTCCTAGATTGGGAGGAACATATCCGCACACATGTCTCATGATAAGAATGATGAATCTTCACCGTCTCACTTCAATTGAAGTAATCTTCTAATCTGTTGACATAATTCAGATGGACAAATCCTCCCATAACATAAGTACCACATTTTTTATCCAAGACTAGTAGGTTAGTCATTAAGATTTCATCTTATAAAGTGTGGAAATCGTGGGTGAAAAAAGTTTAAATTTTAGTTCCTACACATAAAATGTCATTTTTTACCAACTGAGTGATGCTTACAAAGATCCATAATCTTATTAGATAAAGATAGACAATATAAAAGTTAAAATTCAAACTTCAATTATAAAATCCGACTAACTAACAATTTATATATCTTCATTTTTTATTTTATAAAAAAGCAAAGGTTCGAACTCAATACCTCGTGCATAATACTCAAAGTCTCAAACTTCTCACCCTTAAACCAAAATTAGTGACAATTAATTTATACATCTTTATTTTATTAAACTAAAATTTGTACATAAAAATAATCACGTTTACTTTGACCGGAGTCCGGAGATTCCATGATAAAAGTACGTAAGTACTATAGGACAGGACACACATAACGTCTGCAGTGGGAAGGCATTTTTTAAATGTATCCAACACTACTATCCCAATCTCAATTTTTCATCCAAACACTATCATTGTTGTTTGTTGAATTTCTCTAGTCTTTATATATATGGAGAGAAGGAAACAAGCACATGCCTCACCTCACAGTTTCTATGCTAGTATTTCTTTGGTATTTTCTTGTAACAAACGAGCCTTAATTAATAGTTTTTTTGTGGTATGGAGTGAGTAAAATCCGAGGTCGACATTGAGTAGAGAATTATTATGGATTAAGTTAAGGTTAAAATTTGTAGGAGTGCTTACAAATACTCCGATGATACTGATACTCAAGTTGATATGAGAACGTGAAGTGAAAAGTTTTAAAATAGGTATTGCATATGTCAGCTTGTCCTTATGAAGGTGTTTATATAGCGCACCATCACAATGATGTGATATTTAATTTGGTTGTTGACTTGATGTCTAGTTTGGAAGATGGACGTTATGGGTTGATGTGAATATGTGATATACGCTTTTGCAATGGAAGACATTTCAAAGTGGGCTTATTGGGCCTTCACATTTCTAGGCCTTATAGGAACAACAAACATGTGCATTGATCCGGTCCATAACAACATAGATGATCTATCTAATTCAAAAAATAATGGATGATATAGTTATCCCTCTTAGTTTAGAAAATTAGCTTCTAATACAATAATTGTAGTTGTATATAGATTTGATGTTTATGATGTTGGACAAAACTCTGATGTATTTGGTTGGTTTTTCTCATTTCCTTAAACAATTATTTTTACAAGCTCCATAAACAATTATTATAGTTTTGACTGTTTTGATTTTTCTTAGTTAAGGTCACCAAATTTTGACACTAAGGGATATTAGTTTGACTATTTAGATTTTGATATTATGATTTTATTTGATGGAGTGCAAGCACCACCACCGTTACCATTGGTAATTGATTCAGTAGTGATTGACGTTGAACTTTATAAGAAGGACTACAATTCGATACCCCACAATTGCGATTGAGAAAATTCTGAGACTACTTGATGTCAGAACTGACCTCAACTATAAATTTTGGGAAACTCTGTAATTGACGTTGAACTTTGTAGGGAGGACCATCGTTCTTGACATTTCATAAGTTTTAGGCTAAATTTGAAAAAAAAACTCAACTATAAACGATAAATGAAGAATGCATTAATTATAGTGGTTGGCGTCCTAGCTATAATTACACCTCAAATTACTACTGTTTTGAAATCCAACATAATTGTTTGTAATACACACTTTCACAATCAACATGAGAAATAGTAACCTAAATAAAAAAAGTTCAATAAAAAGTGAGATCTTGATATTCAAAATCCAACAAAAAACTATTTTAGTTAAAATAATCTTTGTTGTTAGATATCTTGAGATAGATAATCAAATATATGTTGTTGAAAATTTTATAGCAATATCTAGAATAAATTTTATAAAAACAAAATCATAATTCGGAATATAAAAAAGAATATAAATACAATCGATCGCATGAATTAATAACAGAAGAGAATAAACACCAATTTTAATTTGGATGCGAGTCAAGAAGATATCATGAATTTTACAGTTCTACTTATGTGTTAACTAATAACTACTAACCATATATTTAAACTGCATTTACCAAAATAAAAAAACATTGACTAAAATATAATTTTTGTTTAAAATGCAAGCAATGAAGTGTCACACCCATTATGTTTGCTTGGAATAGAATCACTAAATTCCTAAGCAAAAAGAAAATAGTAAAAAAAAAAAAGGTAACTTGAGTTGAGGTTCATCAATCATCACCGACGGAGCATACTCCGGATCTTGACATAGTACAACCTTCTTCTTTGTGAAAAACCAATCACAATCTTAATACATGTCTCATTCACAAATCAAAAAATGAACAACATAAGGTAACTACTATGTCTCATACTCATTTCTTGTTTTCTTCACCATTTTTGTGATTAATAAAACGTTTGCTTATTTTAATTTTCAAAAACAAATATTCATAATCCTTATTACATTTGCATCATATGTCTATTACTTACATAGAATGTGTATAGTTTGATGACATATTGACAAAATTCAAGAGGTGTCATCTAGTTATCATCATCAAAATTTCTTCCTTAGTTAATATCAATGAAATTTTCTTCATCTTCAAAATTTATAAACTTGAAAACCAATTTAAATGAAGAGGAAATTGGAACCACTTAATGTCAAAACTTAGTCGAACTGGATTAATCGGCTCAGTCGGCCAGATATACTCGTGGTGAAAACCAATTTTTTTTTTATAAATTTTTTATCTTGATGATCCATAAATTTTTGTAAAATATAGGGCCATGAAGAGAGCAAAATCCAACAATGAAAAAGAGTATGAAGAAGATCTCATAAACCAATTACCAGAAGGAATCTCTATAGCCATTTTATCAAAATTACCAATAAATGAAGCTGCTAGAACAAGCATTCTCTCAAGAAAATGGAAAAATCTATGGACATATTTTTCAGGTACCTTAGAATTTGAAGGTTCGCCAATTATGAAAGATATGAAAAAAGATATGAAGAAAATCACAGGAAGACATTTACAAATGGCAATGGAAATCATGTATGATGCTGAAAGACAATCATATACAAATTGGATCAATGAATTGTTAACTTCACTTAAATGTTCATCTCTACAAGGATTGAAGTTTTGGTTTCCAATGAAAAATGTGAATGATGTTGATAAGTGGATTCATTTTGCAGTTCAAAAAAAGGTTCAAAAGCTTCAATTGTATTTTGGTCATACAATTGATTATGTTCTTCCATTGCAACTATTTAAGGTTGAAAATTTTAATTCCTTGTGTTATTTGCGTATGAAATCGATTACTGTCACGGAAGATATGCTAGAGTATTTACTTTGTAATTGTCCATTGCTTGAAACATTGAGTTTAGTTGATTCAGATGTTCCAAAAATTATGAAGGTTTCAAGTTCATCATTGAAGTTGAAATGTTTAGAGTTGGTAAGATGTTGGGAATTGACAAAAGTTGAAATTTTTGCTGAGAAATTAGTGACATTCAAATACTATGGATCACATTTGGAGACAGAATTTAAGAGTGTTCCAAGCCTAATGGAAGCATCTTTTGGAGGATCTTTTGTGGAGTTTGTTAGACAAAGTTTTATGTTACAAATAAAAGTGCTTAAATTGGATATCACACAAAACTCACCTGATGTGGTAAATTTCCCTACCTACTCTTCTTTTTTTAGGATGGCGTGCCGCTTATTATCCATGTAGCACTGACACTTCTGATCGAAGACGTGTTATGGTGTCTGACATGTGTCGGTGTCTGAAACCGACACAACACATGTCTGACATATATCATATTGATTTATGTTGTTTTTAAAAGAAAATTACTAGTATCAACATGTCATGTCTAGTGTGTGTCATGTCTAGGTTTTATAGGTTGTTATAAAGAGTGATGTCATTTTTACTGTTTTTTTTTTCTTTTCAGATTTATTGGTTAAGTCAACTTCCACAGTTAAAAAATCTCAAGCATTTGGAGTTGGTTGCTTGTGTTGATGATGGCAAAACACTTGGTGCTTGTCTTATGTTATTGAAGGCATCACCTTCACTATGGAGATTCACAATCAAGGTGAATATCCATGTACCACTAGCTTTGTCAATTTCTGTCAAAAATACGACCCTTTTTTTGTAGTCAATAAAGAACATACAAAGCTGCATTTACATACTTGATTATTTAAATGAATTAATTTTGAATAAAAATAAGTTGAACAAAAATGATGTATAATTTGAAATATTCATGTAGAAATAAGTTAGAATAATAATTTTGAGGTAAACTTTTTTTATATTTATGCAAGCTTCGAATTTCAATTTCAGGTTACAATTCATATTTGAGGTAAAATTAATCCTACTAGAAAACAGGTCAATTTAATTCAAAGGTGAATTGTCTCTCGTAAAAAAGACAGAAGAGTTTAATATTTTATTAAAATAGTAAGGTTCACCTTTAGACGAGGTCTATATTTGACGCTCCCTCAAAAACACCTAAATATATCAAATAATGATGATTAAATTCAATTTTTACATTCTAAAATCACTTTTATCTCTAACAAATGTTAATTTATACATGCTTATCCACAAATCTCACCATTTATAACAAATCTCATTAGAATTTCTGCATTCTTCTAGTTCTAGGCCTAGCACTTCACTTTGTCATGTAAGATAGGATAGTAGTGAATCTGATTCTGCACTTCTTACATGTTGCAGATGGTAAATACCAATCCAACTTTCAGACCAGAACGCAAAGTTACAATGGAATGTCAATATAGTCTTGAGGAGTTGGAAATTATTGGCTTTTGTGGAGCAGCATGTGAAGTTGAATTAGTTATGCACATTCTTGAAAACGCGGTTGAACATGAACTCCAAAAGATAACTATCGATACAAGGTTAAAAACTAAACCGAAATTAAGGCCGCCGGGGGAGGAGCACTTCAAAACATGGAATCACGAAGAAAACATAAAGCATGCCCGGCGACTGAAAGACAGGATACCACCTCAGATTGACTTTGTTTGTCTTTAACAATATAGGATTACCTCTTGTAGAAAAATATGTGTAAGTTAAATTTCATCTAGAACGTTACGAGATGAGTACTGAATTTCATCTAGAACGTTACAAGATGAGTACTCAATAGGTTCGAATTCAAAGACCTTTCTAAATAGGTTTGAATTTTTGTGTTTTATGTTAATTTATTCATCCAAATCATAAAATAAGATTAAGATACATTGTTATCTTTAAGAATACTCAGTTATTAGCATATTTTTGCTCATAGTTGAATAACTTATTCCATACAATTATTTATTGAAAATTGCAACATTTAGTAATTAATAACATTCCTACTCAGATAACATTTGTCATCCATTACCAGAGTTAAGGTGATCCAATAACGAATTAACCATTCAAAACTACTCTCTAGTTACAATCCAATTCCTAAGCAACCAAAACTAAAATAACAGATAAAAAACATTTACCTTGTTTCGCATGTCTTTTTATTGCAATCAAATACATGTTTCGAAATGAAGTCAACACTTAAAGGCCCTGCTCAAGCATTGCTCGGACCCTCATTGGAAGACCGTAAAGCCGGATAAAACCAGCAGCATCAGCTTGATCATATATCTCACTATTCTCAAATGATGAGATATCTTGCCTATACAGGCTAAAGGGACTCTTCCTACCTGTTACAGTAACAGAACCTTTGTACAATTTCAAAGTCACGGAACCTGTTGTGGTCTCAGTAATCTTCTGCATAAAGGCATCCATGGACTCGCGAAGTGGATCAAACCATCTTCCGGCATACACTAACTCTGCATACTTAAGGGCTAATGAATCTTTCACCTGTATTGTTTCACGGTCAAGTGTCAAAAACTCCAACTCCCGTGCTGCAGCGAAAAGGATAGTTCCACCAGGAGTTTCATAAACTCCGCGGCTCTTCATTCCTACAAGCCGATTCTCAACCATGTCAATCCTGCCAATTCCATGCTTTCCACCTATTTCGTTGAGCTCAGCGAGTAAAGATGCTGGTGAAAGTGTCTTCCCATTGAGTGAAACAGGAAGCCCTGACTCTATACCAATTTCCAAATATCTGCACGACATAATGATGCACACTTTAAAAATTGTTAAGATAACTTCCAAAAATGAACTTGAGGTTGTATATAGAGCTAGGCTTTGATTGGATACACAGTTTAATTAAGCGTTTATAGCATAAGTTATGATTTCTTTTCATAAGCTATCCTAGAAAGCTTACGGAAAATAAGCTGTAAACAACTTATAAACATGTCAAGCTGTTTCCATAAATTCTATCAAACAGTCTCACAAATACTTAGGTTCAGTAGATGACGTCAAATAATTCAACCCAAAACATGGCCGTTAATAAAACCACGAGAAGGAATCTTACTCTGCTTTATCTGGAGCATCCTCCGGGTCTACGGACATCATGTACATATCCTTTTGGGGCTCATTAGCTGGGTCTTCCAAAATATCACCCTGTAGTGACACAGATTGCATATATTAGAGAAACGATAAAATGTCACTCCCAAAGTATAGCTTTTGGATATACGCTTATAAAGCATAATCCTAGATTAAACTAAAGACAGGCAATTTCAGACAATACAGCATAGAAATGATGCAGCGCGTTCCCTTTGAGGGTTCACGTGCTCTCTAGAGACCGGTAACAAATGATGGTATTTCTTGAAATACTTCTAAAAATATGGTTCTATTCAGACCCTTAGAAACAAATCACAGTGAACTCAACATTTTTGTTGTTAACAATTTAGCAAGTCCATAGCATTTTGGTCATCAGTTACATTATGAATGAATGCCATCTAACAAACATTAATGTGGTGAATATGTGCTTCCAAACATGAAGACAACTATGTCAGCGTCCTTTTCACAGAATCAATTCATTTTAAAAAAATGTCGTCGCAGAACCAAAAACATACTAAGTGATGACACTTATATATTGCTTTGATATGTAACGAAATATGTATTCTTAGAAGGACCAAATTTATTACTTTGAAAAAGTTCATCTGACCTTAAATTCAATAGCAGCTAAGAGCCAAAGAATTAAAAAAAAACATTAGACTTAGCCAACATTCAACACTATAAATAGAACTAGATTGAGGATAACCACAATACATACCTCATGGCTAAGGTGCCATAGGTTTCTATCCCTGCTATATATGGACTTCTTTGTCACTGGAACAGGAACATTATGCTTTTTGGCATACTCAATGGCATCTTCTCTCCCTGTAATATCCCACTCCCTCCATGGGGCCACGATGTTTAGCTTGGGGTTCAGAGCAAAGAAAGTGAGCTCAAATCGAACCTAAATGTTTATAAATAAAATATGTCAGAATAATATAATTGTGTTGACATAGTACTGTAAGCATAATAGTAAGACATGCCTGATCATTTCCTTTCCCTGTACACCCATGGGCGACAGCATCAGCTCCAACTTCTTTGGCGACATCCACCATGGCCTACCAGTCAACAGGCATCAATCAATATAAGTTTATTATACCTTATAAGCTGTGGAGAATTTGCTTCACAATCGTTGTCAATTACAACAAGGAAACCAGACATGACACTAATAATAATTTGGACATGTCAGTATCGAACATCGAACACGCCGTTAATCTGAAAGTGCATGTGCTATTACAGGAGAAAAAGTTTTGTCAAACTTCAAGTAGAATTACCTTTGCAATTACAGGGCGGGCCATTGAGGTCCCGAGCAAATACTTTCTCTCGTAAATGGCACCAGCACGCAGGCAAGGAAATACATAATCTTTAACAAATTCCTCCTTCAAGTCCTTCACGACTAATTGAGAGGCCCCACTGGCTTTAGCTTTGGCTTCTAAACCATCCAATTCTTTTATGCCCTATAAAATTAATTGTTTCCAGAAAAACAGCACATCAACAAGAATAAAAACAAATCTTTCAGCCGGATATTTACAATCTTCCAATTACCAATTTAGACAACAAAAATCTTTATTACGAAAAATGAATTCTAAAAGTCACGACATACTTGGCCAACATCAGCAGTGAAGCACACAACATCACAGCCGTAATTCTCTCTGCAACACCAAAATCATTAAGTAAGATAACAAGAACAAAATAATACAACAATAGGTAACGTCAAAATGGTTTATGATCTTTATTAACCCATTCCACTTGAAAAATTAAACTACATCTCTAAACTACTCGATATTTTTCATTCAAAATGTGCAAGGGAGAGGATAGTGAACTTGTGATGGAAATCTAGCAGAAAAAGGGAAAAAAAAAATAACAAGGAAACTTCTATACCTCAGCCATGGAACGATAACTGATGTGTCTAAGCCGCCACTGTAAGCCAGTACAACCTTATCCAATTTTCCTCGTAGCCCGCTACCCTTCTTGACTTCAGAAACTACTACATCTGCATCACTGCTCACTACTGCTTTTACAACTGCATGTCATGAAAACTTCAACAGCATCACTCACATAAAACTTCAATATCAGACAGTACCAAATCAGTTTAATCAACCAGTTAACACACAGTGCCTCCACTGAATTTATCCACTTTTAGCATAAACCATTAATAACCAAAGAAGTCACAAATTACATCTCCAAAGATTTATATGATAATCGTTATTACTACACAATTCTATTAAGAAAATGCTCATTTTCAAAATTCAAATGAAAAAACGAGTCAATTCCATTCGAACAGATAAATAATACAATTGGAGACACCATGCTAATAAGGTTTTAAATCTTAATTAAAAGATTCGACTACAAAAAACAATAGGAAATACCACATGCTAATGACTAATAGTGTCTTAATTTAAAGAATACATTTTTAAATTATAGTTTGCAATATTAAGCATTTTGAGGTCTTGCAACCACAATTTTGACTGCATTTTATTGCAATATAAAGGTTCACAGCAAACCGAAACTGCCACCGGAATTTAACACCATAGTTTAACCATTGTTTATAAATCAATCATGCAAACCACATACAGTTTTCAATGGATCTTGAGACAAAATAATCTCACCTTGAAGTCTACCGGCACCAACACTAACTCTTGGCTTCAACTACACAAAGTAGAAAAATCCAAAATAAGACCAAAACACAAACATAAACAAAAAAGGGTCTCAAAAAATGAAGCAAAAACATATAATCCTAAACTTTAAATATTAAAGTTTGAACTTTTAAAGATCACCTCTTTGAATGAACATGGGTTAGCCTTCCATAACCGATTAAACAAAACATGTTCTGCAAATAAAAATAAGCACAAAAAGAGAATCAGATTATGAAATGTTCATGAAAAATCAATAAAAGGGTCATGTTAAATTGTTACTAGGATTCAAAAAAATGGGGTTTTTGAAATTGTTAATTGTCATTGAAAAACATAACATAGAAGTTTTGAATGAGAATGAAATGAAGAGAAAAGAGAATGAACCTGTTGCATGCAGAGAAGGAGAAGGAATAGTAGCGCATGGATGTGAAGGAAATGCTTTCAACTGAGCCATTGTCGAACTCTAAAGTGAAGAGAAGAAAAACAACCTAAGTTCTGGTTTGGAACAAGGGGTGTGTGTGTGTGTGTTGGAGCTGCGTCGCAGTGTTGTGTTTACAAGGGTTTTAAAAGTGTCAACTATGTGGAAATGACCAAATTGGACCCAATAATGTAAACTTTTGGTAAGGCACAGCCATAAAATTATACTTCTCTGTTCCTATGTTCCTAAGGCTCTGTTTGGATAACTTAAAAGTAACGGAGTGGAGCGGAATGTAACGGAATGGAATGGAACGGAGCGGAATGGAATGGGACATAGATTTCATTCCATTGTTTGGATATATTATGATGGAGCGGAACAAATTTTCCACTCCATTGTTTGGAAAGTGAACGGAATGGAATGGGTTATAACTTTTTAATTCCATTTTTATCCTTTATTTATAAAATATTAATATGATGTATTTTCTACTCAATTCATCTAATATCATAATCAATACACAAAGAACCTTGCACATAAATTGGAACACAATACATAGTCCTCATAAACATATGCATAAAATAAAAAGGGCATAAGCAAGAAAAAAAAAAGTAACAAACATGCCTCACAACACGCCTAAACAACTACAAGAAAGAAAAAACAAAATAGGAAAAAACAATATAAAATCAAAGTAGCCAAGCAGCTACAATAATGGAACGGAATACAAATAAGAAGAACTACATGTACAGTAACACTTTACATGTGATAGTTTAATATTATTAGATTAGATAAATTAAATTATTGTTCAGCACTTCAGCTTCCGTAAAAAAAAAAAAATCAAATTATTGTTCATATGAGCCACATCATACGCAGAAGATGAAGAAGAAAAAATTAAGCAGATTGTGCAGACATTAATTGGCACTTGAAAGAATGAAAGGGTTAAAATAGTAATTATTTAGTTGTTGTGTTCCATTCCATCACATACACCCCAATTTGGGTGGAATGAAAAATTGAAGGAATGAGTGATATTGGATGGAATGGGTTTCATCCCACTCCATTCCATTCCATTCATTTTTTACAAAACCAAACAATGGAATCCAATACCATCCCACTCCATTCCATTTCATTCCATCCCTTACCATCAATCCAAACATGGCCTATGGGTCCGTAAGAAAGTAGGAAGGAAGAAAAACACGAAAACCAATGCATGTATTTTGACTATTTTATAATCCAAATACATCCATCAAATTTCGTGTTTTCCTTCCTTCCTACTTTCTTTTCTTCTAACCAAACGGAACCTAAAGTTAATTATAGTATTAAATTACTTGACGAATTATATTTATCTTTCATAAGATTTGAGTGGTATGTGTTTGTTTAAGTTTTTAAAAAATGATTTAGTTTTACAAAAAATTTAGACTCCTTAAATAATTTTATAATTTGTATTTTAATATTATTAATAAGATATTGAGAAATAAGTTTCTGCAATTTCGTGCAGAGAATATTCGATTTAAACTATAAAAAAAATCAAAAAAAATAATAATACTATGAGATAGACTTCTAAAATGATTTATTCTTCTTTATTTTAAAAAAGTCTGGTTTAACCTAAATTTATCATAAATTAGACTGTAAAATCCTATAGACTAAATTAAAGCCCCAATATTTAACCTACTAATAAAACTAATAAAATTGATTAATTGGTGATTGATATGTTGAACTTAGTAGAGAGGATTATCGTTTGATTCTCGCAACTGTGTTTCGGAGGGAGTTGAAATCACTGTATCAAAATTGACCACCCAATCATATTAAATTGGTGATAAAAATAAATAAAAAAAAACAAAAAAAAAAAACTATAACAACCGATGATTTCCTCTTTTCTATCTTAATTTCTTGCATAAATGATAATATATTCCAAATTACTTTTTCCATTTATTGGACCACCCATGATTCTTAAAAATGCCATGAGGAGGTGTTGCCCAAGTGGAAATACTTGCTGGGATGAAAGATTGAGACACCATATTATCTTTATCTTTATTCGTGTAAAAGAAAAAAGATCGAGACATTATCATGTACCCATCAAATCTGGCATGTTTAATAAACTTGAAGCCTTAACTAATAAAATATTAGAGACACGAAATTATTTTATTTTTTTGACAAAATTGACACACGAAATTATTATTTACAATAAATAGATTATTTATTTTATTTTGATTTAATTAGTTAATCAAATCAAATCAAATTAAATCAAATATTGAATAATACACATTGTTTTATTCGTGTGTAATAATAGTAGTTATAAAAAAAATAGTAACTCAGCCTGATTAAAAAAATTTACTTCTACCAAAAAAAACTCACTTTTCAGATATATTTAAAATGCAAGAGTGCAATATTGGCATTTGCTTTAACCATCTAGAATGACATAGCTAATAGATAGTGCATAATTATCTCCAACATTTTATATAAAAAATAAATAATTCAATATATCAAATAAAGAGTAAAATCTAAACAACTACTCTTGAAACTTGTCTTTGGACATTACAAGTAAAGCTTATAACATTTTTAAATTTCCTCTTCCTCCGGTAAAATACTCTTAATTTTGAGCTTCTTTCTACCTCCTTTGTGAAAGTTGATTTTGTTTGTAGAAAACAATCTACGACGTATCAAATCTAATAGTCGTGACTGCAACTGTTTGTTCATTGCTGTTACATGTTTTGCCATCTTTGTTATCCATAAACGATTTTCTCTATTTGTTTCAACTTTCATTTGCATGCTCACCATAGGCATGTGTGTTTTCTGCCCAAAAGAAAGAATAATTAATGAAAACACCATCTATAATCTACCTGTGCCTCTTCATAGAACTTTCTTTTTACAAATTTTACATGCATTAAAAAAATATGTGGGTAATATGTGACATACTCTGTGACTAAATACTTCATCCGATCATTATAAGTAAAATTGACTTTCTAGCTATATTGAATAACTTATGTATCTCAGATTCTTAGATACATGAAGTAGTTCAAAAGTCAATTTTACTTATTATTATAATGACCGGAGAGTAATTACTGATGTTTAAATTTTATCAAGCATGGAATGCAAAACTATTGTATGACAATGAAATGCATGACAAGAAATGAATAGAGGCAAACCTGTGAGCCAAACATGTTTTGTCTCAATAAACGAGCACCGCTTCTTAAATCAATGTAAGTTTGTTTTTCTTCGAAGAGACGACACAAAGAAACAAGAGTTGTAGTCTCTTTGTTTTTGTTGATCAACATATTCTTGTGTAATGGAGAAACAATATATTGATTGGAGCATCTCTTGTTGTTTGATGTGGAGACCGTCGAAGACCGAGGTATTACCACAAGATTAGTTGGTCTCCCTAGTAATAAAAAATTTATTAATACATATCAAATATATTAGTTATTAAAAATTATAGTAATTATTGTAAAATTCAAACTACCTTTTTGAAGTTGGAATCTTCGAGTGATTGTCCAAGTGATCACATCCCATATGCAAATTGTGCGGTCTTCAGAAGAAGATATTAGACATGTCCTACTAAATGTCATTGCAGTAATGGATTCCCTATAAAATTAACAAAAAAAATGTTGAATATTATACTTAATTAATCTATATGCATATAAATGAAATTATATCTCAAATAAACATTGAGGAATGAAAAGTTTCAATTTCCATTTATATTACCTGTGTCCTTTCAATTCAAATGATTGGTCTCCATTGATAATGGAATTAGGACCTTGTTTCAAACCAATATCAATCATGCTAACAATTATTGTTCCATTTTGTGTACCACAAAGCAAAATGCTTTCTTCTTGGTGAAGTGTAATGCAAGTTATTGCCAAAGGAAAAACTTGAGTTTGTACAAGCCTTCCGGTGATAAAGTCCCAAACCTATTAATTAAATATGATAAACAAGATGTCACATCTTAATTAAATCAAGCTCGTTATATAGTTTTTTTTTCGATATGATTATTTTAATTACCTTGCATGTTCCATCAAGAGAGCTTGATATTAAAAATGGAAAGCTTGTAGCTAAAAGACCTGTTATTGGGGACATATGCCCTGGCAAACTACGTATTAAAGGATTCGAGCTTCTTGCTTCTTCCACATCTAATAGACTTCAATCAAATTGAATACAACAAATACATCAATACAATACAAAAGTTCTCATAGCATTCACTATCTACTACTTCGTTTGTTCATTATTATAAGCAAAAAATCACTTTTTTTATATTTATTATTGAATAAGCGATATATCTGTTTTATAATTTAAACTAAATATATATTAGCGATTCAATAGGCTTAAAAAGGATATTTTATTTATAATAAAAACGGAGAGTCATCTAAGAGAGTACTGAGTGAAAAAATTATTGAGTCAAAAAGTTGCATAGCAAAAACATATTTAATCATTATAATACCTTATCATGGACCAAACACATATCATACCATTAGCTGAATCAGTTATAAGAAGAGATTCATCGTTTGAAAATATTATGTGGTTTACAGATTTATAATGTGCTGCCCAAGTCTTCAACAAATTTCCACTAGTTACCTACAATTCATCATAAACAACACATTTCACAAAACAAAAATTATCTAAAATATGACATTTTATAAGTTAGTGAATCTTAAAAATCAAAAACCATAATTAATATTATATATGATAAATATATATAATATGAACTAAAAAAAACTATTAAACTAAAAATGTCTAATTGAAGAAATATATTTTTAAATTCAATGACTGGTTAGTAAATTAATAATTTAAGATTTTGCTTACATACATCCCATATATAAGCATTTCCTGATAAGCCACCTCCCACAAGGTAGACGCCATCTTTTGTGCAAGAAAGTGGTCCAATGGCCTCCGCAGTGTAATTTATAAGTGGTCGTCGAGGCTGAAATGTGAGTAAAAATAACATATTGAATAGTAAACAAATTTACATGAAACTAACAAATATTATTAAAAAATTAATAAGAATAAAAGAAATATTACAATATCTTATATTAATATATATATTTGACTAAACATCTTATATTAATACTAAAACAAATAAGTATTAAAAGGTTTGGTTTACTATTATCAAAAGAATTTCAAATTCAATATAAAGGGTTTTCAAAAAAAGAGATAAAAAATTATTTCCGAAAAAATTGATTTAAATATTTTTTAGTTATTTCTTGTTTACCCCTTTAAGATTTAGAGATATTTACCACCAACCGTTCAAAAAAAATTTAACCGATATAAATTTCTATAAAATATACCGTTGAATTAAAAATTTATATCATATAAACTATTTGTGTAAAATTTTAGACAAATATAAAATCAGTTGATATGTTATCGAGACACATCAAAATTAACGATTTGTGTGACAACTTGTCTACCCCTCAAGATTTGAAGGAATTTACCCCCAACCACTAAAAATGTTTTAAGCGATATAATTTTTTATAAAATACATTGTTAGGTTGAAAATTTATATCATATTATTTGTGTAAAATTTTAGATAAATTTAAAATTATTTGATATATTATTGAGACGCATAAAAATCAACGGTGTTTATATCAATTCAAAGTTTGTGTTGTTTTATGTAAGAGCAAGAAAACATTACCTTGTTTAAGGCCCAAACCACAATAGATCCACCACCAATAGATCCATGTTTGTTCAATTGTGATGCCACGAGGAACTGATTTCTTAGACACAACATACCCAAAGGTGGTGAAGCACATGTTGGTATGTGAAGCATCTTTTTCCCCGTTTTCATATCCCATATTGTCACCCCAATTTTCATGCTTTTGTCACTACACACTACCAATGCCTCTCCTTCTTCCACCACCATCTCTTTCTTGTTTTGTTGTTGCATCTTGAACATTGAATGGAGAACAAAGATGAATGGTGTGGAATTTCTTGTGAAAAAAATGACAAAAGTTTGTGTTGAGAGTGTACTTAATTTTGCTAGTATTTTATTTTGGAAAGTTCTTTTAATGTTTGACCGGTTATCAGATGATTTTTTAATCACGTGTTTTTTACTTGCACCTAAGTAATGATTAGAGGAGTCGTAATGATGAAAAAATACATCATTATTTGGTGATGCGTGTTTCACGTGAATTAGATTTGGCATTCATGTAATCACATTAGTTGTGTTTGTGTCTGGTCTCAATAATTTTATTTATAATTTAATTTATATACACAATCGTTTAATTATATATAATTGAATTTACATTACATAGAAAATTATGAAGATATTTTCACAATTAGTCTAAAAATGCTAGTGTCATTTTATTTAATTTGGAATTTCTTGAGAATAATAAAAGAAGTGATTTTGTGTTGAGTGTATACTTAATTTTAATATTTCACTTTGGAAATTTCTTTTAGGGTTTGGTTGTTGCTCTTAAAAGGTGAATTTTGTTTTCAATGGATGTTTCCTTGTGCCTTGTATTTGTCATTGAATATTCTGAAAATCAAGATGGTCATTTTATGTAGGTTTACATATGTATGTTTGCAGTGATTAGCATTTAGATAAGGGCATATAGTGTAAGATATATATTTTGAATTCTCATAATCAACATAAACTTTGAGACTATATAATTGATCACCAAATTATTTTTTTTGGTCAGGTAAAATTTCACATCCTAAGGGTCTGTTTGGATTGATGGAATGTGGTGGGATGAGATGGGATGGAATGGAATGTGTTTATGTTCCGTTGTTTGGTTTTGCAAATAATGAATGTGATGGGATGGGATGGGATGGTATGTGATGGAACTCATTCCATCCAATACCACTCATTCATTCAATTTTCCATTCTGCCCAATTTGGGGTGTGTGCAATGGAATGGAATAAATTAATAACATAAATACAATTTTATCCCTATTTGTTTTATTATTTTTTTTTGAAAAGGCAAATACAATAAAATAAAAAAATTTGTTATGAAAATTTTCTTTCTTCCCTCTCTCTCGTCTTCTCTTCTTCTGTAACCAATTTTATTTTATTTGGTACAAACCAATTTTATATTAGTATATCTTCCCTACCTAATCTTCTCTTCTTCTGCAACCAATTTTTTTGTGTACAAATCAATTTTATTATTCTTGTTATTATATTAGTGTATGAAAAAAAAATTACATCAAATATAATCTTTGTCTCTTCTTCTTCTCTTCGTTTTTTATTAAATTAGTACTACTATTTGGTCTGACATACTACAATAGTATTATTTTAATATATGATAATATATATTTTTATCAATAAGATAGTGTTTTATTTTTGTAGAATAAGATAGTGGCTTTGGCTATTTGTCGATCCTTTTTCTCTATTAATTTGGTAGTTTATGTTCAATTAAGAGTGTTATTATAGTTTGGACAATGAATTAGTAATGAAATATGTGAAATTTATTGGTTGAATTGAGTATAAAATGTATGATATTAAGATTTTATAAATAAAGGGTATAATTGGAATAAAAAATTTATAACTCATTCCATTCCGTTCATTTTCCAAACAATGGAGTGGGAAATTTGTTCCGCTCCATCATAAAATATCCAAACAATGGAATGGAATCTATGTTCCATTCCGTTCCATTCCATTCTGTTCCATTCTATTCCATTCCGCCCCGCTCCATTCTATTCCATCAATCCAAACAGACCCTAAAGATGAATAAGTGAGCGTAGAAAACAAAATTTACATTTTCAAATATTTCAATAATTATATATTGCCACAAATCATAAATAAAAAATAAAAAATATTTCAATACTATGTATTTTTTTTTTAGTCAAATAATTTAGCGGCTAGAAATTTCACTTTTATAGTGGAGAAGTGGGATGACTGAGGTTCGAATCTCGATCAATACTATATATTCTTTTGGTTACAAAAATAAAAATATGCAAGAACTAAAAAATACATAAAAATTTGTCCTAACAATGAATGGGCCGGGTTATGAAAATAGGTTAAACCCGATTCATAAACCACGACTACCTCCCGCGTCTTTATTAAAAACCCTAAACCCTAATCATTCTCTCCTTCACACCTCTATTATTCACTGCCACATTTTCTAGGTTTTCGTTGCGGCCATAACCATGGCTCTCTATCTTCTCCACGAAACTGCTGCAGGTTATGCTTTGTTCGAAGCTCATGGAATCGATGAAATTGGTCAGAACACCGAAGCCGTTCGTAACTCCGTTACCGATTTGAACAGGTTCGGTAAAGTTGTTAAGCTTCGCTCTTTCAACCCTTTTACCTCTGCGCTTGAAGGTCTTGAACAAATTAACGCCGTTTCTGAAGGTAACAGTTCAAAATGAACTTTCACTCTCAGTATCATCAATGTTTATGCTTTTTCTATAGGATTTTGTTATTTTATATATTGATGATTCAATTGGTACTAGTTTTGATTTTATTATTACTAGGTTTAGCTTCTTTGGTAGGTTTATTTTGCATGTTTTTATTATTAGGTTTTGAATATATGCTAGTGCTTCAATCATAGTGTGAATAGTGTTTTTTGAAACCCTAGTTTTTTTTAATTATTACTAAGGTTTTTTTGCTTGATGCTGAAACTTGAAAGTTTTTAAGTAACTTTTGTTCGAAATATGCTTGGTTTGGTTGATACTATGTTTTTTAGTAAACTTGAATGCTGAAAATTGAAACTTTATTTCAATATATGTTAATTTGGTTGATGCTAAAATGTTATGTTTTTTTGTGAACTTGAATGGTTTTATTTCAGTTTTGTTAGTTGAGTTGCTCAAGTTTTTTATTTGTTTGGTGTTTTGAAGGGATTATGACTGATGAGCTGAGGACTGTTTTGGAGACTAACTTACCGAAAGTGAAGGATGGTAAGAAGGCAAAGTTCTCTTTGGGTGTTGCAGAATCTAAGATTGGTTCACATATACATGAAGCTACTAAAATTCCAGTCCAAAGTAATGAGTTTGTCGGCGAACTTATTCGTGGGATCAGGCAACATTTTGAAAAGTTAATTGGTGATCTTAAGGTTGGCTTTTGTTTTGGGCTCTGATTTTGGTTGCATGATCCTCCTTTGCACATTTGATTGATATGTTTTGCTTATTTGAATTTTATAGCCTGGAGATTTGGTAAAAGCACAACTTGGTCTGTGCCATAGTTACAGCAGAGCTAAGGTGAAATTCAATGTTAATCGGGTTGACAATATGGTCATTCAAGCAATCTTCCTTTTGGATACACTTGATAAGGATATTAACTCGTTTGCCATGAGAGTCAGGTAGCATAGGCTTAACATGAATATATATGCATTTTTGATATTTGAAATGGTTCACATTTTCAGAGTTAAAAACTTGAATGATTTATGTTGGTTGATCAATATTGTGCAGAGAGTGGTATTCATGGCATTTTCCTGAGCTAGTGAAGATTGTTAATGACAATTATCTGTATTGCAAAGTTGCTAAATATATTGAGGATAAGTCCAAGTTGGCTGAAGACCAGATTGAAGCCTTGACTGATTTAGTTGGAGATGAAGATAGAGCAAAGGAGATTGTAGAAGCTGCCAAAGCCTCCATGGGTAAAGTTTCATATTTTTGCATTTATCTTGTTTTTCCCTTCTTGTTCTGAAGTTTTTTCTCTTGGGTTTTTTTAGGTCAGGATTTGTCTCCTGTGGACTTGATCAATGTCCATATGTTTGCCCAAAGGGTGATGGACCTATCTGATTACAGAAGAAGGTTGTCTGATTACCTCACTGCTAAAATGAATGATATTGCACCAAATTTGCAATCTTTAGTTGGGGACAGTGTTGGTGCCCGTTTAATTTCCCATGCTGGTAGTCTCACTAATTTAGCTAAGTGCCCCTCATCAACTCTTCAGATTCTTGGTGCAGAGAAAGCTTTGTTCAGGTTTTTAACTTCACCTTTTGTTATGAAGTTTAATTTTTAAAAATGAACTGCATGTGTTCTTTCTGGACAAGTGACACTGATATTCCTGTGTTCTGTTATTTTAACTCTTGTATATTCTCTTTTCCTGCTATAATTAGGGCTTTAAAAACAAAAGGAAACACTCCCAAATATGGTCTGATATTCCACTCTTCTTTTATTGGGCGTGCATCTGCCAAAAACAAGGGCCGAATGGCTCGCTATCTTGCAAACAAATGCTCAATTGCATCAAGGATCGACTGCTTTTCTGGTTGGTTTCCTTCACAGTAGTATTTGCTATCTATTGTTCCTTTATTTTGCATCTTAACATGCTTTTGTTATGTTCTGCAGAAAAGGGAACTTCAGCATTCGGGGAGAAACTCCGTGAGCAAGTTGAGGAGCGACTTGACTTTTATGATAAGGGAGTTGCCCCTCGTAAGAACATTGATGTCATGAAATCTGCTATTGAAAGTGCTGATAACAATGGTAGGGATGTGCAAGGGAAGAGGCTTATTGCCCCCATTTCATTTTCTCATATCTTTATATGAATTTGGTTGTTATTATTTACTAGTATCTCATTTATTTGTGCCTGCCACTTAATGTATTACATTACATATCTTACGTTGCTCATCACTGACTTATATGAATGGTTGCAGATACAGAAATGGAAACAGAACAAGCTTCAGCTAAGAAAACCAAGAAGAAGAAGCAAAAGGATGAAGGTGATGACAAGGCTGCAGAAATTACAAATGGCGATGCAGAGGAACACAAGTCAGAAAAGAAGAAAAAGAAGAAAGAAAAGAGAAAATTGGACCAGGAGGTGGAAGTTCAGGAACAAGTTGCAGATGATGGTGCCAATGGGGAATCAGCCAAGAAAAAGAAAAAGAAATCCAAAAGAAAGGATACCGAATAGACTAAATGATGATTGCTGTATTGGATAATGTTACATTTTAGTTTACTTTGAACTTATAACATTTGCTGCATATTATGTCTTGACTCTTGTGAGTGCTTTTTGTTTATTTATTGTAGCCTTAAAATTTTGTCCAACAACCATGTTTTCTGCATAATATTAGTATTTGGATAGTTGTTATGATCACAGTATTCCTTAATCTTAGTATTTGGATAGTTATTAATATTATCACACTATTCATGTTCTTACTATTCAGCTTGCTAAAATTTAAGTACATGGCAAATCATGATGTCTATCCTGACTTTTGTACAAGTTGTTGGCTTACAACTATCATTCCACTTCTATGATGTTTGCTCTGCTGTAAGACCTGTTACCTCTTAATCACGTCTACCTAATGACAGTGTTCTAAGAGAGAGTACTGGACCTCCAAGGGGAGAGTTGTTTTAAGAAACATTAACATTTTTTTTTGAACTAATCCATGCCAATGCACGTTTTTGCAATATTTTCCTAATTGAATCGATAGAGCAAGGTGTTGCTACAGGGCAATGCTACTTATCGAAATCCTTGTCAAAATTAGTGGCAGTAATACAAAGACCCATCAAAGAAATCAGATAAAATTATTGTTAGGAAATACAAACTTTTTTAACTTTCCAGGCTGTACGGTTTTCAGATTCGGATCTGTTATTGGTAACATCGGGTCTATTGGATTCAACATGGTTGGAACGGTTTATTCATGTTCTTCCAAACTTACAATTCTAGTTGTCAGATACTAAGATTTAGACATTAGTTACCAATTTAATCAACCTGTCTGATTTAGTAATGAAAAGATTGCATACAATTATACAATATCCACTCATGATAAAGTTTACCCAACCATGTAGTATTAGCTACTGCAATTGTCTTTAATTCTTGTTGTTGTAAAATGCACATATTTGCAATTAAGGACTTAAAAATACATTATCTCATGTTTATCTTTTATCGATTAATTCATGTTAGATCATCGTCAATTCATCATGTATCATTTGAGACTAACTCGGTTGTCCAATTTTTACAACTGTACTGCATTGCAGCAATGTAAATGTTGTTTTCGATGGTTGGACTTTCCGTTTACACTTATTGTTACTTTGAGTTTATTGTAAATTTCAATGAGGTTATGGTTTTTTTTACTCAAGTATTCAAGTGCATGTCCCCTCATCTTATATTTTTATCATTAAGCGTCACTTACCTCAAAAAAAAAAAAAATCATTAAGTGTCACTAAACACGGCATGGATACATGTGCGATACCAGGTGTGAGTATTGGACTATTGGTACATAGTACTCCTTTGGGAATATTAATGTACAAGTGCGTCAATATTAGTACAAAAGATATGATCAAATTGTAAGTCAAAATGAATTTGACATAAAATCTCGACTATATTCATTTTATTTAATTTAAAGGCTTATATCCATCACTAAAATAATACTGTTCATCAAATATTTCATAAGTTCTCTGACTAACTGATACCTAGTTGATTAAGAAAATCATGGGATAAAAAACTTATTAACATATGTTGAAACAAAATATTAGAAAATTTTATCAATTTAATACTGAAAAGATCTTAGGATTCAAAGAATAAAATACATTTATCTTCCTCTAAAGTCACAACGGGGCTCGAATCCAAAACCTCCCAGATCCAACACCTATCTTTGGACTCATGATATTCGAAGTAACAAAGTAAAAGCCATGCTGATGATGGTCGAGTACGCAACAAGTATGACCGGAAAAAAAATAAAAATGGGAAGCAAATAAGAAAATAAATTATCATAAATTTGAATTTATGACGATAAGAAATTTCTTTATTTGTCGAGAATTATGAAATATTTGGTCTAACATTTTAATATTTTATTTCTAGTGATGGAAGGAATTTTGGATTAAATAAAATAAATGATTGAGATTTGATGTCATTTGAGCATGTTTCAAGGATCAATATGATGATACTCAAATACAACTTCAATATCCACTCTCACATACAGCGGGGGTCTATGTCCAATTTTTACATTGTCCTACGAAATTTGGTTCTAATACTATGTCAAATACAATTGTATATTTCAATACGCGCATTTACGCCCAATGTGTGTGGGGTTAGACCTATGCAAATATTAGGCACAGAGGTACGCATTGAATCTGTACATTTAAGTTTCACATTGTCAAGTCTTTTGAACTATCCAACACAAATATAAACTTGAACATCTTCATATTATTGAGTAACTTGAGATCGACAATACAATTCATTCAGCATGGTACTATAGTCAAATTTTATAGGTAATGTGAGAAATAAATATAGTCCGACACTGGGTATGATAGTGTATATTGAAGTTGTATTTGAGTATTGTATATATCGCTAGTCAACCATGATATGAAATATCGTTATTAAAAAAAAATGATATGAAATATGAATGCAATCATAAAAAAATTAATACTACGTATTATGAAAAAGTTTAATTTTCACGCACTTTTAATACATCTATTTTTTTTGTATTAACTCTCAAATTTTTAGAAAAAGGAAAATTTATTTCACAAACATTCATGTGTGTTTTTAATGTAACTGTTATAATGACGGTGATAGTATAAAAATTATTTACAGGGGAATGAATATGTTGCATGTCTTATATGAACAATATTATAGTTTATGATCACCCTCTGTAAAAGTCGATTCTAAATTTTTGTTGATGATTGTGATTTGTACGAGTATATTTTTTCCCGTTCGATCACTCAGTAATTATTTTAGTTGGATTAATTTAGGCCCTTGGTTAAAAAAAAATAATAGCTTTCATATTTATAATATTTTATAATAATTTGTCTCATTTTGAAATCTGATTGTTGAATGTCACACTTTTTTGACTTTTAATAGCATGATAAAAGCCTATTGATAATATAGATTCTTTTACAACTCTTCAATAGTTCGAAAAGCTTATAAACAAAAAATAAATAATAAAGAATAATGTATTCATTTTCAACTAAATGTTTGACAAGAAACTTTTATTTCAACATATAAACAAAATTAGCTCATTCACCTACCCAAACACCACCAATAAAATTAAAATATTAACAAAATAGAAATGCTCGTCAGAGCAAATTTTTCATTACGATCGTCTCGCAAAATAATATTACTATTTTTAATTCTTTAATTAATTAATGTAAGAGATATAATGTTTAACATTTACCTTAATTTAATTAATCTTTTTTTATTCAATGTTCGATTTCTAACGGGAGCAATTTATATATCCGATATATCATAAACTTCAACAAAAAAACACTCACCTAACACATAATCAAACGAAAAGCCAAAAGTGATTAGGAAGACTTAAGTTAGAAGCGAGGAAGGTTCCGAAGCCCAACCTAACGTTATCAAAAAGACCAAATTAACCTTTTCTCTTTTCTAATTTTTTATTCACATTACATAAGCATAAGAATCATCGTTGTTGTTGTTTCTGTTACGCTTATATTTTGTTTATCTCTTACTGTGCGTGTTCGTTCTCTGTCACAGACACAACACAACAACTTTAACAGAGAAAACGGTAATGGCGAACGCTAACTTAGAAGATGTTCCTTCTGTCGATCTCATGACCGAACTACTTCGTCGTCTCAAGTGTTCTTCCAAACCTGACAAACGTCTTATTCTCGTTGGTAATTCTCTTTTATGTTGTTCTGTTTCTATCGACATTATAGTTTTTATTTTCGATTTTGTTCAGATCCGAGAATTCTAAACAAAACCTGTGTTCAACTCTTCGATTTATGTACTAGAATGTGGTAATGTTTGTTGCTTAGGAATTTTGATGCGGTTTTTAGGGTTTTATTTGTCCCTGTCTAATGTTCCAATTGTGTATGTATTGTTTAAGGAACAAAACCAGGTTTTGGTGCTTTGTCGTGTAATTAGGATTTCATTGAGAAATTTTAGTAGTTTTTAGTTATACAATTTTGCATGATAAGTGTTACTTTTCAGTTACTTGATAAGTGAATTAAATAGATTCTCCTTTGTTTTTTATTTTTTATTTTATTTTAGGTTTTTTTTTCTCGTTTTTTCGAGGTTTATTTCACTTATATATGGATGTTGTTTTTATTTCAGAATTAATGATTTTAGGAGTATTCATTTGTGATTTGGCTAAAGTGAATAATTTGCTTGAGAAGATAAAAATAAGTAATTTCATAACGGTCAACGAATAAATCGTTATGATTTAAAATATTGATTGTCTTAGATTCTAGTGTTTTAAAGCCTTCAAAATTTGTAACCACGCCGCTTCTTAAAATCCTCGTAATCTCATATTGACAATTGTTACTTGAGTTATGAATATGATTCTATGTATCGGTTAATCTGCACATGTCTACGTCTTAGAGGTTTATTGTTCAGAAAAGTTTGTGGCATTCTCTTAGTTTTTATAGTGACCTTAGTTTGTAGTTTCCTTGTCTGTGTAATATTGGTGGAAAGCAATGCTATTGATGGTGGATGGCGTAGAGCCGAAAATACGAAACACAGGGTGACATACGGTGCTGCCATCCTTCACAAAATTGCCATATCGGTTTTCCATAAATCCAACACCATATTTGACAACACTAGTAGAAAGGAAATTGCCAAGATAAAATAGGTTCATATAGACATTTATAGTGATTTTATTTCTCTTTGGTGTCAATTGAGTGTTTGTTGCTTATTTTTGTTAAAGATTGTACTCTCAATCAAACATCGTGCGTTCTTTTCACGACGCATCTTAAAGTTGTTAACAATTTTCTTCTTCTCTCAACACAATTTAGTTGCTTCATTGAACTTTCGAATTGTACATGTTTATCTCACTGCACAAGTTAAAATGGGAAATTTAATTTGTTCATCGTTCATTCTTAGAATTCTATTGTAAATGGGAAGTTATTCTTCCAAGTTTTCACGCTGTGTACTGTAAAATGTTCCTGTTCTGAATTGTACCTGTTCACAGTATCATTTTAATTTAATCTAATTTGATACCATAATGTTCCTATAGTCATCGAGTTATTGTACTTTTTACGTAGACTATTCTCCATACTAATCTCTGTCAGCATATTTAATGTTCACGCTTTAAGAATTCATTTATCAATGCACATATAGTATAACTTAAAAATGCTATTGCAGGCCCACCCGGATCTGGAAAAGGCACCCAGTCGCCAATCATCAAGGATGAGTACTGCTTATGCCACTTGGCCACTGGTGACATGTTGAGAGCAGCTGTATCAGCAAAAACTCCTCTTGGTATTAAGGCGAAAGAAGCTATGGAGAAGGTAAGGTCTTTATGGTATACAATCTTGTGCTTTTATTGTTTCACTCAATGCGCTTCCGTAAAGTTGTTAATCTGACATTATACTAAAAAAATTCAGGGAGAACTTGTCTCTGATGACTTGGTTGTTGGCATTATTGATGAAGCAATGAAGAAACCATCATGCCAGAAAGGTTTCATTCTTGATGGTTTTCCAAGAACTGTGGTCCAAGCACAGAAGGTATTGCATTGCATTGTTTGACATCTGAGCTACTCAGTGAGTTTCTTTTGTTCGAAATATTGGGACTGTGTATATAAAAGGAGAATGGCTTGAATGAACTGTTGTTCTTCTACTTACTATGAATCTGCCTTTTTTCTTTCTTTCTTTTCAGCTTGACGAGATGCTTCAAAAACAGGGTGCTAAAATTGACAAGGTGCTCAATTTTGAGATTGACGACGCAATCCTTGAGGAGCGAATTACTGGACGCTGGATACACCCATCTAGTGGCAGAACCTACCACACAAAGTTTGCTCCTCCCAAGGTTTCTGGTGTTGATGATGTAAGACTTCATCTTTACAAAATGTTAATCGTCTTATAGCTAGTTTAGATAACTTTTTTAATAATCACTTGTAGGCGTAGAGATTGATAAGTTGAAATGACTGTATAATGACTACAAGTCTTTTAAATGATATTTTTCTATGTAAGTTAATAAGCTTTTGCACCTTGACTTTATCGTACATTCCTTATCTAACTTCTTTACGAACACCAACTAATATGTATGGACTTATTTGTAAAGTAGAAATCAAATACTTATACAAGTTCCCACAAACTAGAATCCTATCCAAATTGGATCTACGTATGATTTCTGCTTATTGGGACTTAAGCATATGTAAGACTTCTTTTGAAGCTTTTTAAAGTGTTTTCAAGACTTTATTGTTAATGCTGAATGAAACGAGGTGCAAAGGTATATTGTTAAGATATTTTATTGGGAAATTAATTTGGTTTTGAGGGAACTGCTTGTTTTTGTTGCTGTTTGTACTTCAGTTAAATAGGTTGCCCCATTTAAATTGTTAAGGCTTACTACAAGAGTCATTACTTTTTAGCTAAGCCCCTGTGACTACTTTCATAGTAAAATTTGGTTTTTTCAGGTTACTGGTGAACCCCTTATCCAGCGCAAGGATGACACTGCAGCTGTTCTTAAGTCAAGGCTGGAGTCATTTCACAAGCAAACTGAACCGGTATGATTCACAAGCACACTCGCATATCTGTATATATTGGTCAATAAATTATTATCGAATACATATTTTATAAACTGGTTGTAGAATTGAAAGTTTATACACACACATATCTGTATATATTGGTCAATAAATTACTATTGAATACATATTTTATAAACTGGTTGTAGGATTGAAAGTTTACACACACACACACATATGTATATATTGGTCAATAAATTATTATCGAATACACAATTTATACACTGGTTGTAGGATTGATAGTTTATAGATATCTCTGGAAGTTTTGTTTCAAAAATATGAAATTATTACATTGAGATGCATCAAGATTAACTTTGCTGTGTCTAAATGAGAAATCAAAATTTTCAGATGTGTCAAAATTTACGTAATCCAACGGCCAATTTTGTAAAATATATATTAGATAAAAAGTTATCAACCGATGTAGCACGAAATCAGTGTTACACAAGTGTTAAAATTCTATATTAATTGTGCAACCTTGATTTTGTTTTTGATTTTAATGATTTTGGATTAAAAGCAGTTGTTTTGATTCTTCTTTCAAGTTGTTAAGGGAGAAATTATGGTTTTAGTGATTGCCTTTATGATTCAATTTTTGAAGCTTTGGGCAACCTCAGTTATTCTTTTTGAAACTAAGGCTGTCAATTTCAAACTAACCCCAAAACGTATCCGTTTCCATAATTATTCTTTTGTTTTTACGTTTAGATTTATGTGAATGTTTTGATGTTGCATTAAAATATAAAACCTTAGCTGTTATCAATCAATTTCAGTTTTTTATATAGAATGTAATGGTTTTTTGCTTTGATCTAAATGAACTTAATTTATTAAATCAACTAGCCTGGAAATTATTGATTGAGTTTTTGCATTCTGGTTCAGCAGTTTTCTTTATTTTGATTTGTAATGTTTTATTAGTAGATTTGAAAGATCTCGGACAGTTTTTAAATTGAGTTATATTCCACTTTTTGTTATTTATTGTGCGAGTAATAAAAAACAAAAAGTCGGGTATGGGTTTTGGTTATGTACTATAGTAACCTACTATGGGTATCCATGTAATCTTTCCAGTTATGAATGTTAGCATTCACCCACGCACAAGCCCCTTTCCTATTTTTTTTGGTTCTTTTACAAATATTTCTCTGTAATTTCTTTTCACAGTCTTGAGTGAACTTTTTTTTGTTGTTGAACTTGCAGGTTATTGATTACTATTCAAAGAAGGGCATTGTTGCTAGCCTCCATGCTGACAAACCTCCCAAAGAGGTGACATCTGAGGTGGAGAAAGTGTTGTCTCAATAGGGTTCCCCCCCATGGACGCTCGGATCGAAATGCTGTTTTTTTTAGGAAACTTAGTTTGCCAATTTCTACTTTAATTTAATACATTTTGAAATCTACATACCCTTTCAACTTTGCTGCAAATGCCGGTTTTTCTCAAACTATGATTTGGAGAGTTACTTTGATGAAAATAAAAAGTCAATTAAATGTAGCATTACTTATAAATTAATTGTCTCTTCACCATTGCATTGGTGTTGTTTTCAAGTTTTAATGTTAGTTGAGTGAACACAAGATCCCATATGTAATATGGAGTTCGAAATCAAATCATACTAAACTTGGTTATATTTCTGTGCAATATTTTTTACTTTAACTTGACAAGATCAACTGAGACATTAGTCATTTATTAGCAAACTAAAACATGGTAAGTTGTCCACTTGTAAATTTATGTGTATGTTTGGTTTGTCTTTTGCATGAGCTAAAATTGATTCTAGAGAGGTAGAATTGATTTTAATATATTTAGTTGTTTTTGAGTAGAATTAGTTTTAGCTCAATAATTTATTCTATTTGAAGATAGAAATTGTGGCTTCTAATTTTATAATTGTTTTTTACATTTAAATTTATTGTTCAATTCACTTTCACATGAATGTATCCATACATCAGTCATTTTACACTCAATTCAATTTTAAAGAATAAATTCACTCAATTAATTTTTTTCTCCCTCATTGATGGACCGTACTATGCTACTTTAATTTTAACTTGTAGACCACATGAATGGGTTTAGTTGCGAATATTTGAGACTTTAGAGTGTCCTCTTTTTAAAGTCTCAACATTTTGTGTTAATTCATATATAGAACTAAGCAAAATTACAATTGGCAATCCTGTTGGCAAGCAGTGAGTTTAATGTCCTTTGAATTAGCTAGTTCTTGGCTAAAGTGTCTGAATTTAAAATATTTTTTTAACAACTTGACATATATTGAAACTGTGGTTTTTTATTTTTAAAGCTAAAATTGCTCCCATAGTTTAACAACTTCGAATATGATAATGTGTTAAAAATCAGTAGCTTGTTAAGAATCCTTTTTGTTCTATTGCATAGCATACTGCGTCCATGCTTAGATCCTTGAATTTTAACCTACAATAACCAACATCCAATTCTACATCATGTTAGAGGTACAGATTTGCTTGACTTGAATCTTTCTCTCTTTTTTTTGTTACGGTAAAAAGCATATTCACATGTGACTTTTTTTAATCTTAACAAAAAGTGAAGAAAAATAAAGGTTGAAAAATATGGATATTCACTTCACTAATGTACCTTCGGGAGATTGTTCAACTTATACACCCCCTGAAACAATCAGTAGTTGGGGTGGTCTTTCACTCTTATGTGGTTCATGTTTTTCTTTTCTCTTTCATTTGTTTTTTCTCTTCCGTTCACCTTTTTGTTTGAACGATTCTTGCTTTTAAGAAGGGGATTCACCAAGTAATTTCAGAAAAGGCCGCATTGTGTCAATAACGTAGGGTTACTAGAAAGATATTTCTTTTATAATGTCTGAAGTTTTGAGCTAAGAATATATATAATAACTAATAAAATTGGGAAGCTTTTATGTATATTTTATTTAAATGAGGTGAAACAAAAACATAAAGAAGGGCAATACTATAATATTATTGCTGTTTTTCTATTAGAAAGAGAACTACAACGAAGTTATCCCAGAGTGAAACACCCTACATCCATGAGACCCTGAACCACCCTTAGAGGAGGGTATGAAAATACACAGACACATAATAGAATATTTTGAATGAGAACTATCAACTCATTTAACCTACTTACAAAGTGAGGAAGGCACAACAAATTGAGCAATAACAAGTCTGGGAGCATGGCCATTCTTGCAACCAGTTTCTTTCCAAAACCTTTCTTCATACCGATCGACCGCTTCCTTGTAATCCATTTTCAAGCACCAGTTAATTTAACAATTTTTGTGCATAAAATATCACTACATTTCAGGGCAAACTTTTAAGTTAAGAAACTAATAGCATAACCTGTTGACCAAGGGTGAAGTGAAGTTTCCCTGCATTGATTTACTCAACATGTCCCAAGTTCTCAGGAGCATTTCCTGGTGGCAAAAAATAATGGCAGGACAGAAAGTAACTACAAAACTTGGAAGCCCCAAATTGGAAGCCTCGACGAAAAAGAAAATTCGAAACAAATGGTTGTTGAATAGATAGAAACATACCGCACCATATCAAATATCATTTATTACTTCACTCCTGAAATGTGTACATATTTTACCCCACATTAAGGGTATACAACTACATGGATGGAATTTCAATACAAAAAATCAGGTGCCATACCTTCTCAGCTTACTGTACATCAACATGCCCGTTCCAATTTTATAACACAAAAAGCCTAATGAAATCAATAACTGTATGATCATTAATGTTGAAAGGTAAATTGGAAGAGTGTAGGTTAACATAGGCATTGTTCTTGATTTTTCATGAATCCACCTCTAGGATTAGTACCTGTCTGAACAGCACACTACCATGAGGAGAAAATAGGATTGAAATCAGATCGGGGAAGTGGACCTTCACGAAACCAATCATGTTGCAGAGCAGCTTCAGCAGATATCCTCTACAAAAGAATTAACAATATCTGTTCAGTTGCATTATTTAGATACAAGTATCAAAAAGCCATTTAGACATCATCAGTACATAAATAACATACCTTTTCAGGATCATAAGCTAGAAGTTTATTCAACAAGTCAAACCCGGACTCAGATAAAACTGGCAAACCGGTGAAAGATGCAGCTGGAAACTTCATCCTTAGCATACTACACCTGCAATGTCAATAACTTCACATTCAGGGAGTGGAAAAAACATAGATGTATATATTATCGTTCATAAAATAAAGCGCTTTCAGTAAAAATGATAATAGAAACGGAGAGCTTACCGTTGCTTAACAAAATTTGCTTTAGACCCAGGCAATTTGGACAGTCCTGGCCATGATTTCTCATCTGGTGTACCAAGAGTTCGAAAAATCTGCAAAGATAAACAAACAAAAAAACCAAGTTAAACTAAGATGGAAAAGTTCTATCTCAAGTTATAAATATGATGATATGAAATTAAACTTAATATCCAATTGATTTTAGTAATAATAACCTTACCTTGTCAAGTTGCTCAATTTCTGTTTTACCCTTGAAAAGTGGCTCCTTGGAGAGTAATTCGGCCATTATACAGCCCACCGACCACATATCAATTGCTTTAGAGTACTTTTTAGCGCCCAACAAAAGTTCCGGTGCTCTGCACAAAATACCAAAACAAAATCATAATCCAAAACATCGATAATCTAAGTGATAATAAAACTTGTATAACACTGTAATAATACTCACCTGTACCATAATGTAACCACAAGAGAAGTATACTGCTTCAGAGGGCTTCCATACTGCCTTGACATTCCAAAGTCGCATATTTTGAGATGTCCATCTTTATTCAACAGAATGTTAGAGGTCTTCAAATCCCTATGAAGAATCCAATTATCATGAAGATACTTGACTCCTTCAAGAAGTTGCTTCATGAAGGATTTGATTTCACCCATGCTAAAAGGTTGGGTCTTTGCCTCCATTAGTTGCTTAAGATCATATTGCATATGCTCCATTACCATATAAGTACCATCATCGCAATCATTATCATCGACAACTACTTCTTTAACATCCACTATAGAGGGATGGTCTAACGACAAGAGAATATTCATTTCTCTAAGGGCAGTTATTGGAAAACCATCCCTCTCCATATCCATCTTCACCTTCTTTAGTGCAACAATTTCACCGGTTCTCTTATCTTTAGCTTTATAGACAACACCATAAGTTCCTTCATTTATCTTCTTAACCATTTCAAACTCGGACACACTTCTACAACTCTGACACATGTTAAAATTTCTCTGCACATGCATCACACCACTATCTTCAAAACAACCTGATGGAGAATCACTACCCTCTTCATCAACATCGGTTCTAGTGATCGTGCTTTCCGAACTACCACCAGTTTCTGCACTCGAGCTTCTTTTGTGTTGCTTAGATTTGTCATCATCACCAATCGGCGAATCATCATCATCAGAAGCCCACTTTGACTTTGTTATATTCCATCCCTGCATATCACTTTCTTCATCCATACAAGAGGAATTCGGCGATGATCGGGTTATAGACTCTGTAACATCTATGACTCTGTCTTCGTACGAATCTTTGCTTTTCTTCCCAGCCAAATCCCATACAATTGGTGAGAATTTTCTTCTCTTTTCCGGCGGTGAGAAAGCTTCATCACCGTCAAAAAGTATCTCACCTTCTTCTCTATCATCTTTTCCATAAGAATAAGAAACTTTGTTGCAGAAATCAAATTCATTGGCAGAACCATATTTGTAAGATTCTCTTTTCCCTAAAACACTTTGTCTTCCTGCCGCCATGGGATTAAGAAGCACAAATTCTCACAAATAAGTGATACAAAAATTCAATTGAAAATATCAATTTTCAAACCCTAATTCCCCAAATTTTCAAACCCTAATTTCAAGGATTTGCAATCAACGAAATTCAACAACCACAATCAACAATTGTAACAAAAACTAACAATTAAAAGTTTTTCTAATATTTTTTTCTTCTTTCTCAATACAATCAAAGGTGAACAACAGTTTCAATTTAAAAAAAAATTAAAAAAAATTAAAAAAAAAGTGAAAATAGAATTGAAATTGATTGAGATGAGAAACAAAACCCTAAATCGAAGGTGGTTGCGTCGGGAAAGGTATCAGAGGTTACGAATTGCCTTACCGGCGAGGAACAGATCGAAAGAGAGAGAGAGATAGCCGCCTTGAGAAAATATTCTTCAACGCGTTTTGATTTTTTGAGAATAATGATTTGGGGGTTAGGGTTAGTGAGTTATTTTATAGAAGGGGGTTTGGTTTGCAAGTGGATAAACAAAACACGGTCTTATCAATTATTGGGTGGATTTTTTAACACGTTATATTAATATTAATTTATTATATTCTAAAACGATTTATTATTCCGAAACAAACACGCTGGCTCCACTTAATTTATTCCAAAATATAAAATTTTGATTTGATTTACTTTTTTAAACAAATTAGAAACCAAATCTTGCGTAAAAAAATAATCAAATCTAAACTTATCGTAATTCAAATTAAAAATACGTAACTAAAATAACAACGCAAAATGATATAATTTCTTCCAAAAAAATAAGATGGGAAATTTTATGGTATAATAGACAATTCTTATTATACCGATATATGGAGTATCAAATTAATAAATAAAATGAATATTTTTTCAAAATAAATTATTTTTTTATCATTGAAAATATTATAATAACTAAATAATATCAATCAAAATTGTCAAAAATATAAATTTTGATATTTTTTGAATGTTTATGCTTCATAATAGTCAATATTTAATTTTTATTATCAAAAAATGTTAAAATATTAATACAGTTATTACAAACAATGAAATTGTATTTTTTTCTTGTGCTAGTTTATCTTTAAAATACGATAATCAACTAATAGTTATTTTAATTTATAAAATTAATTGTTAATTTATCAATTTTATGATTTCATGTAAAGGTATATTTAAATTATTCAAATATACTGTAGAAATTCTCAAATCAGATAAAAAATTGGATGTAAAAAAAAAGACTTTTTGTAACCAAAATGGACTGGGCTGACCCGGTTGGCCCCCAGAAACCAATTTAAGAGAGAGGGCTTAGACAATAAATATTGAGTCCGTTTATCAATATGGGCTTTTTGTTTCATTGCTAAACAACGGCACATATCCGCAGGCCTATCTGAAAAATAAACTGCTGGCCCATCAGAAATAAATAGACTTGTTCTATTATCAGTATCATGACTTATTTCTTTTTACACTTCTATCTATGATCTATGATACAATACAATTTTAAGTTATAATGTAAATTTCCTTATAAAAAATTGGTCAAATTGTAGTTTTGTATTTTTGTTTTTATAATATCAAACAGTAGGTGTTGGTTTGTTTTTGTTTGCTCGGGTGTCTGGGGTTGGTCTGGTTGTGCTTGAGTGCTAGGTAGTTGTTGTTGTGCTTTGGTGTAGGGTGTTGCCTTTTTGTTTTGGGTGCTCTCACGTTTTTTAGTTGGGGTATTTTTTTCCATATATTTTGTTTGTTGCACCTGATGTGCTTTGTATGTTGTTCTTTTGTTTTTTTGTTTCTCTTATATTTTTTGTATAAAGAATGCTTAATAATACTCCCTTTGTCCCATTTTAAGTGTCGTAATTGACCAAATCACACACTTTAAGAAAAGTGTGTAAATGAAAGAGAGAGAATATGACATTTACTAGAATGCCCCTTCTTTTTATTGGTAGTAGACATTAGAATATTAAAAAGTAGATAGGTGAGTGTACTTTTTCTCTCTCATAATGATTGTTGTAAGGGATAAAATAGGAAAAACTAATGTTATAAATAGTATATGACACTTATTTTGGGACAAACAATTTTGGCAAGTATGACACTTATTTTGGCATCAGTTAAATAAGTTAAATTAAGTTAAATTATTATTAGTATTGTTTTTGGTAAGGGAAGTTAAATTATTTTTATATGTTAGTCTTGTAGAATTTACAAAAATAAGTTAAAATTAAAAACAACTTACAAAATTTTCATAATTTGTTTTTTTTTTTTGGTCAGGATAATTCGTTTTTATATGTTCTCATAAATAGTCTCACGAATAATTTTGATGAATATATAAGTGCATGCATCTAAAGCAAATCTGTATTTTTCTAGGTTTTCAATATGTTGCACAATACTAGAGTTGCTTGTTGGCTCGGAGGTGAAAAAAATGTATGAATGGAATGAATTTGAGGTTGAGATGATTATTGATGGATCAAAATAATATATCGATAATCTAACAAAAATTCTTTTCAAGAATTCATTTTAATCCTTCATAAACTTTAAACCAAATTGTCTAATTTTAAGTTTTGCCCGGACTCCTCTCGATATATTTGGGTCGACACTTATCTAAAGAGACTCAAAATAAAATACGTTAATAAAGAGTAATAATAATTAACTTAAATAAGTGATTTTCACATAGTTTAATTTTTTGATTTTGTTGTCTTAGTGTAACGTTGTTTGATTCCTCATCTTCACAAGGTGTTTCTTTTCTCGTCTTCGTGCAGCGTTTGTTTTCCCGTCTTGTTGCGGTGTTCGTTCGATTGGATTGACAAATCAAACTTCGATCAACTATTGATTTAGAGAGTAATTTCGTTCGTCAACGATGAAAATCCGGAGGCATATGTATTCTGTTTACTTTAGTTTTATTACAATATTTGTAGACATGAATAAACTGTTGTATGCTATTAACTTGAATACTGTGAGTTTGTTCAATAAAAAAATAATAATTAACTTACCATTTTTTAACAAATTTCTATTTGCATGATGTACTCTATCAATTTGAATGAATTAATATCTTTTATTTTAGTCAAAATAATAATAATAATAATAATTAACTTACCATTTTTTATAAATCTTGTTAACAAGCTAAGTGTGCAGTTGTTAATGAACTAAAAAAACAATTATAAAAAACTTTATTTTCAAACGACAGAATTTAAAATTTTAAGAGGTTGAATATACAATTTTTGAAATAATTTTTTTATATTTAACTTCATAACAAATACTATTAGAACATTTGTTGGCATCTGATTTGATTTTTTATTGGAAGTGTTTTCTAGAATCTACATTTCCTCTTTAAGATAGATGACAAAAAGAAATCATGCTGATCCCAATACACAACTAATCTAAGCATAATACCAAAAATAGAGAAACAATTTCCACAATAAGGTCTATCCAAGCTACGTATGAGGGGGCGTTAAACAAAAAACACTACATGTGAAAAAATCCTAACGAAAGTTAGTAGCCAAAACACAAGTATTAATTAAGAATAAGACTTAACACCTATATTTAGAATAGGATACCCCATATGGCATACCACTTATATCATGATCTTCAAAATCTTTCTATGATATTCTATTTACTTTCGTGTGTCGAAACATGGTTGGTTTCTAATGTTCCAATAATTATGTGTACGAAATGAAACCTTCCATGTGTCTAAATATTACAAGCAAAAGCACTGTAGACTTTTTTTCTTTTGACAATACAAAAACAGCAAAAACACTATAGATAATCCAGCATGTTATCTGCGTCAATTTTTTATTATTCGGTTTCCTTTAAAATGCAAACAACAAGGACATTATCATTTATATATCAATGTATCTATCTTATAGATTGCATGCAACTTTGAGTTGTATATTTAAAGATATTGTGTAATTTATCTTATTGCTTATTGGATTGATCAACGACGCCTTTCAACTTTTGAAAGAGACATATACTTGACTAATCACACTAACCTAAAATGAAACTCTATCAAATTAACAATGGAATGCACGTGGGGTATATGTATTTGCTGTATTTGTTTGTGGCCCTTGTGGGCAGTGGCGAAGCCAGCAAAAAAAATTGGGTGAGCGGTTAAAATATATTAAAATATTTAAATGAAATATGAAAATTATATAATATACAAAAAATTAGTTATAAAAAGTCAAAATAAGTTAATTATAAGAAAATTAAACTACATAAAAAAAATTAATCATACAATAATTCTTTTTCAAGATTTATTAATGAATCAATTCCGAGAAAATAGTAGGTTTATGTATTTCGATGAATTTTAAACTTTTCATTGTCATTGATTGATAATATTAGGTGTGGTAATTGAATTTTAAAATTGATTTAATGAAAAGAAATATGATATAAAAACATGTTCAGTGGTTGTTAGTTGGCACGAGAATAGTCAAAACAAGTCGTAATAGTCAATCAATCAATGAATACTAATTCGATTTACTTGTCTTTATTAATTTTTGACGTAATTCAACAATAGTGGACAAATTCTAAACAACTATTTTTATTTATTTTATCCTATTATTATTATTATTATTATTATTATTATTATTATTATTACTACTACTACTTTTTTATTGGTATGATTATTACTACTACTTATACTTGACATAATTAAAAAACTAATTTTAACAAAACACTCAATATAATACATAATAGTACATGATAATCCTATACTAATACTAATATATATAAATGTATTCGTTATTTCATCATTCATGCATGTGAATAAGGTCCACATTTGATAGCATCCCATTCTCAATCGCCGGGATTATTGAACGCAACCTTCATCAAAATATCAAGAAGATCTGATGAGGCAGGTACGTAGTGTATACTGTGTGATGTTGTGTGTAGTAAGCTTACCCCACCACAACTATAAGAAGTTATGGGCACAATGATCTACAGGGTACTTTTGGTACTTCCTTGTTTCCTATTTCGGCCAATTATGAAATGTGGCATATAATACTACCAAGTTTTGCATTCATATAGAGTGGCAATCGTTATCTATTACACAATGAGTTGGTGTTCTCCTATTGGTTGCCTGTCTCGTACAATTAACAAATCCTTCCCCACCATCACTAATTTTCCTAAAACCAAAGATATTTGTATCTTTCTATCTGGGCTTTGGACACTACTCCCTCCGTACCAAAATATAAAGCATTTTGATCATATCACACAAATTAAGAAATGTAATCATTGTTGTATGGAAAAGATAAATTATGAGTTAGTTTACAAAATTATCCTTCATTAATGGTATGGAAAAGATAAATTGTAGAAGTAAGAGAAGAGAGAGTAATAAATAGTTAAAAGTATAATAAGAAAATTAACATTGAATGTTGTATTGATATTGTAAAACGACTTATAATTTAATACAAATTTTTTTTCCAAAATGATTTATATTATGGTAAGGACGGAGTAATATAGAACACTTGATGAAGGCTTCCATGATGCACGAACATATAAATTAATTGAATAATTAGACTTATCAAACAAATATATAAATAACAAAAATAAATTATAAGTTCGTGTGATAAAAGTAACTATCAAACAAGTATTTTTTTTTTTACAATGAGTTTATATACTATAATTCATAAATTCAAAATTATGCACTGTCCCATAAATTAATAAATAAATCTCTATATAATATATTTATGGATGTCTCTTTCGTGGTCGTAATCTTATGTGGCAAGCTATCAAGTACCCATATACATATGTGGCAAACTATGAGACTATCTACATAACAAACAAATTCTTCCTTAATGTATCACTCTTTGATTCCCACTCAAGACATTTTTTCAATTATGAAACATTTTATTTTACTTTTTAGAGTTCTTTGATGAGTTGATGTACCACTCTTCGATTCCCGCTCATGACACTTTTTTAATTATGCTACAATTTAATTTATTTTAATTTTTAGAATTCCTTAATGTATCATTTTTTGATTTTCACTCATGACACATTTTTAATTATGAGACATTTTTTAAAAGATACTTTTGAAACACATATTCTATATAACTAAGATTAATAGTCACTTATAGACAAAAACAAACAAATTTTTGGATAAAGATAAGTAAATCAAGCCAATTTCTAACAAATAACAATAATTTTTTAAGATTAATACTTTTAAAGAAATTTTTTCTTAATAACGTTTCCATAACTTTTTTTTTAATCATCGTAACTAATGATATATCATAAAAAAATTAATTGATTCAAATGTTGAAATACTATTATATAAATATAAGTACCCAAACAATTATATGTATCTATTTTTTAAAAATAAAGTTGTATGAATTAATATATACTATTACATAAATATTATTATGATAAAAAAATTCATAATTTCTCAAATAAAAGTATATTTTATTAATTTAATTTTTAACTTTTATTTACATGCAAAACTTAACTCATTTCTATCGATCATTTTTTTTATTACTAAGTTGTATCAAATATAAATCATACTTATTATTTATGTTTTATTTGTATTTTATTAAGAACATATTTTTATTCTTATATTAATAGAATAAACCCATTTTTTGTAATTTTTATCATTATTTATATTTACGCTTATATTAATATCAAGGCATGTCTTTATAATTTACACGGGATCAATATTAATAATCATATATTAATGCAAGAGCTTATTTTTTTATTTAAAAAATGAGACTTTATATTCACATATCAAAACAAGGTCCTATATTTTTTTAAATTACTACGGCGATGGGAGAAAAAATATCACATTGTTGAGAACGAAAAGTGGGAGATCATTCTCCAGCTATGAATTATATTTACACTCATGTTAATATGAGTGTATTTTTATTTTGTAATTTATACAAGACAATATTTATACTTATATATTAAAACAGATCCTATTATTTTTGTAATTTTTATGGGGACAAAAAGAAAATACCATACTATTGAGAACGGGGAGTGAAATATCATTCTCCACTATGTTCTATCCATTTAAAATCCCTAAATATATAATTATTTTTTATAATTAAATAATATAATTATTAAATCAATTTCATAAGTAATTAGAAAAACATAAATTATATGACAAAAAATTCATTAATTAAAAATAAGATATAAAAAATTAAATTACAAAAATTAATATTTAAACTAATCTACTTTAACATTAATTATATATATTAATATAATTTTGAATTTTAACCCGTACATTTGTACGGGTTAGTTATACTAGTATATATATATATAGAGAGAGAGAGAGAGAGATATATATATAGAGAGAGAGAGAGAGAGATTTGTTGATTATAAGAGTAATTATGATATTCGTATAATATTTCATTATTTACGATAAATTTTATCTATTTAACCGTCTAATTTTAAGTTCTTATTGAATATATCAACTCGACAAGTTTTTATAAAATTTCTAAAATTATTTGATACATCATTAAGTAATTTCAAATGAACATACAGTCAAATCTCTATAAATTAATAGAGTCAGGACCGGAAAAATTTATTAACTTAGAGAGTTATTAATTTATCGATAAATTAATAATTATTAATTTAAAGAGTTTTTAATGACTTGTAAATCAATAATGACTTTAATTTATTTTAGAGACCTAACAACTTTATTATTTTAGAGAATTTATTAATTTAGAGAGTATTAATTTAAAGAGATTTTACTGTATAATGAGTTTTTAAAAAACACAAGTAAATGTTAAAGTTTGGATGACATAGCTACGAATTTCGAATTTACATAAAAATGTGTGCACTTGATCATTGATATATAATCAACTGTTGAATCGGTGAAATTTATCATGAAAAATGAGATATTAAGCGGAACAACTCGTCTTAGAATTACTCATCTTGTAAAATATAATTCATTTCATGTCCATCAATGATTAAACTTTGAAATTGTAGATGTTGATTTTAAAATTGATTTTTATATTTAAATTTATTATTCAACTATATTTTTTATTTTATTTTGTATATAAACGAAATGATAAACCATTAAAAATTCACACGCACAAATTAAAAGAGTTGAAATTCAAACTCAAACTATCAAATTAGAAGAGGTTGATTTCAAATTTCATTTGTGGACATCTGACCCCATTGACAATTTCGGCATTTAATTTTTTGCCAATCGAGCTACTTCTAAACTTGTTCATTTAATTTTTATATAAATTTATCTAAACACAAATTGCTTTATCTTCAACTTAAATTCAATAAATAAAAAAATCAAATTAAAATCAACGTAAAATCAATACACTTTTATGCAAAAATAATAATATACTCCCTCCGTCCCAAAATGTAAGAGAAAAAAACTCAATTTTTTCGTTCCAAAATGTAAGAGAAAAAGTTAAAACATTTATCTTTTCAAGAAAAGTTTACTCTGTCTTTTACTTTTTCTATAACCAACCACCAATAAAAATTGTTTTTACATTTTTTCATACAACTTTTTTCAAAAATAACAAACTCCCAATCATTATATTTTACTTTTTTTTAATAAGTATGATTTTTGTTTTTTCTCTTACATTTCGGGACGGAAGGAGTATATCATACACTTAATACTCCTTGATATACTGTACTACTATAACACTCCTTTGCTAAGTTGTAATTAAAGGACAGTTAGTTTAGCTACACACACTAGTACACTACAAAGATCACAAAAGATTCGTATCATTGGAGCAAATTCCATCTTAAAATTGGACCGATTAACTTTCGACTTTTACTTCCAAAGATAGTTCCTATCACGCTATCAAGCCATCCACCTGTAACTTACTGCTATTGGCCGTGGCACTCATCAACGCCATCATCCACCTCTTCTCCTCCTATCAAACCATCCAACGGCTAAACATTCACAATCACATTCCCCAAAACCAAACAGTCTTACGTGTCCCTCATTACCCGCTACCACTGTGCACTTCTCTTTTCTTCATTGGTTCTCACAATTCACACTCTTTCTTTTTCTAGCTACTTTCTTCCATTCTAACGCCACGTTTCCTACTTCAACCAATCACATTCTCCCCACTCTTTCCCATCTCTACTGTTCAAACACGTGTTTTTTCTTACACGCGTCACTTTCCCATTTTCCTATAAATCTAACCCTCATTTCCATCTCTTCATTGTCTGCATTCATATTCTAAAACCATTTTAGTATTCCATTTTTGCAGAGTTTAATTACTCCTACAATACCAAAAAAAAAAAAAAAGTGAGTTCATATAGAGAGAAAACAAAGAGTATGATGGAAGGAAGAGGAGGTTGTTGCGTTGTTAGAACTGCAACTGGTGCACATGATATGTCCACCATGGAAAGAATAATGCTTAGGTTTCGTCCTATCGCGCCGAAACCAGTTGTTGCCAGAACTACTGCTTCCGATGGTACTTCATCATCGGATAGCGGCGATGCTTTTAACAAAACCGGCAGAACCAGAAGAAAGTACGTTAAAAAAAATAATACAGTAGAGAAACGTAGGATCCGTCGGAAGAAAACCGTTTCTACACCTGTGCCGGAAGAAAAGACTCATCCGGTGAATACGGTGCCGGTGACTCTACCTTTACTCCCGGAAACTCCTGAACCAAAGGAATCTGATCCGGTGACAGATCTAACCCTAACGGAAGCAAATAAAATTGAAAATAGTAACATGCAACGCTGTCGGTGGCTAAGTTTTGAGAATCGAAGCAAGGTTGAAGCAGTTCCGGTGCGGTTAGGTGGCGGTTATTATTCGAGCGTGACGGTTGAGTCCGTTACAGACGCGTGGGTAGAAGGTGAGGGGTTAGGGAATACGGATGAAGAGAGAAGATTGAAGCTGAGCATGGACACGTGTCCAGGGATTATATCTGACGGTTATGGAAGAGTGACGTGGATAAACGGTGCTTATAGTGAGATGATGGGAGAAGGAGTAGTAGCGTTGGTGATGAAAGTAAGTGGTAATGTTATTATGTATCCGTCGTTCACGTGTAGGGTTAGAATGGTGCAGTTTGAATGTGGAAGTGGAAGAGAGAAAAACTTGTTTACTGTACCTTGTGATGTGTGGAGAATGGATTGTGGTGGGTTTGCATGGAGATTAGATGTTAAAGCTGCTCTTAGCTTGAGATTAGGTTGCTAAATTAATTATACTCTATCTGTTTCGAAATATATAAGCTAAATTAAGTTGGTATAAAATTGATATATTCGGTCTAAATTTCACATCTGATACATCAATTGATGTTTTTTTTTTTTTTTTAGTTCAAACTTCTAACCACTGTGGAACCTAGTGAGTAAGCACTTTAATTTGAAAATTTTACATTTTTTTTCATTAAAGAAATGAGTATTATATGCTCACTTATAATGGAGGAAAAGGGGAAATGAAATTTTGAATGAAAATGTGATTTTAGGAGAAGTGGTTGATTAGGAGTATAAATGTATAGAACAAGGCTGGATTGCTTGACTGTAATTTAGTGCATGCAGCTTTCAATTCGGAGTTTGTTTTATGTTCCTTTGTGTTTTGGAACATCGGTGAGCCAATCAATGTACACTAGTATGATTATTGTCTTAACTCAACTCATAATTTATAATGTCCTTAATATTTCCGCCCAAAAAATATTACTCTCTCCATCATATTTTAAGTGTTACAGTTAGTTAAATTGGGCCGTATCCGAGGTTGAGCAAGCAAAGTTATGTCTCACAGCCTCAAAACAATTAAAATTTAATAGTTATACTACTTAGTTGAAATAAGAAGTTCAATTAATGACTAATTTTAAGTTCAAGAACTCTAACCAAGTTTTTGTTTATGTTAATTACACAAATAAATGACTATTTTTGAAGTTTTTGATACTATTTGTAATTTAAATAGATGATATTCTTTTAAAAATATTATTTATTGCCTTTTTTATACAACTTTTTTTTATTAGGAGTCTATATTAATTATTTGTCCAAAACCTCTAAATTATCAGCTACAGTTCTGACCAAATCACACACTTTAAAAAAAAGTGTAAATAAAAGAGAGACAACATAACTTTTATTAAAATACTTTCTTTTTTTATTTCTTTTTTTACTAGTAGTAAACGTTGAAATGTGTAAATTAAAAAAAAGAGAATATGAATTTTAATATGATCAAGATTAAGATTATGTAATGTTGACTTGAATGTATATATTTGTATGAGATCAAATCACATCATACATAATTCATATTTTTAGACGAGATTAAAACTTATTTACAATTGTTAGTAATTAGTAATTATAATATTTAGTATATCAAATATTCTCAGTCTCTATCTTCGAAAATCAACCTCTAAAACACTTAAGATAATTCAAATCCATCGCTAGACATTGATTTTTGTTTTCCTTCAATAACATCACTTAAATGTGGTTAATCATTCAAAAGTTAAATTTAAATTGTTTCTTCACACATGCATTAATAAATATCACTACATTTTATTGTAATTTGATTAAGCTTTGTTTATCAAATATTAGAGAATAAGCTAAACTCTAGTTTATTTAGAGGATATTTATGCTGAATTTGATAGAGAAAATTACAGTTTGATCTTCCGCAACTATGTTTGAGAAAAAACTGAAATCGTCAGAACTCGTCCGAACTCTGGACTATCGGATCCCTTTTCCTACGAATCAGGTGGAAATAAAGAATAAAAATATTAGAGAATATAAAGGAAAAATCAAAGCCATAACATGTGTTGGGGGAGACGGGACATGGTCACATGGAAGGTGGGGGCAAATGGAAAAATGGCTTTAGAATTAGAACTATCTGGGTTGATAAAGTTGGAAGCGAGTACGTGGTCGTATTGAATATCACTTAGGATACCCCTTAAACCATGAATAATCTCTGGCATTTCCTCATTGAACCACGTTGCTACAATCAAACAAACCATTTATAATTAAACTTTTGTTACAATACATTTAAATTTCAGCGTTAGATTTTTTCTTTCTTTGTCAAATTGGGTTGAGTACTAATTAATTTGGTTTTGTATACAATTAAAAGGAGAATAAACATGTCAAAATAAATTGTAGCACATTTTTAGAATCAACTTTGGCTACTACTCCACAAATGGAACCAAATATACAATAAAAACTTGTAAAAAGAATCTAGAGCTAATAGAGAGTAAAAACAGTCAATACAACATGGACCAAAAGAATCTAAGAACCATAATATCACAAGTAAAATTTATGGTCCTTAGCTTGCACTATAACCTGTCTCAATGCGCCAATAGGAGCTAAAATCATCAACAACACTCCAAATATGATGCAAAACTGTGACAATGATAAGAGAAATCAGATTTAGTAAACAAATAAACATCAATATTAAACAAACAAATAGTTATATTTGGAAAATAACTACTATGGTTTACATACCCAATTTACATACCAAGACAAGCTAAATATCTTTGGTTTGTAGATAAAAATCCACATTATGCAAGGGAGCTAAAACATCACAAAAATAATAATTAACATCATCAATAGTTTTTGTGTTATTGTAAAATGTTCTTTGAGATTGTATTTTCCTTACAAAATATGTGGTTGGAGCAAAGACAAATCCCCCAAAGAAGCTAAGAAGTCCACCAAAGAAAGGAAATGTAATTGCTAGGAACATGGTGATTGCTGCATATAAGTAATTGTTAGATTCAAATTCTCTATATATGTGGGATTAATGCATGAAATGGAACCTTCAATTCAACCTTTAAAGTATGAGAAAGGGAAAGCAAACTAACAAACGTATGAATTTCGAGTCACGAATCGAAGAAACCAAGTTGACTTTAAATTCATCTTTTCTACTAGAAATGATTCCAGCATATGAAACACCGGAACAGCATAGACCTATCAAGAAAATTAATTAAACAACAAAATCTAAATAATACTTTCATAATGCGCGTGCGAGCACACACACGATTATAGTAAGGGAAGTAAAAAAAATGAATTTCATGCAGTCAATAGTCACTAGACACTATCTATAGTGGATAATCTTGATTATTAATTAGGATCATACGGTTAAGATTCAAAAAAATTGATTAAACAAATGACTTAGATCAAATGATCGATAAACGAAGTCCATACCTGATAACTTCCAACGACATGGACAACAACGAATATATTAGCCGCGACAATAAGCCAACGTGGTTTCTCAAGTGACAATAGGATGTTATCATCAACGGAGTTTCCAAAAGCACGGTAGCCAAAGATAGTAACAGGAAAATAACACAAAGCCACTACTAAATAAGCTATTATCATTCCCCTCCACATAGATACCTTAGAAGGCTTTTCAGGTGTGGAAGGGATTGTTGCTTGAATCTCTAAAATCACATTATGGCCAGCATATCCAAAAGCTATATCCCCCAAAGCACTAAATATGCCAAACACATTTCCTGCTTTTGTTGAATATCTGCTATCATATTTTACATCTGGTTGGGCACCCCTATGAATTGAAGCTATCCAAGCAATAGTGGAGTAACTATAGAATGAGGAAAGAAAATTTTATCAGGTCTATTTATGTCTCCTAAAATAAAGTTGTTGATTACATGGATATGGTACTAAGGTACATTCAATGCTGTCAATTGCATATGGTAGAAAATAACAATTTATTCAATTAAGTGATTAGACTCAAGTGATTAATGAACTCTTCCAAATGACGAATTATTTAAAAGAACTTGAGTTCGATTCATGAGAAGAACAATTTTTTGTCAGAGTTTACTTACCTCCCAATCAAACACCAGATTACGAGACCCCTTTTTCAAGGAATTGGAGGATATAACACAAAAAATAAGAATAAGAAGGACATTTTTATTTTAGAATAGAAAACATTGTTTCTCAATTTAATCATTGTCTTTTTCTCATTAAACAAATATTTCACTCTTGAATGCTTTTACTCCATTTGATACTTTCAAAGTTAAATATAGAAGAAATTCAAATTCTTAAAAATTCCCTCAAAAGGTTTTAAATCTTGTGTTGCAATCATTAATACTACTAAGAATTTACAATCAAATATGGTTGATGTGACCTACCTAAGAGACATGACTGCCGCGGCGAGGGAAGCACCGGATATGGAGTTGAAACTAGGGAGATGGGAGAGAACATATTGAGCAAAAGCAAACACCACAATGAAGTAAGTTGTCTTAATAGGCTTACAATCATGACAAAGAGACTCATGAAGTTTCTTTAGTGATTTTGCACCAGTGACCATGTAAAATATATCAATGCCAACTTCCACCATTACTTGTTGTGGCACCACAATCCACAAACCAAGCTTTTCCCCAAATGCATGCTGACCCAATTCATGATATTTGTCAAATCTTTTTCCTGGCACAGATTCATGCATTTCAATCATTTGCCATGCAGTGTACAATGTGCAAATCCATGAAAGGATCAAAACCGTAATGCCTAAACCCCTGCATAAACAAAAATAACAATTAATAAAATGTGTGACTTGAGCACCAATGCACCGTATATATTAATATGTCCAACGAAACATAGACATCTAATATTTGACATGTCAACACCGATAATAATCTAAGAAAATACTTATTTATATGTGATCACAAGCACCGGCACATATTTTATCAAAATCAGAATGAGAAGTGTCAGTGCTACGTAGAGTATATCTATATTAAAATGATGAATTAGTGGAAAGAAAAAAAATGAAGTTGAAAAAATTAACCATCCAAGCTGAGACATAGCAAAGGGGAAGCCAAGAACTGCAGCTCCAACCATAGCAGTGACATTATGAAAAGCGGAGTAGCACCATTTTGCGTTCCTTGGTTTAATGTTTATATCTGTTTCAGCCATTTTTGCTTTTCTCAATGATCTTGTTTCAGACGGTTGGGTTTATGTTTTCTTCCTTACTTCCCCACTTTCTCCTACTTTTCTGCAACTATAACATATAGCAGTTTCCAATTAAGAACTCTAATTTTATTTTATTTTCACTTTTTTATGAGATTTTTTTTTGACCCAATTATTTAAAAAATGAAGAAAATTCGGTTTTTATAAATGGATTGTAAGGAATAAAAAAAATATGAGGATAAGATTATTTTTAATTTTCCTAACAAATTATTTACATTAAACTCATAAGGTGACTTACTACATTGAGATGTAAGATTAGTCAATAAATTTGTATATATACACATTTATTTGACACATGCATACCAACTACCAAGTAATTAATTTAAAGGGTAACAAGGTAAGATGCATTTGGCACATTTGCTTCTCATGATATTGCTAGGGGTATTAAACCGACAATTCCAACCAATCTAAACAAAAAAAAACCACGAATTTTATGATTAGGATGAAAAACTAAACTGAACCAATTAAAAATCGATGTAGTTTAGTTCAATTTTTGGATTCAGTTATTAGAAACCGAAGAACTGAATCGGTGATTATATTATTATACATTTATTAAATAAGGTCAAAAAAATTAACACCTTTTTTTTCATTTCTCTTAATTAATTTTACTTTTCTTTCCTTTCAAATTGAGAATAAAATTTCAATGTTCTATATTTCTAACTATGTATATATATTTTAAACTGAGAATACATTGAAAACCAACTTAAAGTATATCGTTTAAAAATATAATAACAGAGAATACATCTAAAAAAACAAAATATTATAAACTTGAGTATAGTGTATGATTTAAACTGAACCAAACTGACTAATTTGGTTCGGATTCATTTTTGAAAAACACCTAAAACCAAACCAATCGAAAGTTCATTAGTTCGGATCCTAGATTCACTCAAAACCAATCCATTTACACCCCTATGTATTGCTCTCGTTGGTGAGATGCATCTTCATTATGTATTTTTATGAGTATTTGGTTATTATATAGTCCACACTAACTGATGATTTCCTTATAGTTTCATACAGTAATTGATTATTAATAATCACAGTAGGATAAATAATCAAACTAAGCGTGCATGATATCATGGAACTCATCCTTCTTGACAAATTAACTAGCTTACAAATTCGTATCCATTAGACTTGCTAAATATACCAAAACTTGTGGCTAACGGACTATCAACAATTTTATATGGAAAATGACAACTAAAAATTGTGGTTGTAAGCGTACAGAAACAATAGTGATCAAGACATGATGACGATAAAGATAAAAAGAATGTTAAACGCATGAAGGAGACTAATATTATTATTTGTACTAATTTGCAATAAACAAGTGTCCCACATATATTTCCTTTCACAACTAGTAACAACGACTCACAAGGCTCAAGAGACGAAAACCCATCAACACCAATAGGGCACGGCTTTTCAATACTATCAATAATACACAAGCAACATTAAAATAAAAATTTACTTTGACTAATTTATTTTTGACTAATTATTGTACTAATTTAAAACGACTCATACTAGTAACAAAAAATAGATTCACTCGACCAATCACTAATTTCGTCAGATCATCCACATCACATTATTTCTAACATCGTTCACGAAACTGCTCATGAAAAAAGCACTGGCTCTGCACAGTGCGCACAAAACAAAGGCTACACAGCTTTGAGAACAAAACAAAATTCAAAATCGAACAAACCTTTAATTTCCAAAGTTTTTAAAAAGGAATAATCACTTATTTTATCTTTATGATACGAAAGAATAATACGTTTATTTATTTTGATGCTAGCATATTCCAATGAGGTGATGCTAACACTTAGGAATATTTAAAGCCAATAATGTTAGTTAAAGCTAGCTTTTGTATTATTTTTTTGTACCTTTTAACCTGTGCACAATTACTAAAAAGCATTCTATTCCAACTTTACTGGTTTATGCGAACTTGATGATAATAATTTATTGTCACACAAATTGAATCCAAAATAGCTCATTGCTTAAGCAAACAAAAACACTACTGCTCCATAAAGGGCAAACTTCACAAGTTCGGGAAATCAACTTATTACAATTAAAAAAAAGCCTAACTGATACGCTAGGCTAATGACATGATAAGAAAAAAAAGTAGAACAATTAATAGCACTACCACCTTAAAGTTGCTTTGCAATGTGAACAATGAGGTCAACAACACGGGTACTGCAGCAAATTGTACAAAACAGGTATTAGATGGCTGAATGGATAAGAAAGTTGAAATGTAGTTGGATTCCGCTTACTAAAATTTCAATCAATCGGATGCAGATATATGAAGCAAAAAGAAAAGAAATGATATGAAAAGGTCAGATGGAAATATTACCTGTAACCCAACTCGTTGTCATACCATGAGACAAGCTTAACAAAGTTGTCGTTCAAGGCAATTCCTGCCTTGGCATCGAAGATGCTTGACCTGGAACATTGTTAAGAAACAAAATTAAGTCGAGTTTGATGACTTGAATTCTATGAAATATGATTAAAATACACTAGCAACCAGTATTATCAAAACATCTAAACTATAGTACCTGGTGTCACCAATAAAGTCAGTGGAGACCACATCATCTTCGGTGTAACCGAGGATTCCCTTCAAGTTACCCTCAGACTCCTCCCTGCAGAGAAAGAAATGTTACCAATCATAGAACTCAGAACATGAAATACATAATCACAAGATAATACTGGGCTTTGTTCCCTTACTTGATAGCAGCTTTAATTTGGTCATAGGTGGCGGGCTTCTCCAGCCTCACAGTAAGGTCAACAACTGAGACATCCACAGTTGGGACACGGAATGCCATTCCGGTCAACTTTCCATTCAAAGCAGGAAGCACTTTGCCAACAGCCTGGTGAGACAAAGAATAAATGAAAACCATGTCAGAGACAGATGACAGTAAACAATGCAATAGTCGATAAGAGTCTGAAAACAGAGTCAAATACCTTAGCAGCTCCAGTGCTGCTAGGAATAATGTTGAATGAGGCAGCTCTTCCACCTCTCCAGTCTTTGGCTGATGGCCCATCAACAGTCTTCTGAGTGGCTGATTAGCAAAGCAGCATCAAAAGAAGGAATTAGCAAGTAATAACAAGATAACAAATGCAACAGTAACCCACAAGCAATAAACCTACCGGTGATGGAATGAACTGTGGTCATCAAACCCTCAACAATGCCGAACCTGTCATTAATAACCTACAGAATAAACAAAGTACAGTTAAGACTACATACAGAACAACAAAATGGAAACTAAAGGATAAATATCAGTTGGCTTGTAAACCTTTGCAAGTGGTGCAAGGCAGTTGGTAGTGCAGCTAGCATTGGAAATGATATCATACTCAGGCTTGTATTCCTTCTCGTTAACACCAACAACAAACATGGGAGCATCTTTACTGGGGGCAGAAATGATGACCTTCTTTGCACCACCCTGGATTAAAAAAGAACAGTTGCATTATGATTCTGCAGTAATATTCATGATTATATAACATTGAGTAACAACTAGATATAACATTGCAAACTATAGGCTACAACCCAAACCACACTGGAACATAAGAATGAGTGTGATAAGTAACAACATCACCTTGAATCATGATTTCACATGCATGTTTTAAAAGGATACAAATGGCATGGCAACAGCATGCAAGAAAACGAGAAAATCAGGGCAAGTTTAAGCAATAGATTGCAATCAAACAAAGATAAATAAAACACAGACCACGTAATAAACATATATGAGCAATAATCAACAGAAAAAATGCAGCCGCATTAATACAAACCTTCAAATGAGCAGCAGCCTTGTCCTTGTCGGTAAAGACACCGGTAGACTCAACAATAATATCAGCACCAGTGCTGGCCCATGGGATCTCCTCTGGGTTCCTGAGCCACACAAAGCAGACATAAGAATCAAACACACAAATTAACTATGATCAATATTATAATACTAATTAAAAAACATTAATAACACTATTCCATTCACATGACAGACTAAAATTCAATACACAGAGTAATCACTGATCGTTCACCTCTTCGTGGAACATAAAATTCTATTTACAAATTTACACACACCCACCCACAAGCACAACAATTGGAGAAAAAAGCAATACCTGTGTGCAAAGACAGTAACCGGCTTTTCACCGAAGAGAAGGGTCTTAGAGTCCTTAACAGTTAGTTCATCGTTTTTCCACTGTCCGTGAACACTGTCATACTTAAACATGTATGTCTGCACACAAACCAAACCCAAAAGTTCCAACAAACAAATCAGATCTAAACGAAAATAACTTACCATCATAACAAAATATTCACAAAATCGTAATTAAAATATAAAATTCGTATTCAATACGAATTTATGTACTGTTAAACATGAAACAAGCGAAAAAAAAAATTACCATGTAATCGGTGGTGATGAAAGGATCGTTAACAGCAACGAGTTCAACATCATCTCTCTTCAAAGCAACTCTAGCAACCAAACGTCCAATTCTTCCAAATCCTAACAGTTACAAACACAATTATCAAAAAACAAATAAATAAAAATCCGATCTATGCAGAAACAAAAAGAGATCGGAGAAACTAGAATATTTACCGTTGATTCCGATCTTGATCTTGCCTGAACCTTAAGAAATTCAAAGTTTCAAACAACAAAAAACACAGAAAAAATCAGATCAACTTCGACTAAACCGAAAAATTAACGAACAATTAAGAAAAATAATGAAACAGTTGAAATTATTAATTAAATTACCCATGGCTAAAGAAAGAGGGTGAAGAAGTGAAGTAGTAGTAGAGAGTAGAGTGAAAGCGGAAAAAACGAGGAAGAGAAGAAAGTTGTAGAAGAAAACGAGAATAGGGTTTTTAGGTATAAATATTAGTACTAGTAGTAAAGTGTGTTGTTCAAGGTTAATCAACGCTACAAGACCGCTGCATGACTCGTCATACTGCGCCGGTAATTTCGCTGTATGTTTTTGGGTGGACCCCACAGATTCTTGCACGGGTTTCTGCTTTTTCTCTATCACATGTTGCAGAGGGGTGAAATGACCATTTAGTGATGATTCTGTAATAATTTCTGGTAGTAAGTAGAGGGTGAAAGAGTCATTAGAATCTGTCAAAACTTATTATGATATTCGTGAGTTTCGTTGTAAAGAATTTCGAACCAATAATATTCGTAAGTTTAGTGAAGTGGTTGGGTGGCCACAGATTCGAGTTTTAGGCCCATATAGGTGTGGTCTAAGTTTTCTTTCTTTAATTTTAGGCTTAAATATATTTTTGACCCTCTAAATATTTTTAAGATTTCACTTTGATTTTTTAACTATTTTTTATTCCGTTTTGATCATCTAACTTTCATTATGTTAATTTATTTGGTCCTAATTATCGTTAGAAAAATGCGAAAAACGTTAATTTTGTGTATGTGGCACTTAGGGACTTGGTGACTTTGGTGTGAGATCCAATAGGAAAACGCCATGTGGTCATATACCTTCTTCTTCATCGCGTACAGAACTTCCTCCATCACTGTCTCCGTCTACATCCCCGATGATCTTTCCAATCACGAAAGCTTAAGAAACAATACTCCAAAATCTCTCATTATTCACGCTGAATTCAAATTTAATGTCTGTTTTCTCAATAGAGGCTTCTACATCTTGTTTTTGACATTTTTCTAATGGTTAGGACCAAATATGTTAACATAATGAAAGTTAGAGGACCAAAACGGAACGAAAAATAGTTAAAGAACCAAAGTGAAACCTTGAAAATACTTAGAGGACCAAAAGTGTATTTAACCCTTAATTTTAATTGCCTATCGTAAAAATGAGTATTATTGGCAAGTTTGACAACAAATAAAAAAAACATAATTGATTTAAGGAATAAAAGCAAAAAAATTAGCTATAGAGATTTTAGCTTTATGGAACAATAGCAAAAAATTTGATTGATTTAAAAACTTATTTAAAACAAAAATTGATACAAAAATTAAAATTAAAATATTGTGTGTATATATGATGAAAATCATCATTAAACTTAAAATAAATTAGGTCAGACAAGTTCATTATCCCATCAAACTGGGAGAGGCTCATGCAAGACTAGGTCGAACTCTTTAAAGCTTGACCTAATAAAAAATGGATTGGACCAATCTACACCATATATAATGCAAATTCTTATGTGCTAGACCGTGACAACTCTATCTATGTCTACCTCTTCATTTTCGTTGCCACTCTCGCATTTGCTTTATTGTAAAAATGAAAAATTAACTCTACAAAATCTTTGATGAAAACAACTACTGTGTAAGTCTCAATTTTATCTATTACTAATATAATTGAAAAGATAAATGGAAAAGTTGTAAAATTCTTTAGAATCTCAAGTTCATTCATGTACACAATGCGCACACAATTGTTATCAACCAACTCTAAATTTCATAGAACTTTGCCAATATTGCTATATTACTCTAAAGCAACATCAAATTATGTGAACTTTCATTGCAGTTATTATAGTCTCTTAGCAACATTGTCGGTACCGAAGATGCACGGTTGGTCTCTTACATTTATTTTAGATTTTCAGTTGATCCTTATATTTTAAATGTTTTATTTGGTCTCTTACATTTATAACGTTTGCAGTAATTAGCTCTCTCTGTCAGGTTTTTGATTAACTCTGTTTATATTTGACAAGTAGCAAACAATATACATATATGGACAAACACATGCAATTTTTAAATAGCTTAATTGCAAATTTGGTGTCATACGTTTATTTTATGTTTCAAGTCAGTCCCTTACATTTTAATCGTTTCATATTGGTCCTTTACATTTATGACATTTGTGTTAGTTAATTCTCTCCATCAATTTTTTGCTCAACTCATACAATGATATGATCTTTTAAAGGCCTAATGTATGCAAATTATTCCAGCAATATGTGTCTTAAATCTTAATATACTTGAACTATATAATAATGAAAGTTTTAGTTTCTTTTGAGAAACAAAGATGATTTTTGTTCCAGTTCAAGATGCTAACGTGGTTGCTTAACAACTATCATGTACACAGGCCAAGACATCTTTGCAAAGACTCCACTTTGGAGTTACTTGGCTGAAATTGGACAAATTGCTTCCTGCTCCTCCAGCAACAACATGAATTCTTCCATTCACAATGCCGGAATAATGAGACTTTTCTGTATTTATACATTGCTTCTGCATATGTATTTGGTTCATCAGAAAATTAGTGTTATTAGTATTGGAGTAACTAATAAAATCAAAACTCACTAATGAAGCAAACGAAATTAGAGTAAATCAGAAATTTCGTCACTGAAATTACAAGGGTCGGTTAATGTAGTCCCTCACATTTACGAAATGACAATTCAGTCTCTTAAATTAAACAACACTAGATATAAACCCGCGTGTTGCGCGGTTTGTAGGATTTATACATTTTATAAATTGAAATAAATTGAAAGGGTGATATATTATATGTATTCGATGTTAGATATAACATATGACTATTTAAGATCAACAATTTTTACATTCAAAGTTTGGTGGTATCAAAGTTTGGTGAGTCGTACTTGTGCAAGATGGCTATAACCTACCTATTTATGATGAGGATTAAATGCAAAATTTATGTCGTTTCTCATGCAAAATTTATGTTTCCGTCGTTTCTCATGACATGCATTAATTTCCGTGTTTCAATTTTTTTCCTCCATTTTTCTCTCCAACCAAACAAGCCCTCAAAGTATAAATGAAGGACCGTTCTTATTGTAAATGTAATGTCTAAGACATTGATCTTATTGGTATGTATTTAGCAAAAAACGACAAAAGTATACATATGCAGCAAAATTCAACTCACACTATTTTTTACATTTATTTATTTTTGTCAAACCGGCATTCATTGTGTCACCATCTTCATAGTGAAAAGAAAAATGATTGTGATCGAGTTTTATGGTTTCAGTGTGGTGTGAACCTGTTTAATTGGTAGAAATATAATGACTAAAATTCGAATTCTACTATATTCAGAAAACACAAATTCATGACTATTCTACAGTTTTAAATATATAAGAGTTGTGAGAGGTGCTGAAGCGGTTGAGTAGCGGCTACACTACATCTTTTGAAAAGAGACTTGCTCTACAATGGAAAAAGCAAAATAAATTAGAATGAGTTGAGAAGTGAAGATAAACTTACACAAAAATAAAGGAAGAAGAGACGTGAAGATAAACTTACACAGATAGACAACAAGTAATATCATCGCAATCAGCGCTAGCATAGTGGGCAGAAGCAATATGCTGGGAAAAAGATGAGAATTAGCCAAATAAAAATACAATTCTACTAATAATTTGAAGAAAAAAAGAGATGTAATATGAAAATGGAATGAGTAGATATAATTACATGGCCAAACAGCGTATGTAAAACACAGCAACCATAAGTAAATCAACCATGGTGTGATCAATGAACCTGTTTAATAACCAGACATACAAGTGGAAACAAAGAGCTAGAGATCAGTAGCAAACTAGACATAAAAGTCGAAACATAAAGCTAGAGATCAATAGCAATAAGAATGCTAGAAAACTTAATTACATGAGCAGCATCCAAATTGCCTCCATAGCAAAAGAATGCTAGGAAACAAAAAGACATGTTTAGTGAAAAAAAATTTACAAGTATATATAACTTTGTTATATAGTTTAGTAGGAGAAAATTAAAGGACTATAACTTACAACAATATCAAGGGGAGATTCAGCAGAAGGCATAGAAGAATCTGAGACCTTTAAATAAAGAAACTTACATAAATGTATAGAATAGAACGAGAGTGCAAAAGGAGAACATAAGTAGGTAGAGTAACTTACTTTATAATCAGCAGGCTTCTTTGACTGATTCCCATTAGGACCCTCAAAAAAGTCAGCTAGTTCCAAAACCGGCATCGAACCAGAAGAGGACTTTGCACCAGAAAAAATACATCATCATAAATACAAATTAATAGATGAGGAAAATAGTTCCAAGAAAGACTTATTTTGAGACTTATTTGATCCATTCATTTTAAAAACTTACTGCAGAATCAGTAGGAGACTTATTTGACCCATTAAACACAGAAAGCTGGGATAAAGTAGAGTGCACCAAACCAGAAGAGGACTTTCCACAAGAATACATAAATCAGCATCAATACAAACTAATAAATCAGAAAGCTAGTTCCAAAGATATAAAGAGTACTTTGCACCACAAAACATAAACCATATAAACTAATAAATGAGGAACATAGTTCCAAAGATGAAATAAAGAGTTCTTTGCACCAGAAACCATAAATCATACAAACTAATAAATGAGGTACATAGTTTCAAAGATGAAATAAAGAGTTCTTTGTACCAGAAACCATCAATCATACAAACTAATAAATGAGGAACATAGCTTCAAAGAAGAGATAAAGAGTTCTTTGCACCACTTAACATTAATCATACAAACTAATAAATGAGGAACATAGTTCCAAAGAAGATGTAAAGACGACTTTGAACTAGTAAACATAATTCATACAAACTTATAAATGAAGAACATAATAGTAGTTCCAAAGAAGATATAAGGAGGACTTTGCTCCAAAAAACATACATCTCCTAAATACCAAACTAATAGATGATGAAGATAGTTCTAATGAGAAATAAGAAGGTATAGAAGCTTACATCAGAATCAAAAGAATGAGAATTCTGTCTTGCCAAATTAAGACAACGGACACATAACCGATTGTCAGGAAGACACATGCGCTCCTCAGGGTCAGCAAGAAGACTGGGATTACAGGAGGCACAAAACGATTTATGCAATTCATATAGCACATCATATAGTTTCTTGAAATCCATGACCGATCCTGAAAAACATAATAATAGGATGAAATTAACATAGTTTCATTAATCCAATTACAAAATTCAGTGTTCATTCAAGAATTGATTCAGTTTTCATTCATGATCTTAACAAGTTTGTATTCTTGACCTAATAAGTTTGCATTCATGTTCCAATAATCGAATTTAAATTCAAGACCTGATGCAATCAAAATTCACTTCCTAATTAAATCTAAGTTCTTTACCTAATCCAATTTTCATAGATGTAATTAACATTCAAAACTTAACCCAATTTTCATTCTGACCTAATTCACATTAAACCAAAACAAAAACACAGATTCCAGTTTTCATAGATCAAAATTACATTCATATAATGAAACCGAAAAACATAGATCCAATCTAAAGCAAAGACATGCAACAAAACTTAAAACAAAAATATGTTTAAAATTGATCGAAAACGGATTATGATCGTAAATTAAACAAAAATTATAGATCAAAAAATGGATCAAAATTAAAACGAAGAATTATAGATCGAAAAGTAGATTAAGGAACCAAAAAACTAACCAAAATTATCAAGACAAGAGATCCGAATGGAAGACTAGGTCTAGAAAAGTGATTCGCGCGCGGGAGAAAACAAATTTGAATGAGAAATGAATGAATGGGTTTCCTATTTATAGGACTAGCCTATCTAGAATGTTTTGTTTACCTTCATGTCATGTTATATATTTTTTTTGACAATTATGCTTGTTTTTAAAACACTATAACATATTAATAATTCAAGACACATTTGATTTTTTTTCGACATTAAGACATTTGAAATTTTTGCAAAACGTGAAACAAAGCGGTAAAATATCAAATAAATAAGAGTAAGGTTAATATCTACTGATACAAGGTGTTTACGAGTGCAGTATTCGCAATAAATTATTCTCTGAATTATTTAAATTACCGAATAATAAAAAAACAAAAATTATTACATTATATTATATAAGAATAAAAATTTCAATAACATTATCTTAGATCAGTGACAGAAATACGGTGTCAAAAACATTTCAAACAAAGTTTGATGTAATATCATTCACAATTTATTTCACAGAAAGATAAATAGTTTAGATGTAGTTAAATAATTTCAATAACATTATCGTAGATATGTGTCATAAAGATTGTTTCAAAAAAATTCAAACACATATAAAAAGTGTTGATATAATATCATTCACATCTTATTTCACAAAAAGATAAATTGAAAGTATAATATGTAAACATCAAAATGTTGTCAAAACATTAATCTCATGATTAAGAGATTACATCTTATATATCATCCAACTTATGATAAATAATATGATGTAGTCATAAACTACATTAATCCCTTGTAAATAAAAAAAGACATGCAAATAAAACTACATCATATCATCAAAATGTTGTCATAACATTAATCTCATGATTAAGAGATTACATCATATCATCCAACATAAGATAAATAATATGATGTAGTCATAAACTACATTGATCCCTCGTAATTAAAAAAGACAGATCTGGAATGCATAGAAGAATATGTTGTCAAATCATCTCATATGTTTAGAAGGAGATTAAAATTTTATGTCATGTAGTAAAAAATAGGCTTAATTATACATTTAGTCCCAAACATTTATTCTTACGTTTCAATTTGGTCTCAAACATTTTAAAAGTTTCAAATAAGTCCCAAATGTTTATAAACTTTGCATTAATTAGTCATTTTTATCAAAAAAAATTCTTCCCAATTTGTTGTATGTTTTCTAGTTTTGTTTTGATAAAAAGAAAAAATACACAATATATATATACACAACACACAAAGAGAGTTTGGGAAGAAATTGAGAAGAATTTTTTTGATAAAAAGGACTAACTAATGCAAATGTTATAAATGTTTGGGACTTATTTGAAAATTTTCAAACGTTTGGGACCAAATTAAACCTAAGATAAACGTTTGAGATTTATTTGAAACTTTTAAAATGTTTGGGACCAAATTAAAACCTAAATAAATGTTTAGGACTAAACATATAATTAAGCCTAAAAAATAACAACAATAAAAACTTTAATCATCATTAAACTTTTAAATAACAAGGATAAAAAGATTTTGAAAATTGTTTAATCATCATTAAACTTTTCAGAAAATTGTTTAATCATCATTAAACTTTTCAATCTTTAAATAATTTTTCTTCAAACATCTTTAGAATACTATAAAAAGTTTCGTAACAAAAATTTTGAATTTTTTAAAATGAAAATAATTAAATATGAATTTTTCAAATTTTAAATATTAAAGATAAAAGTAACCGAAATCACAATTTTATGTTTTTTTTCGATGAACTTTTTACAATGTTCTAAACATGTCTACAAAAAAATCATTCAAAAATACACATCAGTTTAACAGCAGGGACTAAAACTACATCATAATAATTTTATAGGACCAAAAAGTGGTAAATTTTTTTAAAGAGACTAAAAGTAGAAAGTTCAAATATTTATAGAAATTAAAAACATATTTAACCCAATAAAATATTAATAATGGATCACACCTCCTTATTAATCAATCTCTAAAAGGTGAATTGTAGCAGATTTCAACCTAAAAAAACAAACATTTTTGTCAGCCAACATACTAAATCTTCATGGCTAGGGTCTTGTCCTGCTCAAACTGTAGATACAGAAGATAGACAATATAAGTAGAATAACCATCATATCATACAGAAGACAACATAAATATAGAATAAAGAAATATAAACTCGTAAATATAGAAGAAAATCAAAAACAGCCAACCACCAAGCACAAACAACATGGAAATGATGACAATCAACATCATTCTAGAAACAGGAAAAATAATCACAATAAACATTTCCAATTTCAGAAAGTAAATGAATCCGCATCAAAATAGAACAAAATCGGTAGAAAAAATTACTTAGCAATAAACCGCAGAAGAAACTAAAACAAAGGAATCAAGCTTTGAAATAGAATCCCGCTTAAACAGATGTGGTAAAATTATGTTAGCAGTGTTTAGAAGAAGATAACTACAACATTATATTAGCAAGAAAGAATGAGAAGAAATTGAAACTTACATCAATCGAAGATAGACGGACTCAATAACAACAAAGAGACCACAAGAAGCAGCAGTAGCCAAATGCTACATATCAGTAGTAAAAATTTTCAATAAAGTGTTCAGGCACTATTAAAAATCCTTAATAAAATTAACCTGTACATAACAATAACCATCAAGTGTTCAGTAGTAAAATTACTTACATTGGGAACAACATTGATACGATCAACAGAAAAGTCCTGCAAATTGGAAGCAGCTAAATAAACTTAACATCAAACACACATACTTAAGTATCAGCAAATGAACAATACATTAAGTCACTTACATCCTCGGTAGCAACAACAAAAGGATCAGCAGAGGTAAAATGGCTAGCAACTGAGTGCAATGAATCATAGGACTCCTTTGAACACAAGGAAACTTACATCAGTAAATAAATGCTTAATAGGATAATACAGTACAATAGATTAAAATATTAAGGCAAACATTCAAGTTTACAGAACAGTTATAGTACTAACACTTGCAACATTATTAGACTGTTCACCAGTTAGAGAACTATAGTAGTTCTGTCTTGCCAAAATACAACGAATGCACATTTGCATGTAATTGTCACCAGGAGCACCAAGAGTGGGATTACAAGAAATGTAAAATGGTCTATGCAACTCAGATAGTGCAATGTATAGGCTTCTAAAATCCATGACAACCTAACATCAGACACAGATAAATTACCATCAACATTAACAAATATGAATTGCACTAAACATAAGATTTCATTCATACCATTAATCAACAACAATTAAAAAATGCAACAAATCTCAAATCTACACAAGAACTAGACATAACACAAATTTTCAACTGAAAATATACAAACAATAGATAATTAACCAAAATAGATAGGTGTAGATGAAGCAACCAAAAAACTAAACAAACACATTTGCATCATGTTGCAAACCGAACACAATAGATTAAAAAAAAAAAAGAAGACAAGATCAACAATTTAAACAAAACCTGATAGATGTAACAAAAAATACATTAGCAACAAGTTTGAAAACGAACACAAGACAAATCAAAAGAATAACAAAGCCCCAATCAACAAATTCAAACCAAACATGATAAATCTACAAAACAAATACATTTGCAACAAGTTTGAAAACGAAACCGATTGTTAAAAGAACATAGAAGACACAAACAACAAATTCAAACCAAACATGATAGATCTACACAACAAATTCATTTGCAACAAGTTTAAAACAAAACTGATTGATCAAAAGAACATAGAAGACACAAACAACAAATTCAAACCAAACATGATAGATCTACACAACAAATACATTTGCAACAAGTTTGAAAACGAAACTGATTGTTAATTGAACATAGAAGACACAAACAACAAATTCAAACCAAACATGATAGATCTACACAACAAATACATTTGCAACAAGTTTGAAAACGAACACAATAGATCAAAAGAACAATAAAACACAATCAACAAATTCAAACAAAACTTGATAGATCCGCACAATAAATACATTATCAACCAATTTGAAAACGAACAAATGATACATCAAAAGAACAACGAAGCCACAATCTACAAATTAAAACCAAACACGATAGATCTACACAACAAATACATTTGCAACAAGTTTGAAAACGAACATAATAAATCAAATGAACATAGAAGACTCAAACAACAAATCCAAACCAAACATGATAGATCTACACAACAAATACATTTGCAACAAGTTTGAAAACAAACACAATAGATCAAAAGAACAATAAAACACAATCAACAAATTCAAACAAAACATGATAGATCCGCACAACAAATACATTAGCAACCAGTTTGAAAACGAACATATGATAGATCAAAAGAACAACATACCACAATCTACAAATTCAAATAAAACATGATATATCTACACAACAAATACATTTGCAACAAGTTTAAAAACAAAACTGATTGATCAAAAGAACATAGAAGACACAAACAACAAATTCAAACCAAACATGATAGATCTGCACAACAAATACATTTGCATTAAGTTTGAAAACCAAACCGATTGTTAAAAGAACATAGAAGACACCAACAACAAATTCAAACCAAACATGATAGTTCTACACAACAAATACATTTGAAACAATTTTGAAAACGAACACAATAGATCAAAAGAACAATAAAACACTATCAACAAATTCAAACAAAACATGATAAATCCGCACAACAAATAGATTAGCAACCAGTTTGAAAACAAACACACGATAAATCAAAAGAACAACGAAGCCACAATCTACAAATTCAAACAAAACATGATAGATCTACACAACAAGTACATTTGCAACAAATTTGAAAACGTACACAATAAATCAAAAGAACATAGAAGACACAAACAACAAATTCAAACCAAACATGATATATTTACACAACAAATACATTTGCAACAAGTTTGAAAACGAACACAATAGATCAAAAGAACAACTCTCTTCAGATCGTTCCAAGTTGTGACAAAATTTAGCTCAAGATAGTACAACCAATGTTTAACGGCACCCTATAGTGAGAACGGAAAGGATCTCAACTTGATGTGGTCTTCTTTGATACCTTCAGGCCTCAAAGGTGTAGAACATACAACTTTGGACTCCTTCAAATGCTTATACGGATCATCACCTGCAAGAACATTGAACCTTGGCAACACATTAGGAACACACGATGAAATTCCAATACTGGTTAAACAATGATTTTGAGTCCCCGACATTGGCACCAATTTGATCACTGTCGTACGCGGTCAAAATAAATTGTAAAAAGTTTTAAAGTAGTATAATGTAGTTAATCTTAGTCGTCTCCCAAAGACTCTTTATATCTACCGTATCTTTCACATGTGCGTTGCACGAATTTTATAGTTTATTATGTCTAACAATAAAATTTATCATTATGAAAAATTACATGACAGAATTAAATTAACATAAAAAATTAGGACAAAATATTAACCTGATAAACTATAATTAGCACAACTTTAAATGATTTTTAGGCTTCGTTTTGACCCAGCTTTTTTTAAGAGTAAAAGCTGCTTTAAGCTTAAAAGTGATGAAAAGAGCTTTACAAATAAAGTAAAAATTGTTTGGTAAATTTTTTTATATTTAAAAGTACTTATCTCTTTTTTGTATTTTAAACTAAAATATTTTAATATAGTTTGTACTTTGTACTTATCTTCTTTTTACATAGTGTATTTTTTTTTATTGAGACAAATCTCTATATTTTCTTCATTAATATTAAGCCACTTTTTCTTAATAAGAGCTTCATAAAATATGTGTTTGGCCCTACTTATGATTTAAACGAGAAGTAAAGTTAAAAATCTCAGTTTTAAACAAAAAACATCAATTTTGTCCTAAATTATTCTCTAAAAATATAATTTTATCCAAAATTAACCGCTAAAATACCAAAATATTTCGGCCGAGCCCGAACTAGTGCCCTGGCAGCCCATATGGTATATTCGCCCCTGGCCGTCATAAGGTATTATATTCCTACACTCTAGATATATTCCTACTTTGAGACTTATTAATTCTCATTGCAAACGAAACAATTAGAGAAAACTATTTGAGTTGAAAATTGAATTAGAGAAAACTATTTGAGTTGAAAATTGAATTGAATTCTTAGATCAGATAGTGTAAGAGACATTCTTGCTATATATGACTCGTGACAATATATTGATGATTATATATGAGCAGTGTTAGAAGTTATTATATTGTCAACAAATCAAACCAAAATTTCAATCCCATTGTTCATAAAAAGCTAAAAAGATATAATAAGTTCCATTCAATATAAAGAGAGCTAGCACATATTAAAATTTTCTGCAGCTTCCCATGACACACAGAACTGCTGGAATAGGCAGTGAAATTGTATCTGTCTACAAATGATAAACAGAAGTGAGGAACAAAATCTAATGAAATAGGCAATAGAACTACATCTTTAGGAAAATATATTGTAGCAGACTCTTGCATTCCCCTTCTTTTTCTTTGTTGCCTTTTTAAACTTACATATATGACATTTATCAAAATAGCCACATTGTATACATTTGAAGGAACAAAAAATTAACAAAAATAAGAAATTAAAGCAAACACTCATGACATATGTACCATGTTTCGATCTGCAATAAAAAACCGGAGAAAATAATGTTCTGGACTCATTCTTCTTACTAAAACATAAAATTAAATCTAAAGATGAAAAAATAGTTTAACAAACACATATCTTTTAGATAATAAGCACAATACATCTAAAGTAAATCTATGAACAAACACATGTGTCGTATAAATTTAACGATATATGATACAAAAACAAACATAAATATATGTAACTCTTGTGTGCGATGACACTAAATAATTGTTAGAAAAATTAGACATAGAATTATATTAATATCAATAAATCAATAGAAATATTGGTACAAATAAACGTGATATATAATAAAATAAAATAGAGAACACGAAGAACTTATCGAATTTGACTGAGGCATACAAATACATTGGACTTAAGAGTATTTCGCCACTATTGGTAAATTATCCGGTGCAGTTGGTCTCAAAAAGCTAATACCCTCCAGGATACAACAGACGTGAATTAGCAAAGACTCAAGAACGACTTTTGGATGCACAAGAGAACTTAGTGTTATTATAATATACTCATACGCATAGCTTCTATAGTTCTATTTTCTTCTATTGTTTTAGCCAAACTCACGATATGTATATATATAAACTCTTATCTTCATTTTTCAATACTCATAAAGTATGTAACCGTCCCCTTATTCAATTAAGAATAAAAACAGCATTATAGTTACTAAATGCCAACAAGTAATTGAGTTAAGAAAGAAATAAAACGTGTAATAATAAAATGATAATAAATTAATTTAATAATTAACTTTAAAATAAATTATTTGATAAAATATCCAACAATTCTTTTTCATCGATTATATATTCATTCAAGCAATTATATAAACAAAATGCAAAAGGACTAACTACTCGCTCCATCTGATTTTGCATTCAAGAAATTCATTAACCACTTATTAGTCAACATAGGATACATTGGAAAAGAATAAAAGGTGAGACGGTGGGATAAACGTGTATACAACCTTTTGGTATAAACAAAAGTACTAATTGGATACATGATTGTATCATACAACCTTAATTTTATGCAATTTATGCTTTAATTTGGAATTAACATGCAAACAAATACAAATAGTGGTGGTTAAAAGACGCCGAAAACGTTACCTAAAGCGCAGCTATATAACCTAGTGGAAGTTATTCCAACCGTTTTCTAAAACCGCCGCTAAATGACCTAACATCACCCCTTTCCGCCACTATATGCCAGAAAAACCGCCGTAACTTTCCTCTATTATTGTAGTGTTGTCTATGTCCGTTCCTCATAGAAAATAAGTCATTTCCTTACCATGAAAATAATTATCATCGGATGTACCCTACGTCTACCAGTCTTAATTTCCACAGTATGTGTGGCCCTTTATGTATGATAAGCCTAAATGACAACAATTACCACAAGACAATGGCACCTGATTCATCTGTCAATAACCAATTGTGATGTTTCAGACTCCACTACTACTTATAGCAACATTAATAAGTGAAGTGTAGGATCTCAAGTAGTTCCTCCATCACACGATCTAGTTCTTGGAGACAGAGCTAATCACATACTCACACAATCAGAAGCAAAAACTTGTAACATAACAGAACACCCCACTTGAACGTGCCCCCTCTCTCCTTGCATGGAAAATTCATACTAACTTTTTTTTATTTGCACCGGGTATCATATGCACGCAATTAACATTTTTGCATTCTTAGGATTAGATTCGACTTCATGATCATTTTTACTGGTTAAGCTTGAAGAGATATTTTACCATCTCATCCAAGTGTTTTTGAGTAAATTTCGTACTATTTACCAGTTACTATACAATTACATATTATTTTGTAAAAAACAAAAAAAACATATTATGAACATGAATTTTATGACTTTCCTTTTATTTATACATAAATCAAATAATAGGAGACAAGGAGAGTGATATTTTTATTTGAAGTTGATGCTTAGAGATCAAATGAATTTAAGCCGATAATAGGGTCAAATAAGTTATCCAAAAAATATGATGGAGGTCAACCAATATTGCATAATGTGGCATGTTTGTAGAATGGCCAACATCCCATTTGCAAAAACCCATGGCCCTGTGTGCCTAGAATTACGGGTTCATGTACCCATCCTATTCTTTTGTGTCTTTTATCAAATGCAACAAACATTATGTTTACTATGCTTAGCCCATTTCATTTTCATGGCACTTTAACCATCAATGTTGTTGGGGATCAGTTTAATTTTTAAATTTTGGACTATTATACTAAATGACCAAAAAAATGACAGCACATTTCTATCCTCCATCAAGTCCATGCACCATGCTGATTGATACGACTCTTGGACTATTTGTTAGAGAGTTGAAGGAGATTATAAGGATATTTATTGTTGCGCTCGCTCAACTCCCTCCCTCCTTGTCCAATTGTGCATCAGTGGCAAGACATAAAATTTCAATCTTAAGCAAATTAAAAATCTCAGTTTTGCAATGACACATTTCAATTTTGAACAATTTTTTTTTAGTCTTGCTCTAAATTAACCCTTAAAATCACAATTTTGACATAAATGAACCTCTGAAAATACCAACATTTTTTGCTATAGTCTGGACAAGTGCCCTTGCGAGGTAGGCGGTATAGATCCACCACCAGTGGCGTCTCCCGGACTCTGAGTCAGGGGGTGCAAATAATTTAAAATTCGATCGTGAGATAAGTAAAATTTAAATTTTTTAAACATTCATACCGGAACCATTGAAAATTGTTCCGGTTTGTTAAAAATATACAGATAGTGTAAATATATATACTAGATCGTGTTGAAAACTATTCTGGTATCATATTGTTTGTAGAACTTGGACCTTCAATGATAACTAGAGAAGAGCTCTTTAAAATCTCCATCACTTTATGATTAACAAGTATTTAAGGCCTTAAATTTGTGTTCAGTGGAAAGTAAGAAACACAGAGTCAAGCTCATATTTGGTTAACAATTAGGAGTCATACAGTGACAAATCATAATATGTGTAGGAACGCATTAAGGAAAAAAAATTATACAATACAAACTAAAGTATTGCGGCAACAATTTATTGACAAAGTAACATATATCGGAATAACTTTTAACATAGTTATATAAATAAGCAACTGACTATTTGTCTCGTTAAACCGATTGTTAAGTGGTGGTAGTTGTGTTTGAGAGATCTAATTTTGCAGAGAAGTTTAGAGAAAGGTTGAAAGTAAAGAATGAGACTTTAGTGAATAATAATTTGAACTTTTGAGTGAGTGGTGCAAAAATAAAAAAAATCAGAGGGTGCAAAATGCAAAAAAATACAGATATTAGTTAAAAAATTAAAATTTCAGGGGGTACACCACCGTCTATGACTATAAGTCATACGTACTAATCAACATATTTGAAGTTCGTCTATGATTAGTGTTTATGGGAAGATAAACAAAACTCTTGTATAGAGTAGAGAACGTAATTTAAATAAATTTATAAGTTTGGATTATCATCTGATCTAATTTGAGATGATACATTTGTGTATATAAGGTGGGTTGCGCGGTGGCCAACCACCATGCACCATGAGTTTATTTAGAGCTCTATCCGATGCGATTTGTAAAAGCTCAAGTATGCATCTTCACCATAATATTTTCTCCCATAATTTTTGTGTTTTTTAAACACATTCTTAGTGTGTAAATTGTACACACATATTGTTTATGGCTAATATCCCAATAGAGTAATGTGATGATACATGACTACTGTTGAATTCGGCTCATAACATTATCATATATTTTTTTGAATAACATCACATTATCATTTATAGAAATAAAGAAAATACTCACGTGGAATGCAGTTGATGAACATGTGAAATAGGGGGAAGTGTAGGGTTCTGAAGTTATAATTACGGTATAGCATTTTCAAGGTAAATTCATGTATCCACAGACCACAACGAATTATTAGTATTATTATTGTAAGCATATAAAATAAAACCATTATATTGGGGCCAAAGGAAGTGGATCATATTAGTAGAAAAAGACAAAAAGAAGGGCACATGGTCACATGATTTTGCACATGAAAAAACTCTATACCCCCCAGGGTCACGACAAGAACTCCCTATGTGCTACGTTCATGGTGAAAATATATATAATATAGACTTCAACTATATTCTATATTTGACTATTCTATAGTATCTATATCTTTCATATGTTAATTTTATTTCAATGATGATATGTATTTTTGTCATATGCAATGGTAGTTGCTCATGGTTTAAATTTCCCATGTTTTGTTTTATTTCTTGACAACGTAGATGAGCTTTTAATTTGTATATATGTACTAAAAATCATTGAGTATTTCAATTATTTATTAAATTATATAGTATCATTTTAATTATTTTATTATAGATATCATCAATATTAATCAGACATTCAAAGAGGATATATATGGTCAATTGGTCATACTAAAAGAATTATACACACAAAAACTTTGCTGTACGTATATATATATATATATATATATATATATATATATATATGGTGCTACTTGTTCTCAAGCAATGTCGATAAATAAAAGACAACGTTGGTTCAAGTTATAATAGCTTGTCAATTGCACATAACTTAATGTCATATTCCTATATTGTGATTTGGACACTCATCCATAGACACCTATTTAATTTGTTAAAGTGTGTGGCTACTGTATATAAATTATATTTAACTTCAATTTTTTAGTAATGTGAAACTTTTAGGTGTACTAGAATAATTGTCTCTAGTTGAGATTAAGAGGCTAGAGACGAATAGTGTATATATGTCCCCCTTTTTTTAGCTTTAATATTCTGTTTCACTCTCAAATACATCAAATTGTGTTCCGATGTATTGTGTGTTTTGAACTGCATGTGAGCCTTCATAGATTTATTTTTTGTAAAAGACGCATTATTGGGCTAAAATATGTGAATGTTATATATAAACCACCCTACTCTAAGCTTCAATTTCCAAATAATATGAGACTTTTTAGGTATACCGAACTACTAGTAATCTAGTATATATTGTTAGTAATTATGCACGGATGAAATGTAACCACATAACTCCTTATCACTCTACTTAATTTTCTCATTCAATCATATTCATATAAGCCAACTTTAAATACACTTCCAATATTTATATTTGTTTCAATGTGTTTGAAATTTACCCCAGTTGAAATTAATATACACATAATTGGAGTACCTAGGAATCCCGTGATATATGTATATAGAGAGCTAGATAGCTAGTACTAGCTAGTCTGTGCTAAAATTTATAAAACAACAAGTAATGAGGCTGAAGGCTTGATTGAAAATGCTTTTCAGCATTGAAATAGTTAAATAAAAGCTCAAAATAACCAATTTAAAATGACACTCATTTTTCTTATTTAAAACAAAAGAACAGATGAACTAATATCATTGGCTCTGCCCGTGAGCTCATGCATGACACATATAGAGCAAATCTGTATAGAAAAGAATTAGAGAGAAAGTGAAAGTTGTGATAAATTATCATGTGAAGGAAAAAAAAATAGTAGGCTAGTTAAGTAGTTATTACTATCAAACGAGAAGAATAGAGGTACAAATTGTGTAATCCAGTTGTAACTTGAAAGAATTGAGGTATAAATATGTACACAATCAATCTGTGACCGTTATTTTAATTTGAGACAGATGTAATATTAAAAAAGAGAAACAAAATTCTCATAAAACAAGAAAAAAATCCACATTTCCTCAAAAAAAAAATTACATTAATATTGTTACTCGGAGCCAATTTTAGGTCGTCAGAGATGATTGTTAAAACTTCCACATGTATGCAGTATGACATTCATGATATATTTTTTGTAAGTACTATTAATCTTCAATTTATATACAAATTTTGTAATGGATTGACGAAATAATAAAGTTAATGTAAACTCATAAATAAAGTGGAGTTATTGGAATTCGAACCCAAATTATGAACGTTCAGTCTAATAATTTCGATATTTTTTATCACTAAACTATGATTCTAAACAAGATATGAATTTTTTTGAACAACAAAAAATTTTGAGCACATGAAAATGTGTTTATAAATGAAATTGTCATATTTTATTGTATTATAAAACCAAACTCAAATTCTTCCACCCTAATTAAAAAAATTAATAACATTTACATATTCAAAAGAAGTATATAAAAAAAATCCGTACATATTAAAAAGAAGCATATAAAAAAACAAAGAGAAGTTCATACAGAATAACTCAAATGATAAAAGTTGAAGAATGAAGTTCAGAGATTAAATTCTGCTGAGAATAACTAATCTTGTCGAAATAAAAAAAAGAAGAGAGAAGACTGAATAAAACTCTATGAGAGAAGAAAGAAACTGTAAAATACATACTTATTATTATTATTATTATTATTATTATTATTATTATTATCATTTATTATAAATAAAATAAAATAAATAAATATTAGTAGGGGGGCCAAGCCTTGGCCCAACCTTGTACAAATTGCCAATTGGAGTATCCAATAGCTAAGGGAATACTGGCACAAAACAAGGGGCATTTAGATAATTAGATCTGCTTACAAAACTCTATATAAAGGAAGGTACTTGTATATCATTGTTTCAAACCACAGCATTAATTCCTCTCTAGCTAGCTTCTTAATTTTCTATTTTAGTTTCAATTTTCTACAATTACGACATTATGGTGTCTAAAGTGGAAGAAGCAATGAAGAAGAACAAGCAACAACAACCACAAAATCAGAATCATCAACAACAGAAACAAATTCAATGCAACAAAGGTAAAAGTGGCAAATTCAAAAGGAGTAGCTCCAATATGGAAGATGATGCTGTTTCTTCTGCCATTCTCTTTCTTGCTTGCATAGCTTGTGCCCCTTAATCAACTCATAGTTCCTTTTCATATATATTCTCAATTAGAAAATTAGATAAATTATATTCAATTATTTACTTCTTTTATTTTTATTTTTTTAATTTTATTTTCAGCATCTATCCTATCCCATGAATTTGCATCTTTGTCTATAAGCTATGGTCTTAAGCAGTTATATAGTATAGCATTTAAACAATTTAGTCTTTCATGTGTCACTGTTCTTATAATTTCTTAGCAAAATGTAACATTAGTATTTACTATTTAGTATTAATTGTAATTCATTTGTGCAATATTTTCTCTATATATTTCAGGTACCATATACCTTTATTCTTCTTAGTTGTCGGTTACAAAATTCTCAATGTAACATTAAATATTTACTATAGAGAAATAACTAATAAAATTGTAAATAATTAAGGAAATTATAAAAAGATACAAATAATTTCATATTTTCATATAAAATATAACAGAGGAAATATATAGTTTGTGATATCTGAAATAAGTTTAATTTTAACTGTGACTCACTAATTTAATAATAAGCCATATTCCTTCCGATTGCAATACAAGTTAATTAATATGAAACATGTGCATAGCTCGATTACCACATCCACTACTGCATTTTTTTTTTGTCGAGACCGGGGTATCCACCGCCGAACGTAGTGACTATTCCCTCGCTAGATTGGAGGCACCTCGATGGGTGGGATAGCTGGCTCAAGGACCACTACTGCATTTCATATGTAAAAAATAAAATAAGAGAAAAATGAATATTACAAAAAGGAATATACATTGGTAAAATAAAATAAGAGAAAAATGCACAAGCTGATGAAAAAATAATATTCTGAAGCCGCGAATCAAACCTGGAAATTCAATTCTCAAATTTAACCATGTGAGCTACTTCGGAAGACATGTCTAATATTCAACCTAAATTAATAGCTGATGGTGGAAGGAGATGATGAAACGGTACTGCCTTCGTGCGTTTTGTTTTTATCGTGTTTTAGTATCGTATCTGCTTCTCGTGCGCGTGTCTATCAAGTTAGAAGGAAATTGAACTAGGGGTTAAATCGTGTTTTCGCACTATAAAAAATATTTATTTATTTTCTCTAAGGGGCGGGCTGCGGCCCTGTACTGCCCAAGCCCAGCTGCACCCCTATATATATATATGGGGGTTGCTAACTTTGACTATGTGGGCAGAAGTTAGCAAATATGACCAACATGTAATTTCAAGAGTGTGGGGGACATGTGAGTAGCTGGGGGGGTATGCGAAGACAATTGGGGCGCGTTAAGTAATTTTGTGGATCATACATTGCTTAACTTTAACCCATATCAAAGTTAGCAATCCCTTATATATATATATATGTGTGTGTGTGTGTGTTTGTGTGTGTGTGTGTCCGTACATCATAGAAAACAAGTCACTCCTTACCCATGAAAATAATGATCATCGGATGTACCCTACAATTCTCATCTACTATACAGTATTGGCAGTGGCGGAATCAGGAAACATATAAAACCCGGACAAAGTTAAAAAATTAAACAAAAATTTCAATTTTACATTGAAAATTTTCAAATTTAAAAAAAAAAACTCAGTTTTGCCCTAAATTAATTCACTCGAATCTCAATTTTACTCTAAGTTAACTTCTAAAACACCAAAAAAAATATTTTGCGGTTAAAAATCTGAGTTTTGAATAAAAAAACTTTAATTTTACCCTAAATTAATTCTTAAAAATATCAATTTTAACCTAAATTTAACCTTAAAATAAAAAATATTCCGACCGAGCCCGGGCTGCAGCCCTAGCAGCCCGGGTGGTAAATCCGCCCATGAGTACTGGTGTGTTTGCCTGCTTGGATTGTAAAAGATAGTGAAATGAAAGAAAGTAGAGGGAAAAAATATCAAGGAAATGAAAGTGAGATGATATTTTGATTGTTTGGTATGAGTGAAAGTGAAAGAAAAAAAATGTATATTTATGTTTTTTGATTGTTTGGTATGACATAAACACTCTTATATTTAATTTATTTTTTTTGAAACACCTTATATATAAATACTAAATAACCCATGCCAAAAAAAAAAAACCTAAATACTAGTGAATATTTATATCAATATATATGTTATGGGTTATTAATGTCTTTTTGAACCAAAAAATTTGTCCATTTTCACTTTCTTCTCATATTTGAGGGGAATGTGAAACCATTTACTTATTTCTTTCCTTTGCTGTCACTTTCATCAGTCAATAATCAATTGTGATGTTTCAAGCTCCTCTTACTACTTATAGCAACGTTAATAAGTGAAGTGTAGGGCTTCAAGTAGTACCTCAATCACACGATCTAGTTCTTGGAGACAGGGCTAATCACATCAGATACTTACACGATCGAAGCAAAAAATTTGTAATTTTCACTTCACTTACAACTATACTATTTACAATTACAATGGGTGTAATTATGAACCTATTAATTGCAAATTTATTCTAATGTCTTCCTTGTCATGTGTCACACTATCACCACCCCATCTTTTCATTTATTATTATTATTATTATTATTATTATTATTATTATTATTTATTGTTACTATTATACTATCTAAACAATATACCATTATTATTATTATTATTATTATTATTATTAAATTGAACATATTATTAAATGGAGAATTTGTAAGTATTTCATCTATAGTATTTTAAATAATATTTGTACAATTAATTTCGAAATTTTTATTAAAAACAAATTAATTAGTTTTAATATTTAACCGTAAAATATCATCAAATAAAAATACAAAATATTAAGAACTTCCACAAAATTCATATACAATTTTTATTAAATGTAACATACAAATTTGCTTAGTATTATTAAATTGAACATATTATTAAATGGAGAATTTATAAGTATTTCATCTATAGTATTTTAAAAAATATTTGTAAGATTAATTACGAAATTTTTATTCAAAAAAAAGTAATTAATTTTAATATTTAAGCGTAAAATATCATCAAATAAAAAAAATATTAACAACTTCCACAAAATTCATATACAATTTTTATTAAATGTAACATATACAATTATTATTATTATTTTTAAACTGAACATATTATTAAATGGAGAATTTATAAGTATTTCATCTATTTCATCTATAATATTTTAATTTTAAAAATTAATTAATTTTAATATTTTAATATTTAACCATAAAATGAATTCAACTAAAAATCAAAAATATTAAAGGTGAATTCAAAAATATTTAATCACAAAATTCATATTCAAGGTGAATACAAAAATATTTTCTAGAAACAAAAAAGTAATTTTCACATTCAAAATGTATGGTAATTTTTTTTATCAACCTTTATTATTATTTATTATTTTAAATTTATAATGGTTCAGTAATAAAAAAAATTAAATGGCTCGAAAAAAATATGAAGCCTATGATATCATGTAATTATAGTTAACAGATGATATATAAAGAAATAATTATTTCATATTATTAATTTTCTTTTTCATTCAATTGATATTAATTACAATGATTACAAATTTTAAATTTTTTTCAAATCATTTCCAATCAAAATTCTATTTTAGCACTTATTTGATTAGGCATTTATATTCTCTTTATATGCATTCAGAAATTAATAATATCATTCAAATCATTGCGAAAAAAAATCTATCTATCTATAATACAATTAGAATGGGTGTAATAATGAACCTATAAAATGCAAAATCATTTTTATGTCTTCTTCCTATGCCAATTGCCACGTGTCACACTATCACTACCCTACTTTTTCATTTTATTTTTATTATTATTATTATTATTATTATTATTATTACTACTACTACTACTTATATTCCTTTTTTTCTTATGATTATTATAACCATTTATCTTTTTTTTTTTGCACGGAATAATAAAGGCAATACACAATTATTAGAGAATCTCACTTATTTTCAATTATTATTATCTTTATTCTTTTTTTTTGACAAGATTATTATCTTTATTCTTATTAGTATTACACTAACACATTTTTTTTGCACTGAATTTAGTTTTTTTTTTTTCTGGGTCAAATAAATGCACAAATTCAAAGTTATAAATTGCAACAGCAAGAAAATGCTTTAAAAGAAAAACGAAAAAATAAATATGAAAAAAAAGGAAAATATAATTGGAGAATTTGTAAGTATTTCATCTATAGTATTTTAAATAATATTTGTAAGATTAATTTCGAAATTTTTACTCAAAATTTTTTAATTAATTTTAATATTTTAATATTTAACTGTAAAATATCATCAAATAAAAAAAAAAAATATTGAGAACTTCCACAAAATTCAGATTCAACGTGAATTCAAAAATAATTTTTAGAAACAAAAAAGTAATTTTCACATTCAAAATGTATGATATTTTTTTATTAACCATTATTATTATTTATTATTTTAAACTTATAATGGTTCAGTTATAAAAAAATTTAAATAGCTAGAAAAAAATGTGAAGCTTATGTTATCATGTAATTATAGTTAACGGATGATATATAAAGAAATAATGATTTATTATTATTAATTTTCCATTTCAATCAATTGATTTTAATTGCAATTATTATAAAATTTGAATTTGTTTCAAATCATTTCCAATCAGAATTCTATTTTAGCACATATTTGATTAGACATTTATATTATCTTTATATGCATATATAATTGGACGTTTGAGTATATAAATTCATAATGATTCTCTTTGTGTTCCTCCCTCTCACTTTTTATCTCTTTTTTTACACAACTTTTATCTCTTATTTTTATTTTTTTATGTGGTTTGCTTTTATTTTATGTTTATTTCTATTTTAATATTTGAATTGAATAGTGTACGGTGTACCCTTTGTTTTGATAAGAAGTGAATTGTTTTAATATATGGTATATGTTTAATTTGATTATAATTAATATATGATCACAAATAATAAAAAGAATGTGTTTTTAATTTGAAGATTCATACCAACTTCAGAAATCAATTCCAGCAGTCTGCAATGTATCATTCTTCCATCTTTGGTGGAATTTGTATTATTATTACTAACTTCATTCCAATTTGACTATTACACTAGCTTTTATCATCTTGGATTTACCTGTATATCTTTTTTTGGATAAATTAAGAGCTCACCAAATTAAAAGATTTTTAATTCTGATCTCACCAAATTAAAAATCGTTTACCTGCATTTCTTCCCGACCAAATTAAAAATCTTTTTGCAACTAGGGTCAATTTAAAATAGTCTTCTAATTTTTTTAGTGAGATCAGACAATGATAAATTCTTAGGTACCATAAAGTTCATTCAAAATTTGAATTATTTTCAATACATAAATTAAATTTGAATTTATTTTAATTTACATAAACATAAAAAATTGACATGACATTGCGTATTAGATATTTGTACCCCACTAAACTATATGATACATAATAGTTCATCCAAAAAAATTATAATGTCTCATTAATAAATAGTTTATAATATACTTGATGAAATTTTAATTCAAACTAAAATAAAAATAAAATGGAATTCTAATGTAGAAGATGAATGTTACAAATTTTAAAATATATACATATTTTAGAAGAAGAAAAAAAACTTTTTCAACTAACAAATTAGTACGATATTTTATATAATTTTAATTGCTTTGAGTAATATTATTTTTAATTCTCCTATCATTTTTTCTATCATTATTGCTCTAGCATTTTACCCTATTGTTTAGAGACCATGCAAGCTCGTGATGGTGATTCAACACATAAGAATTTGTTCCACTCCTAAATACACAAAGATACATTACATCAATTTCAAATTTCAGTCGTTAATATAAAATGGAACGGTTAAGATTGAAAGAAGTATCTATTGGATTAAAACAATCTAAAATAAACCCTAACTTGAGATCAGACGATTGAGATTCATTATTATGTGTATATTACTGTAGAGAATCTTACTTATTGACAACAACTTTGCTAAACTACAGTTTTCAAACCACATATTCCATTTAACAAAAAGGTTTTCTCTTGAGCAAAAGTCAATTTGCTTTCTCTTTCTCATGTTCTAAAGTGTTTCAACGCTCAACTTAATTTAACATAAACATGATTCTTATTCTTTCGTTCTATATACATATATCAAGACCAAATAATTCGGTTAATCTTTGAAATATAGACTATATTCATTCTTTATACTCTATCTGTCTTGATCTAATGTCCCAAAATTTTGTACTCTATTCATCTCTATTAAATATTATCAATAACATGAAAGAATTAATTATTGAAGGATTAATTACTGCAATTGCACACAAGCGTGAAATTAAAAATACTTTTGTTTATCTAAAAATAAAATGAAAAATAAATCTCTAACATTCTATTAAAATCTAAAATTTATTAAACATATTAAGATTTAGTATTGTTAATCGGGTCCATATTAAACTCCCCATACTTTTATAGTGAGTCGATTCTTAGCTATAAACTCATTTTTTACCAAAAATAGTAAGACACTTTTGACTTGATAATATCACTTTCTCATGAATGTCTTCAATTTGTGGATCATTATAATTAACATGAGGCATAAATTATTTTTGTTGTGTATTATTACCTACGATTATAGTTAACACAATTATCCGAAGAATGACCGGTTACTTGACAATATTTACAAAATGAAGGAGATTCTCATTTAATTTAAACATTTTAAAAATAATTTTTTAATTGCATTATTAATAAGGACTTATAATTTTGTACATAATTTATTGAATAATTTTATTGTAATTTTTATTTATGTATATTTAAAAAGTATATTTGTGTGGATAATTTTACATGATCTAAAACCTACAAAAAAAAATTACGCAAATTTTTCCCGTGCAAGCACGGGTCTCAAACTAGTATGGTTAATTTTCATTGATTTTTGGTTATCGGGTAAGTTACACTCAATTCTAATATAGAAAAAAAATAAAAAAAAGTTGAGATTTTAAAGTGCAAACCCTATTTTTGTGTCTGAACTATATATATTTTAATTTGTTTTTTGTTTTTTATTTTTATATTTATTAATTTGATTTTGTTTGTAATATTTAAATCTTTAATGATAGATTTCCTAATAAATCTAAAAATAATAGATTGACCTAAATACTGAGTATTATGGCCTGCCATTCCAGACTACTATTCACGAATGGTCAAAAAAATTATTCGAGATCTAAATATTCTATACAACTATAGCAATAAGAACCACCGGTAGGCAATAAGTCTAATTTATCGATGTTTTATGAGATAATTAGATTTAGACTAATAATAACGGTAATAATAGCTCTTGTGATGGTTATAAAACTATTATTTTAGATTAAACACTTAAGGTTGGACTTAACTCAACCTCACAAAATCGGCTTGTAAGGTGAGGATCGTCTCTACTTTATAAACACTTATTGAGGCCATCTCATATAAGATATGGGACTTCTAACACACCCCCTCACTCCCAGCCAACACTATTGGGCTTGGTGCGTGGATATAAATGATGGATGACCTGGTCGGATACCCGTTAGCAGGCGGCCCAGCGGATTGTGGAGAGGCTCTGATACCATCAGAGAATTGAGTGTTGGACCTAACTCAACCTCACAAAACCCACTTGTAAGGTTAGAATTGTCTCTACTTTATAAACACTTATTCAGGCCATCTCATATCCGATGTGGGACTTCTAACAATGGCGATGATATTAATGGGTGAAGATATCAAAAACTTATTTATGTTGCGATCACTTTCCTCACGCCTCTCTTTTAGATCTTCTCAACCTTCTTCTTATTCTTCTTCTTCTTCTTCTTCTTCTTCAATAAGTGAACGTCAATCTCAATCTTTTTTAAAAAAAGTCTTCAAAGAAGAAATTCACTTTGAAGATATTAATCAAGAATTAGATAACTGGGAAATACCCATAATATTATCTCCTAAAGAACTTTACAAACGTGATGGACCTTTCTCCCACATATCTGACTTATAATTAAGACAGTTGAACAAAAACATAAACTAAAATCTGACGATAAAGAAATTCATCTCCTTACTGAGAAAAGTAATAAAGAACACTTAAGTAAAAATTACAATTACATATTGGAAGTGTTCAAGTAGGTCTAAAGCTTGTCAGCCTGTCACGAGGGGCTCTCTTGATGTAGCGGTACTCATCTGCTTAAGAGATATAAGACGTATTCGTTTTGATGATTCACTCCTTGAAACAGTAGAATCCAGTCTTAGTCATGGACCAATCTTTGTCAATTGTTTTCCAGACCTAACTATAAGTTTGGATGATAAAAATATTTTAGATGTTCTTTTTCTAAATGTTAAACTCCATGGTTATGACATGAAAGAAATATATGTCTCTATCATATATATATATATATATATATATATATATATTCTAAAACCATCTTTAAAAATTAATCTTTCGAACCGAATATGCCATAATGAATGGCAAAATTCTTTTTGCAAGAGATTATAACACTGTTCCATTCTCATACCTGAATTCGAACTTATAATTTCTTGTTAAGTTGAAAGCGATTCTTATATATTACATATATATATATATATATATATATATATATATATATATATATATATATGAAAAAAAGAAAGAGCTTATTTATTTTAAATTTTATTTCAAATTAACTATAATAATAATCTACTAAAATTTACAATGAGTGTGAATCAATAAGTATTATTAAAAGGACTTGCTTTCTCGTCTGAAAGATATGAGCCAAGCTAAGTAACCATGCTAAGTGAATTTTTTATTTATTTTTTATTTTAGGAATGACAAATGAATGTTGAAAAGTGCTATAAGGGAACAAAAGGGGGAATGGGAAGCAAATGATCATTAAATAATTCAAACAACAAAATAAGTCCAGATACATTAACCTCTATACCCAGCTAATGGTTTTCATAGTAATACATTAAGCTATTATAATTTAATTTAATTTGAATATTAATCTATTATAGTAGTAATATATTTCATAGTAATAATATTATTCACTTTTATAGCTTTTGTTATTACTGAATTCATTTTTTACCATCAAGCTGTTCTTCATTTTTATCATCAAGATATTCATATTTTTTTTGGTCAGGTTCAAGATATTCATTTTATTACTGAAATAAGTCAAACAAGATATTCATATTTTTTATTTATTTAAATTTGACTTACATTTTGAATATATTATAAGCATTAGTGTGATTTGGATTTTGGATCTGGAAGAATATTCACGTTAATGACATTGAGCCTAGTCTATGTAAATTATTTAAAATTAATTAAAGGAAGAAAGTGCAGGAGTTTTGCTAACAATAATAACTAATAATCCATTCATAAAAAGCTAGCCTAATACTACACAAAATATTTATATTAGTATAAAATACACCAAGCAAGCAACGTAGGGATTTGTTCAACATTTTTCCTATGTTTGTGCCATATTTTGTTCTTTCTCACTGTCGTTAATCACTTGTTAATAAAGCCGGCAATTCAATTCCAAAAGAAGTTTTCTAACTTAAGTAGTTAAGTTTATGCTTGAGAAAGTAAATTACAAAATCATTTTGTTTTCACATTACTATTCCTATTTTGTTTACAACTTATAATAAGGTACCAAGTTGTTTATGTGAATTTATAACACTGTAAAAATTATTTATTAGGTTAGGATAGGTCTATGAAAGCAACTTATAACTGTTTTTTATTGACCGATTAACTAATTATCACTATTTCATAAGTTTATTATACGGTGTTTTCGTAAGCTCTCACTATTAGCTTACACAAAATGCTTATATCTAGAGCTTATGTATGTCACACTCATACCCCATTATGTACTCATTTTGTTAGATAAATGACTTGTTTAAAAAAAATGATTAAAATGTGTTACAAATGATTAGTGTAATTTTGCGAACTTTTTATTTATTTGGCAAGCTACTTACGAAATCAACCTCTTCATTTAACTTCACAAAAATTGTGATTCCTAGTACCAATTAATTTTCTTCCCCTCATCTTCTCTCCATGGATTCCATCTTCTCCTATATCTTTATACTACTTTCATCTATATGTAACCTCTCTCTCTCTCTCTCTCCTTTCATTTTTATTTTCATCTCGTTGTTTGCATCTTATCATCATATCATATACATGCATGCTTGCTTTTGACTTTTTACTCTCGTTTCATTATTGGACTTCTATTTTTATTTTAATCTTAATATTTTCATTTCATCTTGCTCACATTCATATATCCCTATTAGAGATTTGGGAGAGAAGAATTTTTTTAAATCAAATCATTTAAGTATTGCAGTGTTATAGGTGGAAAATATTAAAAAACATGCCTTCTTTTTTATTGGATTCTATATACAAATCAAATAATTGTTAGTTTGCATGTCATTGCATACAATTTCATAAAAAATACTCCCTCAGTCCCAAAATTATTGTCCATTTAGAGTTATGCATGTGGATTATAAAACAATAAAGATTGATAAGTTAAGTCTATTTTACTCTTGCTTTATATAGAAAGAGAAAATATATTTTATTAATGTTTTAACTTTTATAAGAGTACAAATGATAAACTCACATTAATTTCCGAAAAAGACAATAATTTTGGGGCAAAACTAAAAAGTCAAAAGAACAATAGTTTTGGAACGGATGAAGTAATGACAATGAGAGGTAAAATTTCATTTATGAAAATGTTAGACAACAATTTACATGATATTCTCTTCGTCCCTATTTATAAGACTAGTTTGATAAAATATATTTATCCCTTTATTATATAAGACTAATTTGCAATTTTCAATAACATTAATTATCTATTTCCAAAGTTATTCTTATTTACTTTACATATTTTTTTGAATAACATTAAATTCTTTTTTAGAATACTACTCCATTATATTTCACTTACTCTCTTTCCCCTTATTATTAAGGGCAAAGATGGAAAGTCAATATAATTTGTCAATCAATTTAATACTTAAATCAACTTTTTTAATAAATGTGTTTTGTTAAATTAGTCTTATAAATAGGAATGAAGGAAGTACTATATAATCGGAGATGCAACATATCAAGAGTTAATTTTAAGTACATATTTAATATCACAGTGAATATATCAAATTCACTTGAATCACCATAATTTTAGTATTCTAGCTATTTGATCATACTATATCATATTGATGCAATTTACTCATGTTTTCATGCAACTCTAAAAAAAGTTATGTTGAATCTCGCAATTTTAATTCATTTATTTTTAAATTTAATTTTTTTTGTCGAGACTAGAGTGTCCACCGCCGAACGCAGTGACCATTCCCCTCTAGATTGGAGGCACCTCAAAGAACTTTTACATTTAATTAATTCTAATATAGATTTAATATTTTGTTTTTTATTGTTGGAGAGTGTCACTTCAACAAGGGACGGTGATGCCAACTTGGCGGATTCCGATGACTACATTGCAAAAGAACCTAACTTTTTTACATATGGGGTGGATACAACCAGCTGTTGGAATTGCTCTTTAGAGATTATGTTTAGAGACTTTAAAGTTTAAACACATTCAGCTTTATTTTTTATTTATATTTTAATTTTCAATCAATATTTTCTTTTTATATATGTTTGAGATTAATTCTCATTGAGTGAAAGCGCTTACATAATTAAACTATTTAAGAAGCCACTAAATTTAATCTAGTAGTGAAAGGTTTAGATAACACATGTATTTACAGTTTTACGTTTTCTATTCTTCTTTTCTTCTCTTTTCGAGTCATGTCAAATATCAATAGTTGTTTTAAAACGTGTATTTAATTTATATACACCAAAGTTCATATAATTAATGTGTTACTGTTAGATAGATTCAGCACCCTTAAGAATAGTGTATAAGTAGTTTAGCTTAGAAAATACTGAGCTTCAAAAAAGGTATTAGTAATGCAATTAATACATTATTTTGACAATTCGTTGACTTTATTTGGACAAAATTAATTTATTTCCATAAACTCCTTAAACAGATCCAATTCTGACCTTATGTAAGATGAGCTATATATATCATTTGAGAGATCAAACTTCTCTAAGAATATTAAATATAAATTTTCAAGTACTCAAATTTTAATCAATTTTAAAATTCTAAGCTTGATTAATAAATCTCAAGTTTTGAGAATAAAAAATATTTAAGAACCTAAATTATTCTCTTATACATATATATCAATTTTTAAGGGTATACATCTTTACATATATCAATTTCGACGAATCTACAAAGTGTTTTTGTACCAAAAAAAAAAAGAATCTACAAAGTGTTTAAGGCAACAATGTCTTTAGAACACTTGTTTGTATAACCCAAACTAAAATATAGTGTTAGAATTGTGATGATGAAATAAAACTACTCCCAAATAAACAAGAGAAATGCATAATTGAATCTCATCATCATCATCATCAACTAACTTAATGCAACAAATCAATTTGTGTTACATCACTACATACGTATGCCAATCAATTTTTAAACCCAACAACCTTAGACGCGGTTTTCTTACTCCCAATGACAATGTAGACGGCTACAATCAAATTCCATAATCCTTGGAAGAATGCAACATTGTTCTAGTGATACCTTAGTAATCAAAAATTTAATTTTTTTTTTTAGCTATCAACAAGAAAGAGAAGTTGACAGCTTTTATGTTACGTAATCTAGTTTAGTACAAAATATTCTTATACTAATAATATACCTTGTTTTTCACGACTAATAACCAATCAAATGAAAATAACCCATTACCATTTTATCTATAAATATTTGCATGGTTTCTAAATAGGTTCTTTCAGTGCTTTATTGAAAATCTTTAGAAAGCAAAACCATAATAATTAAGGTGTTAAGTGACATTAATTGAGAAATTAACATGTCCCCTAACCTTTTTTATACTACCTTCAAAAGTGAGGTAGAATACACCAATGATGAAAATCCATTAATGGGTTCTTGTTATGCTGCTTTATATCCCAATTGCAATATGCCTATTTTGGAAAACAGTGTTAACTCATCATGGATTCTTCCATTTTCTGATGAAAGTGAAACCATTAGAGATCACAAGAAATTGAAAAGATCAACTATAACTATCCCTATTTGGTTTGCAAATATCAGTAACCATAATTCAAGTAGCATGAACACTTTCTTCAACAACAGTATCAAAAGCAGTGTGAATACTATACCAAAGCTTCATTTTAGAGATCATATAAGAACTTATAAGCAAAGATATTTTGCTGCTGAAGCTGTTGAAGAAGCTGCTGAAGAACATTTCAACTATCATAATTCTGAAGCTGAAGAAGAAGATGGAACATGTGCTGATGGAATGAGATTAGTTCAACTTTTGATTGCATGTGCTGAGGCTGTCGCGTGTCGCGACAAAGCGCACGCTTCGATTTTATTGTCGGAACTTAAGTCAAATGCTTTGGTGTTTGGTTCATCATTCCAAAGAGTTGCTTCTTGTTTTGTTCAAGGATTAACTGAGAGACTAACTCTGATTCAACCAATTGGTAATAACTCTGTTGGATCGGATACAAAATCAATGATGAACATAATGGATGCTGCATCAGAAGAAATGGAGGAAGCATTCAAATTGGTTTATGAGATATGTCCACATCTTCAATTTGGACATTTTGTGGCTAATTCAATAATATTGGAAGCCTTTGAGGGTGAGAGTTTTGTTCATGTGGTCGACTTAGGCATGAGTCTAGGTCTACCACACGGACACCAATGGCGAGGACTAATTCAAAGTCTCGCAAATCGATCCAGTAGCCAACGTGTTCTACGCCGGCTTAGGATCACAGCGGTTGGTCTATGCATTGCTAGAATCCAAGTCATTGGTGAAGAACTCTCAATTTACGCAAAAAATTTAGGGGTACATTTGGAATTCTCAATTGTTGACAAGAATTTGGAGAATTTGAAACCTGAAGACATAAAAGTGAATGACAAAGAGGTTCTTGTTGTTAACAGCATTCTTCAATTGCATTGTGTTGTCAAAGAGAGTCGCGGCGCTTTGAATTCAGTTTTACAAATGGTACATGGTCTTTCGCCGAAAGTTTTGGTGATGGTTGAACAAGATTCAGGTCATAATGGACCTTTCTTTCTTGGAAGGTTTATGGAATCATTGCATTACTATTCTGCTATTTTTGACTCATTGGATGCTATGTTACCAAAGTATGATACTAAGAGAGCAAAAATGGAACAGTTTTATTTTGCTGAGGAGATAAAGAACATTGTAAGCTGTGAAGGACCATTGAGAATGGAAAGGCATGAGAAAGTTGATCAATGGAGAAGAAGAATGAGTAGAGCTGGATTTCAAGGCGCGCCGATTAAGATGGTGGTTCAAGCTAAGCAATGGCTTTTGAAGAATAAGGTTTGTGATGGATATACCGTTGTTGAAGAGAAAGGTTGCTTAGTTCTTGGATGGAAATCAAAGCCAATTGTTGCAGTTTCTTGCTGGAAATGCTGAATGAATCTCTTTAAGTTCTGCTAATAAATTAATAACAGTTATGTGAGAAACTGTTGTATTGTGCGTTTGAATAATGTGTTTTGTGTGAATTTAAGACCCCAAAATTAGTGATTTGAAAAGAAGCACTAAATATTTGGGGCAAGAATAAAACTTATGATGTAATTCTATGTGTGGTGTGGATGCTCTAAGATGGAGCAGAAATAAAGTGATGACTTATTGCTTTTGTGTGCATAATAATATGTGCAGGAGTTTGATGAGAATGTAAATCCTATTAACATTTAATTGATTCAATTTTTCAATAAACTTAATAATACTCACTCCAAATTTTTTCATGTATTTTCTGGTTAATAGTTAATACCCTATTATTTCATGCAAGTATATCCAAGCTCTTCTTCTGGCAGACTAGCACTAAGTTCATGTATGATATATGTCATGTCTCATGTGTCTTAAAAGCATGGTGTAATAGAAAAGTACTACTCATGGGATGAAATAAGAGTTCATTTTTGGTGGCCAAGAAGAGTGGAGGGGGTTACAATTGCAAATGCAGAGAGAAATGGGGGTATATTGCAAAATATACCTCAAGGTACGTTGGTGTTATAAATTTTAGACAATTTAAATATCTGTAATTTTATATTATCTTTAAAATAAAATACCAAATTTAATAATTCGATAAGAACTATTGGTCTAATTTTAAAATGGTACGGTAGTATTTATATGCTAAACACATAACTCCTTTGCTGCAAGCATATTGTGTATTGTCATGTAGCATATAAATCGACGAAGAAAAATTGGAGGACACTAAAAAAAACTAAAGTTTGGTCCAACAAAAAAGACTAATTATTTTATGAAATAGATCATCTCTGGCTTCCGATCGTCCTGCGCAAATTTCAACCATTAATTTTAATTTACTATGACTCAGATTAGTGCAAAAAATGAAACATGAGAGACTGATAGGAGAGAATTCATATCCAATTTTTTACCATATGATAAACTAAGTTTCGAATTTCAATAAAAAAAAATGTGATGAGAAAATATTCCTCAATTGACAATTCATAAATAGTATAGGATTCATGAATTTGGTCTCATCTATTTTGGAAGATGATAATCAAATTGATATTCATAATAATCATTATATTAGCAAAAACAATGAAAATTTCTACATAAGTGTAGGGGTCTGAATCCTGATTATGAGGGTCTAGTATAATAATTTTGACAATTTTTTATCGGTCGAGCCGAGACTTGTGAACCGTTCAAAAATCATTTTCCAACAAAAAAACATTTTTAAAGTCTTTAATAAATAAAAAAACATTTGTACCAAAAAAAAAACATTATTAAAGTCGCTCTGTTTCTTACTTGCCAGTTGCCACATCCAAATCCAAATTCCAAGCATCATTGTTCTTCTTCTAGCAGAGCAGAGCCGCAACAACGCAAAGAAGAAATGGAAGCCATGGCCGTGTTTAGCGGAAGCAATATCTATGTAACTTCATCTTCTCTTCTACGCACCACCAACTCAAAAACAAGAACAACCTCTCAATTACGCACCAACCTCTCTGCATTCCCTTCAAAATCCCATCTTTTCTCATCTTCCACTTCTTCTTCTTACCATGCCAGAAGAACCATCCACACCAGAAGCAGCACTGAATCCGGCATCTTCCTTCCCCATATAATCGCTTCTCTTGTATGCTTTCTCTTCCTACTCATAAATTTACTCAATTTATCATCACTTTGTGTAATTTTTTAAATGTTTTTTTTTCTTGTATTTGTTTTAATGTGCAGGAACAAGTTGATCAAACTTATATAATGGTGAAGCCCGATGGTGTGCAACGTGGTCTTGTAAGTTTCCTCATTTTTCATGTGTTTTTGGTTTCAGACATTAAGAGATGAAAGAAAATTTAAAAATTTGAAATTTAAGGTTGTAATTGTTTTTGTGTTGAGTTGGTTTAGGTGGGTGAGATTATTTCTAGGTTTGAGAAGAAGGGGTTTAAGTTAACTGGCTTGAAGCTCTTTCAATGCTCTAAGGAATTAGCTGAGGTTTGTATTTTCTTCAAAGTCTTGTTTGTTTGTTGTATAAATTATGTCTTATTCACTCTAATTAAATATAGAAGTAAAAATGAGAAGATTGCTTCTTCAATTAGCAAACTTATTCATTGCACAATATACTCTGAAGATCTACTAAGATATTCCAGGACACGCTGTAGGGATGTATTCTTAACACTCTCGCTCGAGGCTTTAGATTGTTACTGTTAATCCAAGAGTCGGCCAGAGAGACTAATGTTAGGGTCTGTAATGGTAGAGGTGTAGATGTAATGGCACACTGCAGCAGAGGTGCCATTGTTAGGGCGTGCAATTAGAGACGAGCTAAGTGGACTTTGCAGTGAAACCAATCTGCATAATGGACAAGATGGAATAGAGCCAATATGTGGTAAGATAGGCTAGAAAGGAATCAATCTGTGTTGAGAAGGGATTGGAACAGAGTTAAACAGTTTTAAAAGTAGCTGAAGCAGAGAAAAAACAAATAAGACATGAATGTCAGGGTCTGGTAGTGGTGGTGAATAACAATTTTAACATATTCCATAAACTGGAGACAAGAATCTCTCTTCGAGATGGATGCCGAGACTAATTATGGGATTTTAGCCTTTAAGTTGGGAAGGACAAAAAGAGAGAGAAAGGAGACTTGTAAATAACCTATTAAATTGATATGATGTATGATAATATGATGCAAAATATCAATCCAATGGTCCTATCAACCCTAATTAAATGAAGAAACACACTAAGAATATTGCTTTCTCAAGTAGAACCCGTGACATATTATGAAGTTCTTTCAAGGTATTCTCTGTATTACAGAACTCTTCTGTGTCTATTGTGCACATGTTCCCATGAAAAACTATCTGATTTTCCTTAATATATCTACTATTTTGTTTGATTATAGTTGCATGAAATTACAATTTCTGAGTGCTTGAGCAACTAATTTCAAACATAAAGTTACAAAGTCTCATTGTAATTTGTATCCATATTTACATGGCTGGTTACTATATCATATGATATAGACTTACATCTTGGGTTTTCTATATTGTTGAGTCTATTTGGTTTTTTTCCAAAACATGTTATTTGTGATGTGTGTCTGTCTTCAACTTTTAGTTTTCTATTTACACAAGCAAGTCTTATTGTGACTGTTTATGGTTCCAGGAACATTACAAGGAGCTAAATCAAAAGTCTTTCTTCCCTAAGTTGATTGACTACATTACTTCAGGTCCCGTTGTGTCTATGGTATAACTCTCTACTAGTATCCCATTCTCAGTTGAGTTTTTTGCGATATACCTGTTGAATGTACTTTCTGGTTTTATGTTTGCAAGGTTTGGGAAGGTGTTGGAGTAGTGGCATCAGCACGGAAGCTTATAGGGGCTACAAATCCTCTTCAAGCTGAACCAGGCACAATAAGAGGAGACCTTTCTATTCAAACGGGGAGGTAAGGCATTTTCACATCTGACTTTTGACTTGAGTACCTTACTAAACAATCAAAACATGATTCATAAGATTTGCATTTCTGTTTGATTTGAATATGAGGAGTGACAAGATCTTATGATGAACTTTTGGCAGGAACATTATTCATGGCAGTGACAGCCCTGAAAATGGCAAGCGTGAAATAGGTAAGGCCTCTTATAGTACAGTATCCAGTTTAACCCAATTAATGCAATGAAAAGGATACGTGGATTGCAAAAAGAATATATCAAAGCTAGCCATTAATTTATATAATAACAGTTTTAAAAGTATATAGGAAATACAAAGTTAACCTTTAAATCTTATTTTTTGTTTTTTTAGTATCTTCAGCAATTTGCTTTGATGACCGCAAGTTTTAGAATAGACCAAAAAACTGAAAAAAGTTCTGTGGAATAAACCCACTTTCGTTTAAAAACTGCCAGGAGAATCCAGTTTATAATTGTGTTAAAGTTAACTTCAACTTGTACATAATTCAATTTTTTTTTCCAACTTGTACAATTTTACCAATAGTGAAGTGTGTGATGAAATTGTACTCCTTTGTGTCTCATGTTCTCAGACTTGTGTAATTGTTAGCTTAAATTAACAACAGACAGTTGGGTTATGTATTGAATAAGAGCGAATTTTAGCGTTCATTAGCATCTTAGGTGATGTAATGTGCAAGAGTTTCAAATGTAATGTGCACAAGTTTTACTTGTTAGATTGATCCATCTCACAATCTACAAAGGACATTCTACACCCTATCTTTCTTTTTCCATCACAGTATTCGCGCTCTGTTACTAAAAATGAAGAAACAACGAGCAATGTCAGAGGTCTTTCCATGTGAACAAAACCCATACCCATACCTCCACCACAAAACTAGTCCTTCCATTGCAAATTAGAACACAACCACAACAAATCTCCATAACCACTTTCCGCCACAAACAACATTCCCATCATGCCACCGTGAGCCAAAACACACCTGTTCTGCATGGAACTATTCCCTCTCCTCCAGCCAGCCGCCAACAACTGCCCCACCATACACATATGTAGGGAAAAAGAGAGAGATAAGGTCCAAAGAGTCTATAAATCCAATGAGATTGATCAACCAATGATTAATAAAACTTGTGCACCTTACATCACCTAAGATACTTATGCATGGTAGAATTTGCCTTAAATACATTATGCCATGAAAACAAAATAATCCGACTCATGGTTGTTCTAAGCTTTTGTACTGCAATGTAAATGTTACCTGTAATACTACAATTCTTGATTAACCCATTTATTTCTATTTGTTGCAGCTCTATGGTTCAAGGAAGGAGAATTATGTGATTGGACTCCTGTCCAACAACCATGGCTAACAGAATAATAAACCAGAGATGCAGTGTCAAAGATTCATGCAGTTTTTAAGTTCAATAATCTGTTCAATTATTTTCAGTTTTCAATGTAGCACTCTTTTAACCTATTTGTTCAACAGTCACTCGGAAATATTTATAAAATTTTGCATTTGAGTCTTATCGAATCCAATTTTTATCTTGTCAATTTACGGCGCTTAACATCTATCTATAGTATCTATAGAATGAGAGACCGATTTCTAATAGTAACTTCTAATGAAAGCCTCTATAATCTCTCATTAAGACACTGCTTCAAAATTAAACTCCCTCACTTCTAGTACATAACTTATTTGGGTCAGATATGAACAAAAAATTACATTTGGAAATAAATACAGCACTACATCCTACACATTGATGAGCAAATAAACAAACAAAGATATAATTCTCCAAATTCAATAGAATTTTGGTTATATTTCAACTAAAAATTTGAACAATACATGATACACATTGACGGTGAAAGCTACAGAGCACGAATGCGCAATACAATACAACACAATATCACAAATGAAATTCAACTGATATAAAAACAGTAGGCATAATTACCAATATCCATGCTTCCAAATCAAAATCACAATCTTCATTCATTCATTCACACACTTCACTTCTTGTTGTGCCATTAGATACAACAGAACCAGACGATGAAACAGGCTTGCAACTACCGATCTTATCAACTACAGGATCCATAATTTTAAAGAAATGAAGAATCGAAACATTATTCTGTCGCGACTGTTCTAAGTTATTATTCTCAACACTTTCACTTTCACTATTAACAGTAGGTGAAGCATTGGTTATAGAAGAACACTTGATATCCATCAACATTGTTATACCATCATCACCGGGCAAACACGAAGCGATAACTGTTGCCGGAGCACAATCCACATCCATATTAACTTCATCAGTTACTGAACAATCATTAGTTAACTCTTCCTCCTCCATTTGCATCGAAGATTTATCGCGTTTCGCACCGAGTTTAAGTTTCATCAGAGTAGCCTCTGAATCAAAATTAACACAAAACACATAAGAATTTCACTGATTAATAGATCTGAATAATTTCAAGAAATTAAACATGAAATTAAGAAAGGAATTAAGAAAAAGTGAGTTACCGTAGATGGAGTAAGAATCGTCTTTGAGAATCTTGGACGGAGGATAACCTTCTAAACTGTCAAGCGACGACGGCGAAGCTCTGATTCTTCCGAACATTTTTTTTCCGACGAGGTTAATCGGGTCGGTTCGGGTTGGTTCGGTTCGGGTACCCGAAGAAAGGAGTGAGGAATTTAAATAGAGGGAGAGGAAAGAGAAGAGAAGGGAAATTATTTGGCGCTGCTTTGGATTGAATCGTAGAATCGAAGCGGGAATCGTATTTCGCACACTTCTTTTCCCGTTTTTGTTTTTTTATTTTTATTTTGGATTTTTTTGATTTTTTTAATTTCTCAACACTTTTACGTCAAAGACCGAAATAAAAAAGTATTATAAAAAGTTATAAATTGAAATTGTAGATTCTAAAATTCAAATTAGTGTTTTATTGAAATAAAAATCATAATTATAATTAAATATATACATTACAATAGAAAATAAAATTACATTAAATATGTTTAGAAGTTCTAGTTCAAATGACAAATGTCCAAATTGCTAGATCAGACGTCGTGACCCGGGTTCGAACCCGAAACCTCACATTTTGTGTGAGTTGTTAAATTTCAATAGTTTTTTTTTAGTACGTAAGCTAAGAAAAAAAAAACTATTCACGAGGGAAGAAATTCTCCATTGCATGTTCTAAGAAGAATTTAATTTCAATTGATTACCACTTCATCTAAGATTAAAAAAAAAATCCATTAAATATTAGATAAAAACTTGTATAAAAAATTTTTCAAGCGAAAAACTTGTATAAAATATAGACTAAAAATTAAGTTAAAAATTACATCAATTGAAATTGTTTTAAAATTTTCATTGATATCTCTTTGTAGATTTGTAGAAATAAAAGATGCGGCAACAAATTATTTTTACTTTTTTAAGACAAGTGAAACTTTATTGGTTAAATCCCAAAAAAATAGACGAAATAACAACCCAACCCAAGTAAGGTTTTATTTGTGTCACAATTTTAAAACAATTTAGAAGCTTTTGTTTGACCAATAATAACATTAGCAATTATCACGGTGCAACAATTTCTCATTGACCAATATAACATTCTTACACGTCATCATAATTAAACATTAACATAACCTATGGTATATGTTTTATAATTATAAATTAAATATATACATTATAATAGAAAATAAAATTACATTAAATATGTTTATAAGTCCTATCTTAAATGACAAATGTCAAAATTGCTAAACCAGACATCGTGACCCGGGTTCGAACCTGAAACCTCGCATTTGTGTGAGTTGTTAAATTTCAATAGATTTTTTTTTGGTGCGTAAGTTAAGAAAAAAAAAGAAACTATTCACGAAGGAAGAAAGTTTCCATTGCATCGTTCCTAAGAAGAATTTAATTTCAATGGATTACCACTTCATCTAAGATAAAAAAAATTACATTAAATATTAGATAAAAACTTGTATAAAATATAGACTAAAAATTAAGTTAAAAATTACATCAATTGAAATTATTTTAAAATTTTCATTGATATCTCTTTGTAGATTTGTAGAAATAAAAGATGCGGCAACAAATTTTTTTTACTTTTTTAAGACAAGTGAAACTTTATTGTTTAAATCCCAAAAAAAATAGACGAAATAACAATCCAACCCAAGTAAGGTTTTATTTGTGTCGCAATTTTAAAACAATTTAGAAGCTTTTGTTTGACCAATAATAACATTAGCAATTATCACGGTGCAACAATTTCTCATTGACCAATATAACATTCTTACACGTCATCATAATTAAACATTAACATAACCTATGGTATGTGTTTGATCACGTGTTAGTTGGTTCAGTGATGATTGCGCTAAATTTGATATGGAGGACCGTCGATCCCCTTAAGTGTTGAAAACCAAAAAATAAATAGAAAAAATTTAGGTGCTTTTCGTATGATTTTTAACATATATAACTCACTATGATTTCATTAAATCCATGCTTCTTTTTTTTTCTTTCAAAATTTGTTATAACCGCAAAAACTAAATTTAATATTAAAAACCATACGAAAAATATTTTAAAAAATACATCTAAATTTTATCCAAAATAAATCTATATTTTGAAATATGTTTAGTATTTTAGAAAACATGATATATGATCATATAATACGCCTTCTTCTCTTCTCTCCTTCAAAACTCTTTATTCAAACATACCCTAAAAAAAAAATTAAAATGGACCTCTTCCTTTATATATAAGAATAACTCAAAAGAAGGAAGAGGAATGCAAAAAGAAAAAAAGAAAAAAAAATCCTTTCTTTTTAATTATGTCTTTTTTTCCATCTCCTATTAAAGTTTCAACAAAATACCACCCCCCAATTCACACACCACATCCAATTCTCTAATCAATAATTTCAAAACAAATACATAGATAAATAGTACAATCGGTATTTTAGTTATGTTGAAATTTTTTAAAAAGAAAGCTATTTTTTTGTACAAAAAAAGTCTGTGTCTATCTATGTTTATGGACACCTAATTGTTTAAATGTATAAATGTATGGTAGAATATGTCACACTGTTTGGTGGATTGTTGGTTTGTATTAGAAATTATATATGAATTATGTATGAATGTGTAACCTTATTCCACTGTCGTAAGGAGATGTGGGAATATTGATTTGAGATTTTGAAAGACAATTTTATTAAAAAAAAATCTTGAAGATTTTAAAAGACTTTGTGAGATTTATATTGATTTTGTGGAATTTCAAAAGACTTTTTTTAAAGATTTTTACAATTAAGATTCTAAATACAAGATTTTGTGGGATTATAACACATATTTTTAAGATTTCAAAGTACATTATAAATTTTTACAATTTCAAAGAATTGAATGAATTCAACAATAAATTTTCAAAAGTGAGTTAAAAATATCATAAATAAATCATGTTTAAATAACAAATATTATTAACACAATAATAATGATAACAATAACAACAAATATTATCAAAAAATAAATAAATACTACTATAAAAAACTAACAATACACAATAAAAATAAGTTAAGATATGTTAACAAAATAATAATATATAGCACAACAATAAAAATAATTTACGTTTTGACAAAAAAAAAGTCTTGAAAATTTTAAAAGACATCGTGGAATTTTGTGAGATTTTGAGAGACTTTTTTTAATCAAATACCACAAAATTTGCTTACATTTTATAAAAGTCTCGATTGAATAACACAAGACTTTTTTATCATAAAAAAGTCTTTTAAAATCCATTGTAATCCCTCAAAATCCCAATCCAATAACCCCCTAATAACACAAGAAAAGTAAGTCAGAAACGGTGTAAAATAAAAAAGCATACCCATATACAGCATTTATAAATGATTTGTGTAGAAAGACCAATACCTAAGAACAAACATATGTAGCATTTGTTTTGATTATGATAGAAAGAACGATATGAATATAGCATGAACAACAACAATAATGAAAAAAAATTGAATTTTCCTTTGTAGGTTTGAATTAATGTTTTTCCTAGTAATACTAATACATTGGCATTACCACATTCAAAATGTTTGTGATGTTACATTGTTGTGTTGCATTGCACAATTGATAGCTTCCTTTCCCTAATTCATTCTAATACCTGGCAGTAAAGAAAGGAACCAACTAGGAACCAACTGGAAGATATCTTGTAATGTGAGTATCACGGAAGGAGGAGATAAAATCTCTTTTATGTAAGTCTCTAACTGTATATGACAAATGCATTCAGAATTTATTTTCTATACAATTTTCAATTTATATACACTAGTTTGAATATTTAATATTTATTATTGATTTTAAAATAATATGACAGGAAAGTAAAATTTGAATTTCTTTTAAAGGGGTGAAGAGTTTAATTTTCTGCTTTTGTAAGCTATAGTGCAACCATGCTGTAAAAAGCTGCTTATGGCAGATGCCTATTCAGTATTGAGCAATTTTGGTCAATGAATCAACTATCAAGGGTTACACAAACTAGTTGCTACGAAGAATTAAGTAATGTATGTTTGGATCAACAGTGAACTTACAAAATCAGTGTTCCATCAATGTCAAACTTACATGCCATATTGAAGATGAATTTACATTTCTTCAATGCCATGCAAAGAATATAACAATTAATCAACATCCGAAATGAATGCAGATTGATCCATACCTACCTATTACTATTAGTCTCTCCAAAACAATGTTTTTACTATACCACGTCTTCTACCTCTGTGCCGAAACTTTTCACCTGTGAAAACGACCAGTAAGTTCAGAATTAGATGCTTCAGAGATTATACATAAGAAATACATATAAGATATACATAAGAAATAGAAAACATGCGAGACATTCCATTTTGAAATGCCAATAGATATTATACAAATTTTGGCCTAAATAACTTTTCAAGTTCTGTAATATACACCATTTGGTCCATGTTTGGATTTTAAGGACAGAAATAAATATGGTTCACATACTATATTGACTAAACTCCAATATGGATAATATTACATGGATTAAAATTTTATAACCAAAACAATGAGAACCAAAAGCAGTTTTCCTATATTATATGAGTATGAACATAAAACTTAACAATTATTTATAGGGATTAAAACTGAAAAATATGTATAAACCCTTCAAAATTATTTAAGTTCTCAATTCGAAAAAAATTATTTAAGTTCTGGTTTTTATTGTCATTTATTTCAAATTTCCATTTTAAGCAGGAGTAACAGTGGCACCTTTAATTCTGCCAGCTTGAGACAAAGCTTCTTCAGCAATGGGTCTCCACTGTTCTGCACAAGAATAATTGAGTCCAAGTCCAACGCTAAGTCCCCTCAGCAGGTGCACCGTCCGAAGTATAGAAAACAGTTCTTCTGGGAAAGCCTACCATAACCAGCACACGAGTATAAATATTTAGTGATAAAAAGGTAGCAGCATAAAATATTAAAAAGTTATTTCCTGCTTGTTATGTGACAATAAATATTCTTTAAAACCAAAAATTTCCTCACTACCCCTGGTCCTTAGTTTTACAGGGTTAACTTAATTTTATCAATATATGCATAGTTAAAATTTTCCAGATGTTTGTGTCACATCAAGGATGCGCAATCTCTGGGAACAAACGTGGAATATAATTTTGTACTCTAGAATGTACCTGAACAGCAATTTTTTTAATTGAAGATTCCTCGGAAAAAGGTTGCAGCATTTTCACACCAGGAGGTAATTTTGTATCAAACATTGTCTGTGCCAGTTTAAGCATCTCTTGCTGTTCATTTTCACATTTGCTTAACGTATCTATGCCAAGCTCCCTGGAAAATAAAAAGTAGAAGAAGTAGTTAGCTAATTTCATTTGAATATAGCCATTAATTAGCCACTGATCAATTATCATTCTCAATTCAAAGTTATGAAGTCAGTCAACTTTCCTTCAATGATGTCCATACCATATTTCACATAATCTAGGTAACAATGAAATAAGACAAATTTAGCTTTCGCAAGGTCATTTGCAAAGGCATATACTATGGACATAAGATTTTGTGACTAATGTTTATTGTACAGTTCAATCAGGATTTTATATTAATATAGGATTTGTGCCTAGAATTTTGTTGAAGATAAACTAAAAATGCCATCAAATTTGGTGTTACTCGTAAAGGATTAAGTAACTACTATTTTCATACTTTCCAGTTTCCAACATTCCCTTTATCTTTTCTCCCCTACCATCATTTCATATCTATATTTTTCTCTCTTCTTACTTTGTATATCAACTATTTCCTCCTCACTTCCATTATTTATTCCCAGCAAAACAACTGGTACAGTTTGTAACTTTGGCAGTAGCTAAGCAATCTAACTCAGTTCTTATTTTCTACAAATACAAGAGAAGCAATTAATAGATAAGAGCATAAGACTAAGAGCAAATTTCAGTACCTATAACTGTCTGAAGCTCTAACTGGGTCACCATCAGCAATTGCAAGAACAAGATTAGCATAACCAAGCCTCAATTGCTCTGGGAGATCTTTCACCTGTCCATAGTCTAGCAAGGCAACCTGACTCGAGGAATAATAACGATATTAGGGCGGTTAAATTATTAGGCAACAATCTCTATCCTACCCCTAAAGTCATTTCCATATGTGATTCCTCTTGATTCAAACATGGGTTCAGGATAGGATACTCATCCACAGAGAGATGAAATAAAACTGAAGGAAATGAAAAGAAATATATGTGATGACTTGCCTCTGATCCTTTACAAATCAGGATATTTCCTGGATGAGGATCTGCATGAAAGAACCCACTTTTCAAAATCATTTGACCATATGCTAGAGTCAAGCTTTGAAGAATTTTCCTGCAGGTCCATAAGAAAGTTAACATACTAATACACCTGAAACTACATACAGAAGAATGAAAAATAATCAATGTAATGAATCTTTTAGAAAATGCTGTTGTTACTATAATTAAATTCAACCATCCATTTTATATTTTACATGAATCTATGACGATCCCCAAGCATATTTAGGTAAGCAATCATGTTCTATTGAAAGATGAATGAGCGCCAAGATTCATCATTTTGTTTAGTCATACAACTTGTCGATTAGAGGATCACCGTCAGAAGCATAACATATTTTTATCTGTAGTTTACACGATATTTATGACTTAAATGTATAATTATGTTGAAGTTGTGAGTTTTAGATGATAGGATGAGAGAAATAATTGGAGCTTCGCATATTATCGGCAATAAATTGATACTAACTTGGCAGTAGCTTGATACAAAAGGTAAAAGACAAACCACTATTTATAGACAGATACAAGACTCCTAAGTCTAAGTAAATAGAGAAATCAGGAAACAAATCATCACACTACCTAAGTAATAAAAATTAATCCAAGGAGATAATCTAAGGTTACAAAATGGTCCGATGAGATAATTTTATTTTTATGACTCTTACATAATATAAAGATACTTTCTAATATTCTAACACTCTCCCTCAAGCTAAAGCTTACTATATTTTAAGAAAATGGGGTTACTTCCATGTTTAGGAGCAGAATGTGTTGTACTAGTAACAAACAACTTTCCATGACACAACATAACTAAGTTGCTAATGGGAAGATAAAAGGGAAGCTAATTGTGCAACGAAATTAAAAGAAGTTAAGATAGTGTCGAGAGAAAATGGGTTAAAGAGACGGTAAGGAGAGGAAGAGAGTGATTGGAGTTAGGAAGAAAAGTCAAAGATCAGGACATGTATTATTAACCAAAACAAAAGTAGGGTGTACAGAACTACTTTCAGGATAGGTCAGGAGCTTACTGCTTTGCGGCAGCTGCAACCTTACCATGAGGATCTATGCCTCTCTTTGCTATTTCATCACCAAGGTTCATTATTGGAACCCCGTCGATATATTCCATAACTAGGGCCCTTCTGTACAATCAAAGAAGCACATTGTTACAAAAAATCTCGTTACAAATGAAATACATGTGAACCAATGCATCTGAATAAAGACTTAACCAAACAAATTGATAAAAAATATTATACAATTATTGGCCATTTGACCAAGATTTAATGTGTAAGATATAAAAAGACTTTTCTGCATTTAATTTATTTTCGTTGCTGTTTTCAATTTAACCTTGTTTTTATCAATAACAGCCTTTTCTTAACATATAGTGGTTGGCACAGTAAGGTCAAAAGATAATGATGACATGCTAGATTCACAACACAATTTAGAGATCCTGATGACAACTGTGTCCCAAACTTATAATGCATTACCAAGCCCTAAATATCTAATTGCGAAACTAGTTAGCAAAGCAATCAAAAGCATGTGATAAGACTTAAGAGTTTAGTAATGCTAACGCCAAATTTTTTTCTTTTACGGAGTTTTTGAGACAATAGCTTATTCCATGTCAAATAAATAAAGTTAAGCATTCTAGTACGTTATTAATATTATCTTATCCAGATTATGTAAGATGCTGGGCTGAATACCTAGTAACCATATCTCGTATTACTCTTGGCACCACTACAGGAGTCCTTTTGTTTGTTTTATACAAGAACTTTCTAATCCTTTCCATTGCATTGGCCTCCCTTGTGAAGTCAAATTCATATCCAATCTACAATAATTATCATGTAGAAGTTCAGAAATAATCCTGGTAGATTGCTGGAAGAACCACAAAATTAACATGACTGTGAAGCTATAACTATAGAAAAGAAGCTCATACAGCGTAGCAAAGGGTTTTAGGTCAGTTTTGTTTTCTCACTCAAGAATCACTCATACATATTAAGTACTTCATTCTAGTAGTTTAAACATGATTTACATATTATTTAAAGAGAAACGTGCTCTGATTTTTTAAAGTACAGAAAATATGTAGCAAAAATAGACCTGCTAGAGCCTAAATTATTTTTCCTCCAAAAACTCATTAGCAACACTCTGTGTGTGTGTGTGTGTGCAAGCAATATTTTCATGAAGTTAGGCCAGGTTGAGGTTCAAATTAGACAGTCAATAGTTAAACTAACATCTGCACGGGCAATACAATCACCTCATTAATAAAAAAGTAGTTGAGAATTATTTTGTTGAGTTTCAGTCACAAAATGCTCCAAGATATCTTTCACAGTGATCAAACCCTCTAGACAATCAAACCCACAAAAGGACCAAGTGTTAACTGTCCAGGTAGCCATAGGGCCTACACATATGTTTGGTAAAGTTCATGTGCAATGTATGAGAGTAATGTGACCAAAAGGGGAGGAGAAAGAGTACATGGTAGATAGGGGGAAGGGAAAGGTCATTTGAAAATGTATGCAGGAATGGTGGGATGGAATATAGGGGGAATTTATGTTAGGGACTTAGGATAAGGGTTATTAACTTTGTTAATTTTGTTATATCAGAGGGGTTTTTCTTCTTTTTTTTTAGCGTGTGAAGAATTAAGGAAGTGTGATGCATCTTGTCTCTGGACAAAAAGGGTTTAATGTGACTCATTGAATTTGAAAGCACGAGAAACAAATTGAATATGAAAGCACAGGAAACAAATAAGATGCTATCAGTCAACAAACCGACAAAACAAAGAGGAGGGAATGAAATAAGTGAGAATCAAATAATCCAGATCAATGAAGTGTATAAGAAATATTGCAATGAAATAATGTAAACCTGTTTTTCCATTTCCTTTGTCACCGAATATAGATCAAATTTGATATCTGTTTTTTGCATGTACAAAGCAAACGCTTGCAAGTTACGGATATCTGTCATCATCAGATCCTGAACTCCAGGATGCTGAACCTATTTTCATGGAAAGTAACTCAGAATCAGAAGTTGACTATGTCATGCATTCAGAAGGTTTGACTAGTTCATTTACCTTGACAACAACATCACCTTTGTCACCTTTCAATCTTGCTCTGTGTACCTGTTACAAGCTCAAGACATGCAAGTTTCATACTACCAAATCTTAAAGAATTTGATTGTTACCAAATAAACTTTTACTAAATAATCACCCTCGTGAAAATTTATGTCATGTAAACATGAATATGAATCCCAATAAACAACACAACTTTTTACAATACTACTTCTATTAAGAAAACATAACTACACAGCTAAAAATCAAGATGGGGGATGGAAACGGAAAACCTATTAAAATTTTGTAACAATTGCTAACAAAATAATTCAGTTAATCAGCATGTTCAAAATTACTTTGCCACCACTTAGACTGAATTATATTGGCATAATAAAACAGAAATTTAAATAAGAAAAAGAACAAAAAAAGTGTGAAAATAGCATTCGAAGCATATCCCAGACAACCAAATTGCCACCCTTGATTAAGATAAATTATGCACTTAAAGTAAATGCACAGAGCTGGACTCATGAACAGCACAACACAATAGATGCTTACTAATCGAGGTTTAACTTCAAGTGTAATTATACAACTTAAATATGAATTTCTATAACAGTCTAAGAACTGCTGTGTATGCATTAGACACTGCATCAAAGATCATACAGTGGTGAATTGTGCCCGTAACCCCGCACTATTCTCTGATTGCCTTAACACCCACTACCCCAATTTCACCAATCCACCCATTCAAATATACCTTAGTTATTAGTTGTTAGTACCACACATGGAAAACAACCTGCACACAACAAAGATGCCAATCTAGAAAATTCTCCCGTAACAGAATAAATAGGTTATCTTCTGACACTGTAGCCGAAAATTTCACTTAAAATTATTGCAAATCACAGACAAATGAACACTGCACACCCCGTTCCCTAATGTGCCCCCATACCCCCACACTAACCCCAATTAACTTCAATTATATTTCTTTTAGCCCAAATACTACTATAAGCCCCTCTGCTATACCTCAAATTGTTATCCACAACTAACGTCATAACATATCATTGCAGAATGTATAAACACAAATTCTTGAGTGATCAATAATACCACTGAAATTCATATAATGATCAAGAAACAAACCTGAGCAATTGAAGCAGAACCAAGAGGCTCAACATCAAACCTATCAAAAACATCATCAATACACTGTCCAAGCTCATTCTCCAACACAAGCTTAACAGTATGAAAAGGAGTAGCAGGAGCCTGATCACATAATGTAACAAGCCTTCTAACCCAAGCAGCCGGTGCCAAATCCGGCTTCCCTATAATTTGTGCAATCTAATTGTCATTCAATACAAACAAACAAAAAATCACTAAATTGAAAATCAAAATTGCATGTAACTAACTAAAACCAATTGAACGAAAAAAAAAAATCAAATCGATAAAAAAAACCTTGAGGAAGAAACCACCAAGGTCAGAACACATAGAGAAAATCTTATCAGCAGCAAGTTCGTGTTGTGCTTCCCACATTGCTTCTTGTTTTTGCACATCTTTCACGAAATTCACTTTCAATTGAAACACCTGTGATACGAATGAATGAAGCAAATTCAAAACATGCATAGTTCAATTAATGCAGAAATTGTTGAGAGAGAGAGAGAGAGAGAAAGAGAGAGAGACCTTGTAACCGGTGTAAATATCAATGGCTCGAACCCAGAACTGAAAGGAACGTTGAAAAGGGCGAAACTGAACAGAGAGATTTTGTTTGATATCGTTGAGATCGATGACTATTGGAGGAAACATAACTGAATTTGGTATGGTACAGTGTGCTACAACACTACAAATTCTACAATGGCTCGCTCATACTGAAAAATGTTATGTTTTAGTGAAGTAGAAGTAACGTTCTCAAAAGTGTGGCTCACAAGCTAGGTTGATACTCTTTCACTCACTCTTTTTTTAAGAGTTAGCATTCTCTCTCTATCCATCATTTTTTTTTTTCTTACTTCTTAGTTTGACATTTTCATTTATTACCTTTCATTTATAACATACTCCGTCCGTCCCATATTGTAAGAGAAAAAATAAAAATTAATTTTAATGATTGGAAGTAAATTTTTTAATAAAAAAGATTGCATAAAAAATAAAAAGATATATAAATAATTTTGATTGGTTATTGATTATAGAAAAGGTAAGAGAGAGTAAATTTTTTCTTGTAAATGTAAATGTTTATATTTTTTCTCTTATATTTTGGAATAAAAAAAATTGGCTTTAGTACATTTACACTTAATATGTAGGAATAGAGCTTCGAAGTTTGATACGCTCATTTATTTAACTTTAAATGGTTGAAATTTAGTCACTAGAATATCTGACTTAAAAAAAAAGATGGACACGGTAATAGTTTAATAATATCTGTTTTAATAAATGAATTTTTTTTGGCGTATTAATAAATGAATCTTACATGGTTCTTAGTGATCTTTTTTACTTGTTTACAAAATAGTAAGCTTGAATATGTGTGGGGGCTTGTTAACCAATGCTCATTTAAGAGTATTCAATTATGAAGTTATTCATTAAAAAACTTAATATTTTAAATTCTTTTTTTTTTTGAAAAAGCTAAAATGATATATATATTATTGAAAAATGCAAAATTTCAGCACAAGGAGGGCCAAAAATCAGCAAAAAAATTATGTTACATCAAATTTATAGTACCCTTGTGAATGCAAAAATTTATATCAAAACTTACTTTTTAATGTTTTTAAAAAATACTCTTAGGGCACTGATTATCATTTCTCATATGTTTTTAGTCTCTATAAAATAGTGACTTTTAAATTTATTCTTTATTTAATTTTCATTAAATTTTGAATTTATTATTGTCAAAGTTTATGAATTGAAATAAGTATTTGAAAACTATGTCATTATCTTTTCTTTTATGTATAATGATAATTAATTACTTTAATTGTTTGAAAAAATAATAACAGCAAATATATGTGAAAAATAAATAATAGTAAAAAATACATTTAAAATGTTACAAACTGATTAAAATATCTAACAAACTATAAATACACAAAAAAATTTAGTAAACTTGAATTGATCTTTTAACTAGGTTTAGTATTAGGGGTGATTAAAACTCATCTGTTTGTATTTGAAATAGGCTTAATTAAGTTTGTCTTTACCTACTTTACTTCAATTTTTGTTCACTTAGTTTTGGTGTAGTAGTTTAGCTCAAGCAAACAGATGATGTGCTCTTCACTGGTGACTGGTGTCTTAAAATTGGCCGGAGATGTGGTGGCCATGTCAGGTGACTAGTAACTATCTATTGCCCATTCATTTGGAATAGTAACCTCCAAATTTTTGGTGGACAAGACATCCGCATTATTTTTAACATTTGAATTCAAATTCAATTTTGACAGCAACTAACATAGCGAAGATGAAAATTGTGTGCAGGGAAAAGAGTTGTATCGATATTTTGCTACAGCAATTGGCAATCACAATGATAAAACAAAATGAGTAACTGAATCACATCATATCTAACAAGTATGCATTCAAAACACTAAATTCATCACAAAAATAATGAAATTGTTCAAAAAATAACTGGAAATGGATTCAGATGATTCGGTCAGCTAGGGTGTTCATTAATTCGGAAATCAAACGGACTACTGAAATGTCATGCCTCATGAAATTCGACCCTGTAAAATGCATTCAACTGATATTGTCGGTATCTCTGCCTTTCGATACACTTTTAAGTATAAAATGTCTAAAGATCAATCACACGTGACAATTTCTGGATCCTGTTCAACAAGAAGTCCCCTTGCTTAATAGTTGCTTGGTAAAGAGCATTCTTGGCATCTGGGCGGTTAGTCTCAAGAACGCCAGCAACTTTATCAATCTTGCAATGAAGTTTCCCGGCTGCGATAAAGCGTGATAGCTCCCTAAAAACCAAAAAAGAATGCAATTAGTATGCCTCCCACAACATTGGAAAATTAATAGAAGTACTGAACAAAAAATGAATCATTTAAGATCATTCACTTACACGTCGATGAAATCCACCGATACTCCAAATGCTTTTGCCATGGCTTCAATTGTCACACTCTTGTAAGATTCCAAAAACTGGGAATAGATGACAGTTCTGATCTCTCTCATATAATACCGGAAGTGTGAATGCAGATAGCGATCCAACTTAATTTGCTCCGTCAGGCCAGCTGAAAATAATTTCAAAATGAAACAAAAGCTATGAACATATGACCAAAAAGATTGGAATGAATTATTTCAGTACTTGTTCTAAAATTATAACCAAAAAACTAACTTGTCAGAAAGTGTCTCTCGTGAAACCATAGAAAATTACTGAGTTTCAAAGTGTCTACTCACCAAATGCTGAGAAGAAAGACTTGTATTGACAATCATATAAGGAGTTCAAAAACTCTGAAAGATGTGGGATTTTGCCAATCACTGTCAAGATCTCAGGAGCATCAACTACCTGATGCAAATTAGCTTTAGTTAATGCATAAGACATGCTAATAAACAACGAACAACAGTTAAAAGAAAAGGATAAATGGTGTAAAGGCGGCACGAAAAAAATAGACGCACCTTTTGCTTTAAGGAAACTCTATCCAATGTTATGATGCTTGTCAAAACAGTGTAAAATATAAAGGTGTCATATGGAAAGAGTTCATAGGTTGTGAAAGTTGAAATAGAATCCAAAAACAATGAGGCAGCCTTCTCAAAATTTCTAGTGGACATGCAGTAGAGGCCTTCATACACTTTCAGCCTGTTCTTTCTTTCCCAATCACCACCTTCTTCAAACAAGCTGTCGTAATGGTGCAAACAGTTAGAAAACCAATTCTTAAAACAAAAATATAGCAAAGGATATAACTATAGAAATATGAGATTTATAATTACCTTTTAGCTTTGTCAATGCTTTTGGAAATGAGATCAAAATCCATGTCAAAGAAACCAAGCTGCAATGTATAAAATACCAGATCCATCTTCTGCCCCACTGCAACAGTCTTGGTTTCTGTTATCTTGAGATGCTCCAAGGCTTTCTCCTGATATATAAAGTAGAGTGTTAACTTGATTCCAGCAGCATAATGGAAATGAGCAATAAATTATAATAGCAATATATACCTTATCCCCAATCCGGATGTAAAACAAGGATTTCGCCAAGTGAGCCTCACGGACTTCACTCTCACCTAAATTTTCCTCAGCATCAGCAATCCTGAAATGAGAGGTTCACATGAACTATCATGAGCAATCCTAAAATGGGAAATTTACATGAACCATCATAAGCGCAAGGATTATTAAATTAGTCACTTTCCAAATAATAGCATGTATCTCAAAGAATTGTAATTAGAAAAAGTACAATTACTATGAGTATACGACCCATCTGGCCTAGCCTTTGCATTTTCCATTCTCCCAATATTCTAGGTTTTTGATTTGTACACACTGAGTTTAAATTTCCATCTTTACACAAAGCTTATAACTATCTTTTTTATCTTGAAAATAGGAGCAACAAGTCCTAGAAAGCATGTGGGTTCTAGCAACAGATATATGATAACCCGAGAGACATGGAAAATTTCATCTATCTGCCCCAGAGGCGGGGCAATTTCATCCATCTGTTGCTATCTTTTCTTTAAAAGTTTATAATGTAAAATGTATACATATACCTATAAATTTCATCAAATTCTATTTCTAGGTTCTAGCAACAAGTAGATAGAATCACTTTCTTAGATGTGGCTCTCACAGTCACAGCCAAATAGCAAAGCAACAAAGAAGACTCCTTATATTATAAGACATGTTCGGTCTAGTAGCACCATTGCATCTCCTCAAGTGTGGTGGACATTGCTTATGCCTTATGGTGCTACTATGCCTGCTCTCCCAAAATGAAAATGAACGATTTTGGTAAAAATTTATCTCAGTCAGCCCAAAGGCTGGAAATCTTACACAAAAGCTGTTCATTCAGCTTTATCTTATTGCAAACAACACAGTAAATGATTGAAGAAAGACAATTTACATAACACCACATCTTTGGAACCATTATGAATTTAAGATGTGTATTAATTGATCTTTTTCTTTCTTATCTAAACATCATTCATATATGCATACATTTACATTAATAATTAACAAAAATTGATTATCGCCCAATTACATTGTATAAATAACCCTATTTCTGCAATCCACCGCGCATGTTTTAAAGATCCCTCTAATTACTGCATACTTAGATAATAACCCTATTTTGTATAAATAAAAAAATAAAATTTTCTACAAGAATTCAAAATCCAAAATTCTCAATTAGGGTTTTCAGCACAAAATCTCGACAATTTTAGGTTAACGGAGGAAGAAACAAACTTACTTTTCATCAAGCTTCTTAAGTTCATCATCATTCTTAGCACGCATAGAGTCCAAAAGTGATTGATCCAAATCCAAAACGGATTCAGCAACTAGGGTTTCATATAAAGGAACCATATCTGAACAAAACGAAAACAAATTAGAAAATTAAAAATTAGGGTTTTAAGAGAAAGGGGAAAGCGATGAAATTGTGAGAAAGGGGAAAACCATGTTCTTTGACGAAATTGAAAACGTCTTCCTTGTATCGAACTTTGTCGATGTCTTGAACATCGGATTGTTTGAGAAGAAAGAGTTTGTCGGCGAGAACGAGTTGTGGTTGTTGAGACTCTTCTCCTTCTGATGCCATTGCTGTTTAGAAAAGGAGATACAGAAATCGCGAACTGAAATCTAACAAATAAGAATAAGAATGGGTTAACAGTGTTGCTTCTTATATATATCAATTAAAATCTACTAAATATATATCAATTTTCCTTCTTATTTTTTATTTTATACTGTGTACCAAAAAAAATCTATATTTTTAAATATGTGACAATTTTTTTTACTGTGTGATTGAACAGTTAAAATTCATCTTCTCTTAAATAATGATTGAGGGTTTGATTTTCACCCGGTATAAAAAAACTTTAAATATTTAGGCTAGCTGTTCTACCAATTTAGCAATGGATTAGTCACCGCGTTCAATAGTGGATATTCTGATCTCAACAAAAAAAATCATTATTCTAGTATTATTTTTATAACTAACTTAATATCATTCGTCAAAAAAAAAAACTTAATAGCAATAATTTGTCAAAAAAAAATATTTCATAGAAATAATTTGTCATCAAAACTTTTTTTTATTGTCTTCCTCATTTTTTATCCCCCTTACCTATCTATCTATATAACTATGACATATTAATATATTATAAAAAAAATAATCAAAATTACGAATTTTATAAAATAGAAAAACTAAAATTGCATTTAAGTCATTCTCAAATCAATCACATGCACCATTTATAATTATAAGAGATCTTTTTCCTCAAATCAATCATTTATCTTAATTAAAATATGTTTTTTTGAAGAAGCTAAATTAGTCCACTTAACTTAATTAAAATATCTTAATCCTAATGAACTTGTGTTAATCATCATTTATAAATGTGCACAGGTTAATCATTTATCTTATTTATGAAAGGATGATTTAAAACATGGATTTTTTTTTTACAGCAATAAACTTAGTTCATTTTATTCATCAACTCAAATTCAATACAAGATGGTATATAATGAAATTCTTGGCGACTAGCAAAGGACAATGCTGCTCTTGCTAACAAATGAGCTACATTGTTGGCTTGTCTCCTAATAAAACTTATCCTAAAGTTTGGTGATAACAATAACAAAATTTTACAAGCATGTAGAATAGCGCCAAATTCAGTGCGGAAATTAAATTTGCCGGTAATGCCATCCACCACTAGCTTGCAATCTAGTTCTATGGCTATACTAGTAAATCCCAAGTCGCGTAACTAAGATATTGCCGCTTTCAAGCTCCATGCCTCTGCTTCATGTGGGTGGGGATTTCCATGAGTCCGTATTGTTTGAGCACGGATTAAGTTTCCTCTATGGTCTCTTATGCACATACCTGCTCCAAAACAATTTTGTTCCTTAAATATTGCCGCATCAACATTACACTTGTAAGTTCCTTGTTCCGGTGGTATCCATTGTTCAATTCCAGGTGTTGCTGTTGTCCCTATACCATTTCGGACCCTTGTTGCAGTCCCGTTTCCATCATTTGATAGCTCCAAGTTTGCTCTGGTCTGCTGTTGTTGTTCTGCATTACGAGCTGCTTGCCAATTATGTATAACATGGATACATGTGAAGGGTTAGAAACAATTCAATTTGTATGTTGATGGAAGAATGATTTGAAACATGGACACATGTGAAGTGTTAGAAACAATTCATTAAACCTCAAAAAATTTCTAGTTAATTAAGAGTTTAGTGAGAATTGAGAATTTTGATTTTGGAATTTAAAAGATTAAAGCAAACAAAACGCATAGTTCCATACAATTTTAAAGTGTATTTGAATATACTTTGTTAAAAATTATTTCGAATCAATGGAGATGTGTCTATAAAAAAAATGGAGATGTGTTACTATTTCAATATTTTCATTATATTATATATAAATAAGATAAAACGGTCGGATACAATAATATTTACTCTATGCAACACACCTTAAAAACAAAATTTATAGTAACTTGTTATCCCAAATTTTCCAATTTCTTCTCCACCACAGCCTAAATAACCAAAACAATACAAGCAATCAACGTAGGAGTCTGATGCGTAATGATTTCGAACATAGCTTGTGAAACCTTCATCCTGTTATGTGACAGCTGAATAAGCTCACATAGACTTGCTACATTTTGTTATCACTTAGCATTTTTATCATTTTCAGAGTGTTGCTTTGTAGTTATCTTGTGTTTAAATACGTGAACAGTATGGAAGTTCTATACCGGTCATATCCCAATTATCCTCTTTGTCATCATCATCTATTTCCGTCTTTGGAGATTCATTTGTATTCCTTAAAGGAGTTCTAGAATATGGCCTCCTGAGACATCAAGAGCAAATCAATTATGGACAATGCTAGCCAAGAAATACACAACAAATTTCTTTTAACACAAAAATATTGTGTAGATTTAAATTTCAACTACCATTTACACTTTACATAGCATGACTAGCATGAGTAACAAATTATAAAAGGTTGTGTAGATTTTAAATTAAACACCACTTACATACCGAAAAAAAAAAGAATCGACGAAAATTTGGATGGTTAGCACAGTTTAAAGTTATCAATTTGTTCGGCGAGTGATTAATGAATATAACAATGCATCACAATTCATGAATCGTCGACTAAACACATAACCATAATTATGAATGTCATTAACCACACTATGAGATGTATATCTCAAACACAAAGCGTGATTAACATAATGTACTCTGCCTTATTCATAAGCAAAAATTACTTTTTAGATTCATTGAACATGAGATGTATCTAGTCTAAATATAAACTGGATACGTCACATGTTCAATGAATCTAAAAAGTGATTTTTGCTTATAAATAAGGATAAATGAAGCATATATGAAGCACGGATACAAACATTGGACACCGGATACGATACAACACTGATACGATAAAATTTGAGAATATGTCAAAATGATATAATTCAATATAAAATTTGAGAATATGTCAAGTGTCATATGCTAGTGTCGGACACGCCTAATCCGAGGAGCATCGTGCTTCTGCTTCATATTTGAAGCTCTAAAAAGTAAAAACCATGTTTAATGTTTTTGATACTTAGAGATTGATCCCTGAACCTTCTCCTACCCAACTCATATGTCTCTCAGTTCTTACCACAAGTTATCCTACAGGACAACCTTGTTTATTATCTCTCAGAGTATGCCAAAATGTTTCTTAGTAAAAATTGAATCAACACACAAAAAGTTACATAAATCAATGAAATGACAACTGCAAGCAAAATCAATGAAATTAACAGTAATATAATTTCAATAACAAGAGTTAAGCAATCATAATTTAACAGCATAATGAGTTTTCAAGAAGTTACATAAACCCTAAATAAATAATTTTCAATACATACATACCGTTTACGATTTCTTTTAGCAGCTTCTCGAGTTTTCCTTTTGATCTTATCTTGTGGAGTCTCGAAGAACATTCTACGTTTGCACTCCTGAAGAATTCCAGCCCTAAGAACCTCTCTCCTGAAACGATAAACGATTTGTTCGTCGGGTTCTTCGTCTTCTACTTCGATTTGTACGTTGTAGTTAGATGATTTGGGTGAAATTAATGTGGTTGAATTTGAATAAGAGAGATTAGGGTATGTGATTCCTGAAAATGAAACTCGATGAATGTGATCGAATCTGGTTGAAAGGGAAGAAGAAGATGGTAGTTGTTGTGAGAGTGAGAGTGGGTATGTTGTAGGGAGAAGAGACCAAATGGCCATTACGGTTTGTAGTTTGAACTGTGTTGAAGGGGGAACGAACCTTGTGTTGTAGGGTATAGGGTTCTTTGTGATTTTATACTGGCTTGTGGTTGTGGGCCTTCAATGGGCTTTTGAGTACAACTTTTTTTTTTTCTTTCTTGTTCGGAATAATAACAAATTTAATTTCGTATAGCAACAATTTTTAGTCAAATTTTATTAATTTTGTACTACCGAGTTCTGATTATGCACTAATGTTAAAACTTTTAGGAAAAGTATGCAGCAAAGTTAAAAGTTAAAACTGTTAGAAATTTTTTGCCGCTCATTTAGGTCCCCAAGACTTAAATGATTAGTCTTTACTTTTAAGCGCAAAAGATATCTCATTTACACCCAAAAATAAATAAATGTTAATAAGTCGGTAGTCATGTTAGTTTTAGGGTTTGATCGTCTTTTTTAAACTTTTTTTGCTGTTCCTTAACATTGAATAAATTGACCATTCAAAAATTACATTGAATAAATTGTAAAATAAAAAAGTAAAGAAATAATTCAAATGGATTATTTTAAATTTAAAGAGTGAAGATCAATTAAGTTTCTTGAGAAAAACCACAAAATCTAGGTTGGTCTCTTAGATGAAAGGGAAAACAATTTTTTGTTCAAGAGAAAAATTGCGAGGTGTTAGCCATTTGGTCAAGTTTCTAGTACAAACATTTTTTCGTGTTTTTCTGAATAGTAACTTTGTTAAGTTGGGTGTTCACATATAATTAGAGTTCATTTGATCTGCAAAAAATAATTATTGAACAACACATCACAAAATAACACAGAAGGCGAGTGATAACTAATATAATAGTAACAACCCTTTCAATGGCTTAATCGGCAGCTCCATGAATTGTGGCTTATAAACTGTCGGAGTAAAGAAGGCGAGTGATTACACAAACTGAGTGAAACATGAAAAATGGATTAGCAACTTGCTCAGCTAATAACCTCTTTCTTGGCTTAATAGACAGAGATGTATGATCTTCAAACAATGCTTTCCTGCCCTTGACTACCTCAGGGAATGTGTTAGACTTTGGACCAATGCGAAGTTTGATTTCCTTCATGCACTCCTAATAACTCTCCTCAATTCCTTCCGTTGTTGACAGAGACATGCAAAGAGAGTCTACTCGGAGGAAAAGCCAAAATCAACATTATGCATTACATTTCCCATTTTCGTCAACCCATTCATCATAGCCGATGAGTGCTACAGTCTAACCTGCAGTAGTAAAAGAGTTCCACGTGATAAGAGGTTTTGCTTGAGTAAAAGTCATTAGGTGTGTGGAGCATAACTTTGAGAGAGCGGGGATTAGGGCACTACTGAAAGGACAGAAGGGTAAAAATCTCGATAGAACTAAATATTGATAAATAAATTGGAGAACTGATATTGCTGCAGATATCGAACAAGAATATAATATTTGAGGCTGAGAGTGACCTAGTCTGCGACTCAACCTTGATTTTTCGTGTTTGAGATTTGCAGCAACAACTGATGCCGAACAGCCAGTTCATAAATTTGAGTTGAGAATATATGCAGTCCAAGTAAACATAAACGTTGCATTACGTCATAAATGTTGCTCAGTAAAGAAAACAATGCGTCCATAAAATGTGCAGGGTAACTAAAAGATACCCATTTCTACCATGCAAGTAACCAAAAGATACCCATTTAAAAGAGATAAACATTACCGATCAACAATCATGATGGCTTTGCTTTCCATCCAGCTTTGGAGATGCGACGAAGATCTTGATGTCGACCCTTCATATCACTGCAACTTTCCCAACAGCTTTGTGAAATATTGGTCAAAAATCTTGATTGGTTAAAGAGCATTTCAAAATATAAAAATTGTACCTTTGTATCAAATAAAGAAAGAGATAAAACACAGGAAGTAGCACCAAGATCAATGCTCCAGCAGCAAGGCGAAAGAAACCTCCTTGTTCCTGGAGAAGCAAGGTATCACGATTGATAAATATCTTACTGAAATGAATTTACCGTGAGAAAAATAGGTATAGTGAACCCAAAATCTACAGAAACTGACATAATGAATTGAAAATTTAACGAACTAAAGCCTAAAAATTTGAACCCATCCTGATAGAAAAGGAAAGGTACCGTGACTGTGTGTGTCTTTGACTTCAAATGACGATTTAAGCTAGCCAAAAGTCAAACATTCAATTTATGCCATGCCAACAAGGCTTTTATCAATCGATTTTGAGTACCACAAGGCCTAAATCCTCACAACACAGATGATCTAATTCTCTTATCCCATTCGGAAGGATATCATTTAATAATTATCTATGACTGTTTAGATCTTTAGTATGACTGACTACTTGATCAAATGTGGAGGAAAGTGAGATAAATGGTTTATACTATTGAAAGGATTCCTTTTTGGATAATAGGTACTGTAACTGGTGTTGCCGTGATTGGTTTAGTTGGTATTTTTTATGGTTCAGATTTCAGATTGGAATCATTCCTGTCGTAATCGGATGAATTAAGTTTACGAAATGAAAGTACCAGGTGAGATAATCAGCCCTTACCTTGCCTCCTCTAGAGAAGGGTTTATGTTTCCTCGAGCAGGTGTGAGCATCACAAAATTGGTGCAGAAACAATTCTACCCATGCACCAGAAAATCAACATAAGAAGTAAATCAACAACGAGTAAAATATAAAAACTCAGAAGAAATTGCAAAAAAAAATAAAATTGACCAGTGACATCATAACGGAACAAAAAGGTGATATCTGCAAAAGAAAATTTAATTATACCATGAAGACGGCTTGCTGATGGGCCCTCACTTATAGGAAAACAACTGTCAGCAAGACTCTGATAAAGAGTGCATATGGATTAGACAGAAAATTTAAGCTACAGTTAACATAAACATAAATGGTTTTTTTCAAAGCAACCTCACATAGGTGACGGTTTCTTGCAGCAGCTGCTGGATTACACTTGCTTCTGGAGGACTTGGAATTCATCACAGCGTCACAATGCAAGGCCCCGCATAAATCAGCCAAGCATTTACCATGACTCTGTATTCAAATTAACCGCCGAAGTAAAGGAATTGTGACAGAATCATTGATAACAAAAAAGATGCACTAAATTAAACCTTAAGAATATAGAATCGTATTTTGATGCAACAGAATTAATAGGCATCATATCGAGATTTGACATAGAAAACAGTAATGACTGTAAGGGTCGTAAGGCAATATTGGTTCAATATGACCATTCTAACCAAAAGAAAAATAAGATATGATATTCTCAATAGACGAGAATTAACATACTAGATCCAGAAGATTGTAGTGCCTTCTATCTAAATGCTGATCGATAAATTTCTCTTGACGGAAGCTTTTCTTGCAATATCCACACTGCCATTCATTCCTGTCGAGATTAATTTTATGGTCTTCTTGATCTCTAAACATATCATTCTCAAGGTGAAGTCTGCACTTTTTTGACAGCTGATAGTTTTCTTTTTCCACAAATGGTGTCAAATACTACAGAAACATATATAGGAAACATACCGGTAAGAGAGGCAGAAAATAGAAGCATATGTTTAAAATGTGTTTCAAAATACACCAGAAACTCAATATTTGTATAGCTCCCAATTACTTTATCTATATGATATATTAAACTTACACATTTATCCTGATTCCAGACTCTAAAATAATTATTTCTAACAATACCGTACCACAATGTCACAAAACCATAATGATTGCAAAAGGAATCTCCCATACCTCCTCTATTACTTTCCAAGCAGCCCTACTTCTCTCTCTAGAGCAACGCACTTCTGGAGCACTCTCTTGCTCCTGTTTTAGATTTCTACTATAAAAAAGAGAGCTAAGTAAGACACAAGACTGAATCATGTGAGACAGGCTAAGGTATAAAGAAGAAGATTACATGGGAAGCAAAAACAGTTAAATAAAATTTGTAATGAGCTAGGAACAAAAGCTTAGTGTATGTTTGATTCCACTTTTGGAGGATGTAAATTGATTTCAAAGGTGTATAATTGATTTTGACATGATTGGATATTCTTTGGTACATTTTATTTGCATTTAGGATTGATTGATTCTAACTTAAATCTAGCATTTTCGCCTCTACAATTTATTTCTAATCTCAAATGTATTGTTCATTACTGAGACAGAGACGCGTGGGTATTGCAATATTGATGAAATGAATATCTCTGTGGCGCGTGCGTATTGCAATATTGATGAAACAAATTTATGTTTCCACTACTGAGACAGTGGCGTGTGGATGTTGCAATTTTGATGAAACGGTTCTCAACTCATAAATATTTTCTTTGCAGTATATTGGAGACAAAATAGTAACTAAATATTACCAAATCTACTATTGAGTATACCCTATCTAGTACTTGTAGTACGGTAACAACATAGTAGTATTCTCGATTTCCCATTTCACTACCGATGATTGGATGCAACACATGTTACCATGTTGGAATTCTGAAATCCACCGAACAATTCCAACAGATCGCCAATTTCTTCGTATTCTCAAAAACAATTTTAATCCAAACTAAACGAACAATTAATGCCATCGTTTAGTTTGGATAAAATTTGGTTTTTGAGAATATCGATAAATTAGCAGTGCGCTGATATTGTTCAGTGAATTCAAAATTTCAACATGATAACGTGTGTTGCAGCAAATCATCAGTAGTTGAATGAAAAATTGAGAATAATGTTGTTATCGTACTACTGGTACTATATGGAGTAGACTTACTAGTAGAGTCTGCTAGTCAATAGTCACTGGTATGTCTCCAATATGCTGCTAAGACAATATTTACATGGTGAGAACCGTTTCATACTTCCATCAATATTGCAATACCCACTTTTACCTAGATATATCCAAATATAAATCACTTTACAAAAACAATTCATTTAAAATTAATTTTTGTTGTTGCACAATCAAACACACTAACAATCAAAGTATGACATTTACAAATTTGAACAAAATATTCATTCAAAAAGAAATAAATTGCGAATCCATTCCAATACCTTCCACCAGAAGATTCTTGGTCAACCTGGAGCATACATTTCAAAAGAAAGATGGAAGAGAACAAACGTTAACGTCGTAATTTCTAGCAATAGAAATAATGAAGCTGTAATAAAATGTGAGTTTAGCATTTACGAAGATTTTGATTAAAATAACCTAAACTTATAGTATTGAAATCTAAGAATTCATAGATCAACCAAAAACAAACGTTACCTGGTTTTCGTTTAAGAGAGACGAGGAAGAAACGTGTAGGAATTGTTGAAAAGAGAGTATTGAGAACAGAAAAATGGAGACAATTATTGAGACCTTCTTCATTTGCTATTATCTATTTTCGACCTTATTCTCCGATAGTCTGAAATTAGACACAAGGGGAGTAATAAATTCCGACCAAGATCCTCGGCATAGGTGGTAATTTACATTGTTCTCTTACGTTAAAGAAAGGGGTAACCTACACCTATTTTTTTTTTTATAAAAAATAAAAATAGCAATATTCATTCCAATAATTTTGATAATGGTAAAATGACTAAAATTAATAAGATAAAATTAAAGACTTAATTATATATGTATCGAAGATAAATGAACAACAAATTGCGTTGTTATCTCATTTTAAATTGTAAAACTAAGTTGCAATTGATATCATAATCTGCCTTTTGTACAAAAGAGAGATACATAACTGCAAAGTATTAATCCAATTAAATCAATATTAGTATTTAAAAAAAATATTAATCCAATTAAAAATATCAAATTAAGAACCTAATTGCAAAGTATTAATCCAATTAAATAAATATTAGCAATTTAAAAAAATATAGTCCAATTAAAAATATCAAATTAAGAACCTAATTGCAAAGTATTACTAATAAATTTAATAATTCAATTATAAACTTTTTTTAATATATAAAGTTATTTAAGTACCTGTAAACTCCACTACTCTTTTGGTGGTCTATGCTTAAATGGCAAAGTGCACTGTGATTTATTGCATACATTTTGGATGATTTGTGTGTAGTCAATTTAGAATTATGGAATGTCATTATCTTTCAGCAAAAAGAGGTTGTCTTGTTAATGTTTTAGAATCTATTAATTTGATGTCTTAGTAGTAGTTAAAATCAAATATTAAATGATTCAAGTTTGAGTTACATGGTGAGGCATCCTACTTTATGCTTGACAACTTTAGGTTTGGTGTTTTGTGTTTGGTCATGTCATGTCTTGGATTGGATATTGATGTTTTGCCTTGAGACATGTAAGTGTGTTGAGTATAATATTGTTCATAGGCTATGAGTTGTAACATTGTAAACTTTAATCTTGTTAACTGTCCATAAGATGCAACCACAACTGCTTTGTAGTTAGAGATATATGCATACTTGGCCGAACTTCGTAACCGAACATTGTGTTTCATCTTGAGAAGGGTTTGGTATAATTTCTAGTTGCTGCCATGCTATGGATGTAAATTACTCCAATGATTGATAAATGATAATCCATGTCCTCACTTTCCCTTTTGTTTACCTGTAACTGTAATCTAGTCTTATTTTAATTTAGAAATTATAATCTACTCATTGTAGATATGTGAATGAAAGAGTAGTTATTCTTAGTTAACAGTTAACACATCTTATTACTACTGTATGCTACTTAGGAACACAAAGTCAGAATCTTGTTCATTTTGCAGGGGAAGTTTAATGAGGGTTACCTGGCGGGATTTGTGAGTCCTAGCAAGCGATAGTGTTGTGGGGTAGAACTGTTATGGCTTTTACTGGGAGACGACAGTATATCGTGCTCAATGTCAGGGTGTTTAAGGTTAAAGGCGAATGAATGACATTTCCTTGGACATCCTCCCCTTTTAAGCTTGGTGCGTCTCTCCGTAATTTTGCTAGAATCTCAGGTTATCATTAAAGCCATGTTGCTAAGTTATTTTATAACCTTTGCAGACCTAACAGTATGTTCGGATTAGATGTTTTGAGCCTAGTCGAACACTTGGGAATGCGACCGAAGAACAAGGAAATGGGCACAACAGTAAGGAGGAGGCCCCAATACTTATAATTTTCTCTATGTAATTGATAAGCAAACCAGATTACACTTCATGTACCATTTTCTTACTACTCACTCCGGCACGTGATTGTGTTTGTTGAGTGCAATCTCTCAACATGAAAAGTACCATCAAATACATATACGTTTTTGCTTATACTTAAGGTCGATCATAGGGAGTATTTAAAAACGACTTGTTCTAATTGATACTTACTCCCATTTTAAAAATGTTATCCACACACACACACTTCTATGATTATTGTCAGCTAAAGATATAGTACTAGTACTAAGCTTTTCTGCACATAACCAACCGTTGCCGTTTTAGGATCTGCAGTAATTGTGATGCAATAACACATGCCAGTTCTGCAAACTCATGAATGCATTTGATCAAAGACATTAATAACAGACTGCAAAAATATAAAGAATTCAGCAAAGCACTTATTGCTCCATTGAGTCTACACTTCACAAATACTTGCACACCACATTTTAAAAACGGCCCATTTATCTTATAGTACTGATAACAAACAGGAAGGATCATGTACACATTTATTATTGTCACATTCGTACCTCCTAGCATAGCATTAAATATTCTCAACTACAATCATGTGCTAATTAGTACCTTCCTAATTAGGATGAAAAATTAGGTGAAAAAATTGAGAATAGTAGTATATAGATTTAGAACCGTTAGAATAGTATTAGGATGACATGCAAATCAGTGGACACAAGTTCTAGTTAAAAAAAAAGATAAATTTGATTCTTTCATTCAAAGTTACAGTAGTAAATGCTTTTAAGAAGCTTTGAGTAAATGAACATATTTCAGTACTCGAAATTGTAAGAATCGAGCAATTTAATCCCTCAGAATTACGAAATAGCAAATTAGTCTCTTAAGTTAAAGAAAGTCACTCAACTTAGTCTCTATATCAAAGACGTACATTGACTTTAGTAGGGTCTAACTACTTCACGACAAACATAAAAACTTTGTAATTGTGATGCTAAATTCGGAAAAGTACTAAATTTCCTGACATTGTTCAATTTAAGGGACTAAATTGTTATTTCGTAAATTTAAGAGACTAAATTGACCGACCATTAAAATTTCAAGGACTAAAATGCCGACCATATTGCATTCATCCATTCCTCTGTTTGCTATCCAACAAAAAATCAAATGGAGGTTGAGTGAAGTTTCCTTGCAAAAACATATTAGAAACAACCTTATACATAGCTTCTGTAAGATGAACACCATCCCAATTAATATACTGAGAAGGGCTAGTGCAAACAGTAGCATTAGGTGTACCACAAGTAGCAAAAACACTGAAATTGTAAGGTGGTTCTCCTGATCCACAGCAGACTGTGAAAACTTCTTTGAATCCATACTTTGTTGGATTCTTCATCACGGTACGGTATGCATTGAAGTAATCAGCATAAACTATGACAGCATTTGGGAACTGTTTCCTAAATTCTTGTATTTTGTCTTGAAGCATAAGGTTGTGATTGTAGCTTTGGTTGTTAGCACTCTTCACACATCCTATGTCATCTCTGTCGTCTTCTGGAGCTAAATACATTGCTAATGGAAGACATCCACTTGCTGGAACACCTTGTACAACTAGGTACTTAGCACCTTTCTCAAGTAATGTCTGCAAAATTAACAAAGAATGTGTTAAGCCATTGATAATTTGTTCGTTACATTAATCGTCAAAAGATTGTTCTTCATAGAATACTAAAGGGTCGCAACTCGCAACTCACAAGAGCCTAAAACAACAGGAAATTATCACACTGGAATAAGAACAACCGCACAAGTGATTTAAACACTAAAGTTTTTGTCATGAGTCTTAAGATGTTAAATATATGTTGCTCAATGTGTCCATTTTTATCTAATGCGCGGGGTATGAATATTTTGCACATAAAATTATTATTTTTATAAAGTGGAATTTATTGCACCGGAGTGCTACAATTGTAGAGTCGTTGGATATACATGCTAAATTGGTAGATCCGACGACACCCTTTTGCACTTAGATCCAATGACTCTACAACCGCGCAGCACGGATGCAATCACTGCTAGGACCCAATTGTATGTATCAAAAATCATAAGATCAAGTCACCAAAGTCCAAGGCCAACAAATATAAACACCATATACATTACTCTAATTTTTATTGATGTTTTAGTTTTCTATATTTTAGTTTATAATTGATGATTTTTTTTCCAATTATACTCTTAATTAAGGAATAAATATCAATGTTTACACTAATCTTAAACATCAATCAAATAGTATATCTAATTATCTATTAATTACCTGTAAAGCTCCTGAGATACTTGACATTGCAAGCTTCCTTATAGTATCATCTGAGATTGTAGATCCAAGAGTATAAGCATAATCATTTACACCAATTTCACCAAACCAAAAAAGAGTGTCATTAAAATCTTTACACTTTGAATCAACACCTTGACATGATCCTTGTTTCTCCAAGTATCTATTAAACCACAATATCTGAGTTTGAATAGACTGAGGGGTAGAATCAAGAGAAAGATTGTTCCTGACAAAAAACATATGGTTTATAGCTGTTGAACCAGCAACAGCAAAATTAACACCAAAAGTGTCATTATTTCTTTTGATGTGTCTATAAGGAGGAAGATAAGGCAAAGACAATGATTCAGCAACAAAATCAATTACAAGTCTTCCATCACAGTATCTGTTTGTGGAATGGTTGAAGAATGTTGTGCCATATGGTGAGTTTGATACATGGCCAAAACCACTCGGTCCTTCGGCGTTTTGCGTGTTACCGGTGTCTGTGAACGAATCACCGAAGGCGTAAATTTTCTTGAAGGGTCTTGAAGATTCTTCTGCAGCAGTTGATACTGCAGAAGAAACTACTGAGAAAAGAATGGTAATGAGAGTGATTTTTGCCATAGAAGGAGCCATATTTTGAAAATGTTCTTGTAGAGTAGTTGGCAACTTCCTTTTGCATTGAGTTAGAGGGTTATATATATATATATATATATATATATACATGGAATTTTGGAACAAACAAAGTTTGATGAATTTCGTAAAAAAAAAAAAACAAAGTTTGATGAATTGAAGTCAATTGCATGATCAATAAATATCTGTTCATTATTTTTTTTTATGTAGACAAAATATGATAAAGTCACTGAAATTCACACATTCAAAATAAAGTAATTAGATTTCGAATTTGAACTTCAGTCATAAATATCATGGACATTACTTATTTACTTTAACATATTTAAGTTAATTTGTTTATCCGGACTTTTTTATTTGGACTAGTACACATTTTTTCCATTTACTTTCTTATTTTATACTAGTAGATTAAAATTTACTTAGTAGGGTTTGACCAAAAAAAATTACTCAGTAAATCATGTGGGGCTCATAATTATTTATGATCAATGAAGTGTGTAGGAAAATGAGAGTGTCTCACTAACATTTCTCAACATACTAGTATTTTTTTCACAGAACATTTTTCTAAGTATATTAATTTTGGATTAGTGTTAGTATAAATTAATTTTATACTAACATGATTAAAATTTTTATATGTAATATCAAAAAAGTGGGAAGCGGAATAACATGACAAAATACATTGTTATTAAATTAACAGTGTAAAATTATTTTACACCATAAAAACTACGATTCTTTTTCCAAACAAAAATAATATCACAACTGGTTATGCTAACTATATTGATTAGACTAGCTAATTTAACATGTGTTTTTGGCGTTCTCCGTGTTCTATTAGGTTTATCTTATTTTAAATGAGCATGATAATATTCTGTCCTAAAATATAATATTCATTTTAACCACTATATTTGCCAATGTATAATTTAGATCATTAATATTTTTAATTGTGCATTAGTAAAAATTATAAAAATTTGATATCTTGAAAATATTCATCAAAATAAATCAAACAAAATCTTATATGCTAATATTTACATTTATAAATTGTGAAAAAAATACGTTCAAAACAAGATTCATGAATAGTGTTATTTAGTCAAAATGAGTTTTATATATTAGTACATAGGTAATATAAATCAATGCAGTAGTTTAACCATCGACATTTTCAACAAAAAATACATGCATAAAGTTTCACTAAAAACACTACTAGTATTGAAATGAATGGCTTAACCTCCGATCCAAAACTTAACTACTCCTAGTCCTAGGAGTATGTTCTTAAATTTGTTTCCCCTTAATTCTCCTACCGATAATTGGTTTTTGAGGTGTTGAATGTGTATGTCCCTACACCAACTGTCTGCGGTGCCCCCTTTGGATGCTGGAATTAAATTTGCCAGCAATCTTTGTTGTCTTGCCATGCATCTCATTAATGGCCACCAACGACATGTATAGTAATAGTAGTACGATTTTTCAACCTCACTTGTTTATTTTGAGATACTCAAGCTACTCCTACCTAGTAGACTGCATGGCGACTCCCGGACCCTAGGTCAAAGGGTGCAAATAATTTAAAGTTTGACTGTGAGATAAATAAAGTCTAATATTTTACTTTCATTGATAAATAAAATTTATTAAATGAGTTGAAAAATTAAAAGAAGGTTTTGCTCCAGAGACATACCGATCAGATTAGAAGTAGAACAACTTTATAAAGTGTATATTATTAGTAAAGAGAGACGACTATTAAATATACTTCCTCTGTAATAAATGACCTAACATTGATTTAGTATACTATTTATATAATCCACTTTGATCATATTTTTCTACTAGTATCTAGATGCAAATATTGACATATGAAATGTTATTTTATTTGTCCCGATGATCATTAAAAAATATATAATTGTTAGTAATCTTTTGTAATAGATAACCTAATAAGATATTAATAATTCAAGTTGCAAATTGACACACGTAAAAATGGTATTTTGAAAGAGAGTGTATGCAACTTTATGCTCCGACATATAACAACCAAACACTTATGTAGTGTCATGAGAGGAGTTGGATTCAACAACATCATTTTTGAAAAGTCTTAACTCTAAATAAAATATGGTTTAAATCACATATATATAATATAATATTTATACTATTAAAATAAATAAAAGATCAAATAAAATTGGACAACAACTGTTAGTGAATAGCAATGCAAACTAAAGTATAAAATCAAATATTTAAAGGGTGCAAAATAAAAATAATTAAGATTATTGGTATAATTTTCAAAAGATGAGGGTGTGCATGTGCACCCCGTAAAACACATGGAGTCGCCACTGGTCTTATGTTTCAAGCTTACTCAACTTTGTTGACATATGTTTCAAAATTCAAATTACCAGGTGTTTATTTTTAAGAGCTATTTAAGGCCAAGTTTATGGTAAATTGGTTGATTAAGTGGTGCACGGTGTACAAATTGTGAATAATACCATAAAGAAGTTGATCATTCATGTTATTTTTTTATAGAAATTAAAAATTATTTGATATGTTATTAAGAATCATAAAGATTAAGTGAAAATTATACTACTCTGCATGTTTTGGGTTAGTTGCCCCCAAATATTTTTAGACCAATAAAAAGTTACCACGTGTCATTAATTATTTAAATAAAAAAAATCAATTAATTTTTAACCATATAATAATTAAAAATATTTTTATTTGTAACTAATTATACTTTAAGTTTTTTAAAATCTCTCTTTATGTTTTAGTCCTAATTTTAACACTAAAATAATTATCTCTCTCCCTTGCATCTCCCTCACGTCCTAATGTTTCAAAGCACAGTACTCTCCCTCCACTGGTCATCACCATTCATCGCTGCAACCACCATTCTTCGCTGCTGACCTTTGTTTATTACGACTGAGATTTCTCTCTTTCTCTTTGTCTCTCCATCTCATTCAATTTTGATATTAAGATTGTTGTAAAAGAATAGACACACGTCATTGAAGTTAGAAGAATTTGGATTCGATGTTGTAAAATAATCACCAATGTAATCATTTTTCGACCGTTGATTTAAGATTGTATATATCGTTCAAAAAAATTACGTCATAATATATGTTTGTAGGAAATCTAGTTTTAAGGTAGGGAGAGAGCTAAAATTGAAAATGGCGCACACACTTAATACACTGTTTGCTTTGCTGTTGTTGTAAGGAAAATAACGAGAAATGTGGAAATGAATTATGCGAAATTTGACTGCATGCAGTTAGGACATTTAAATCCTCTGATTAATATTGGACGATTTATAAAATTCAATTTTAAATATATTAGTCAAAAATATTATTTTTAAATATAAATTACCCTATGTGAAATTTGTTTTACTCCCTGTAAATTTCTTTTGGAGATTACCCCTGTAATATCATTTCAAGTGTTTTACCCCCTTGACTCTAAGTCAACTAAATTTTTTAGTATAATTTGCAATGGTTATATTCTAGTTTTGTGATAGTTCTGTTTTGCGTCGGTTGAAAACTCTTGTTAAAATTATATTATACGACAAATTTTTTTGCAGCGGTTATATCATAGTTGACTAAGTCTAAAGAGTAAAACACATAATCTTTATATTACAAGAGATAATCTCCAAAAAAAAATTGGAAAAAGGTAAAACAAATTTCGCATATTTTACCAAGGTTAACATGGTATTAACCCAAATATAAACGGAGTGATCTTAACTTAATTGGTTAGATATATTACATGGCAGAAGTGCAGAGACCGATGTTCGAACCGGTATGTCCATCTAGCCACTAAGCTACCTGAATAAAAAATATTAAAAAATGACCGATCAATGAAGTAACATCTCCCTCCGACTGCATGCAATGCGGATTCAACGTATACGAGTTGAGACATAAATAAAGATGATGTGTCCTTCGTTGGATCTCACTAACTATATATCATGGATCCATCCAACAAAGCAAATGACATGGAATTGTTAATTTGCATTCCTGTTTATTCTAAGTCTAACAACATCATAATATCGTCCTTAAATTACTTGTTTTTCTTTCTAGGAACACGAGTTTATTTGTTTTTGTTTCTGTTCCTCCTCAATTCTTTCTTTTTATTTTTTCTTTTTCTCTTCTCTCGATCTCAACCTTTATCTGCGATTTTCACCTCATGGCTTCGGTATTAATTATTCTTCATTTTTTTCTTTTATTATATCATTTTCATTAATGCCATGCAATGCAATGCAATGAACAATTCATGTTATGAATACGAAACTTGTTTGTAATGTCCTTTTTTGTTGTTGATTGATTTGATTCATCTTTGTTATATTTAAGGATTTTAATTGCTTGCTTGCATGATTGAAAATTCGATGATTCTGATGATAAATCTGAAATGTAGTATTTTAGAAATATTTCTACGTCTATCTTTCGTTTTCTTGCATTATCTATAATGTATTGATTGATAAATAATGTAAATGAGTTAGCAGACAAGGAAATAAATGAATAAATAAATATATTCAATGTGAAATAGGAATAACAACATTTTCATATTTTTTGTTTGTGGAAATGGTGCAATTGAAAATTCTCTTATGTCCATTTAAAGCGGTCGTGTTAAACTTTTTACCACGGTTGCTTCAAATGAACATGAAAGTGATGAAACTGGTATTTATATTATCATGTTATGCTATTTAGGTATTGTTGTAATTTATTTTTTTTTGAGGAAAGGGGATTTCTTTTTGATTTACATAGATTCTTTTAGTACAAGATCTTAATTGATAGGGTTGAACATTCAGATCTTATGGCAAATTGTAGTCTTTTTGTTTGGAGAATGTACATGGAATATACTGCATGTATTGATTTGGCTTATGAACAAATTATTTAGGTTTATCTTTAGGATATAAATAAGCATTTTATAGAATGTTTGTAGCTTACAAAGATAGTTTACAACATGTTTCAATAACTCTTTATAGAAAAAACTTATGGAAAGCTTATAAATAAGTGTTTATATGATAAGAGTTTAATTATATATTGTTTCACCAAATACAACTCATGGTATCATAACATGGATTTGCATCAATAGAACAGTAACATGCTATGATTCATAACATGAAGATCATATTGCACTAACCGTGGAGCATTTTATCGATATAAACAGCAGGATAAAGGTCGACCGTTGCCTAAATTCGGCGAGTGGGATGTGAACAATCCTGCATCAGCTGAAGGTTTTACTGTCATTTTCAACAAGGCTAGAGATGAGAAGAAGACCAATACTGGTGTCAACAACACTGTTACCCCGCGTAGAAATGATCCTGTCACGAATGAAAATGATCCTCAATATTCTCGAAGGGTAAAATCAACTATTTCTTTTCAATGTTTGTGTTTAGATTTTGTGTTTGAATATCATCTCTATGTTTTTTTAGTCATGTAGTCTAGTGATTATAATTTCACCCTACAAAATGAATAAGTGAACGTACCAGAGTTTGAACCTCAGTCTCTACATATAGCCTCTCTAATGAGCTTTATTTGAAATTGCAGAGTAGGTGGTTTTGCTGCGGTTGACCGTTTATGGGGAGAATTCTACAAAGCCTCGATTGATGTTATGTTGAACCATATTCTTTCAGGATCACAACCTTATATATATTGTTGATGTTAGTTGTATGCATATTTAATTTTGCAAACCATTTTTCCTGTTTTTTTTTTGCTCAGATTGATCAAACATTGATTTAGTTATTGTGTAAGAGAAAAAAAATCTGCAAAAAAAATAGTGTGAAATGTGATGTAATAGAAAAAAGTTGTACAAATATGACAAAAAAAAACATAATTAAAAAAGAAACAATTGTATAAAAATAATATTGCCATATTATTGAATACTATTTATCTTATTTAACAAGATCTATGGTTTTAGTTTTACTTTTTCTTTTCATTTTTGTTCTTTCCATTCAAGGTTCAAGGTTTTATGTGTGTGGGTGCGCGCGCACCTCATCTCAAAATTAATGAAATTATTAGTTGCAAGCAAAAGTGTTTTATCTAACAAAACACCAACTCAATAAACAAAGGCTTCCTCCATGATACAGTTTCTCTCCCCCTCTAAGGTTATGAAAAACCCAACCTGTAAAAGACATCTATAGCTAGCTCCTCTGTCTAACCAAAACTACAAGCTTCATGAACACCTAAACATCTATGAGCAACAAATGTGAAGAGGTTGACTATTCAAGAGCACATAAAGGTCATCTCAACATCAATTCAATAAAGACTGAGGTGGTGGTTGTGATGCTGAGCTTGAACGACAAGATTCCCTGTGTCGTGGCCACATCCAACTATTCTAATTTAAACACGCAAACATAAATGAGGGTGTCGCAACCAAACATGGAATGAGGTTTGGCCATGCGCAATTGCTCGTGCGATGATTAGAGATCAACGCAGAGGCAATGAAGAGCAATGGGAAAAGATGTAGTCTCACAAAAGTAAGGCTTACCGACAGTTATCACTTGAGATCCCTGCGGTGATGAACACTAGCCAAATTCGATTGGCAGTTACGAGCAAATACGTAGTAAAGAGAAACAACCAAGATTCAAAATTAGTGGAACCTATATAGACTTCAGCATTTTCTCATCATTCCAGGGTGAAATCAAATCCAAAAATTTGATTTGGGAATAAATGATGCATAAGCATATGAAATTATGAATATGACCCAAATGGCACAAACATTTAACTGCAGGGAAAAGAGTGACTGGTAAAATGAAATTTTAAAAAGTTTCAAAACTCCATTGACAACTGTTAAACAAGAAAGTGACATCCACAACCATCCAAAACAGTATATAATTTTAATCCAACGGAGAGAAAACAAACCAGAAATGACAGATAATTAATCCCCAAGATGCAGATGTAACTTGTAATAAATACATAAGAGACTGTTTGACATATATAGATATTGCTATTCTCTGCAAAGCTTGCACTTTGCATTGCACAGAGTCATAAAAGCTAAATAAATGTATCATGTTTAGGATGAAAACTACAGGTTCTGGGTGTGATTGTATCCAAATTCCAAAAAGATAGAAGATTCTTCACAAATTACACAGATTGCTGAACTGTCGCATCACTTGCACTTCCACCCATCACGCCAACCTGAGCATTAGCCGAGTTGGCGTAGGATTGCTGTCCGAGTCCAGGCATCATCAAAGGAAGTGCACTTTCTGGGTGGTCAAATCTACAAGCTGGTCCAAATTTGCAAATTCCATAACGACTATAGTGCGAGCACACAGTCTGGTCCTGGATTTAATGACAAATAAAATATTAAACACAAGTAACTAGCCAATCTAGCATGTAGCCTCATGATAATTCATACTAAAGAAATTAAATCAGAAACTAATAACTTCTATAGGTTACGTCAGCTTTATTTTAAACATTTGATAGAAGCAAAAACAGCAGCATAACTTACAGGTCTCAAAGGAAGACCCTTGTCACTGAGGATGCAAGGAGGCAATCTTGCAACCCGATTCTTTGGATGGTGAAATTTACAATTAGATTTGAACTTGCAATCCCCAGTTTTCAAGAAGAAGCTGCATTCAGGTTCACCAGGCCTTTCTGGAAACACTTCGATTGGCATCGGCTTTTGATGGTGCATGTAAGCATTTGTTTCAATTGTTGGGTTGTTCAAGACATATGTAGAAGATGGATGCATGACCCTCTCAGATAAGTAGCCAGGTGCCTTTAAAAACCACAAACAGGTCAAATTGATAGGAAAACAGCTTGCAAGAGTTTAACAGATAGAATATTTAACTCATACAACACAGATCATTAACATTGCTTGATAGAAAACGGAAGACTAAATTAAATTGTATATGGGCCTAATAAGAAAATAAAATGCCCCGTCAGATGGATTTTTGGCAGTGAATCTATGTATTTACCTGATATCCATTCCAGTCAGGTCTTTGAGGAGCAAGTGCTTGAGTAGGTGTAATCATCATTGGTACAAAAGGTGTTTCATTTAACTTTCTTGAAGAAGACCATGAGGTGGAAGATTGTTGTGATACACCTCGTAGTGAAGCAGAAACTCCATTACCAAACCCTGATTGAGGATCACCACCTCCCACAGTTATAGGATCGGGATGATTAAACCTACAGTTTGCTCCAAACTTACAAGAGCCAGTTCGCATGTAATATGGGCACTCTCTTTCTCCCTATCAAACAAAACAACATTTCAAAAATGTTAGAAAAAACTATTTTACAAGAACACAGAAAGAAAGATAGTTGATAACTTTTCATAGGTCAGAAATTAAGTTAGTACCAGACGAATAGGCAAGCCGAGAAAGTTAAGTTCTGAAATTGGTGCTGTGAACCCTCTTGGATGGTTGAACTTACAAGCTTTTCCGAACTTACAACCCCCAGACCTTTGATAATACTGTCATATCATAAGATAAAAATATTATGAAGTACAAACATGTCAGGAAAAGTTCTATTATCAGTGCCATTATGAAAATTATCATTGCTAGGAAAGCATGATAAAGCTTAACAGAAGAATTCTGCTAACTATTATGCCATAATAAAAACCAAACAACCATGTTTGTTTCTTCTGTTTGTAGCTAATGTACACCAGCATAGATTAACACATGGCATCAAGGTAACATAAGTTGATGAAAAAACCATATTAGATTTAACATCCTAGAATAAACCTTGCACGCAATCTTCCATGGAAAATGAAATACCAGCCATGGGAAACTTGTATTTTAATGAATATACTAATAACATAAAAAACCAATGTGACAGTGTGATATAGCATGGAGCTAAAATTTGCAACATAATTAGTTTAGAAGAATGATTTTGACAATAACCTTGCATTCTGTCTGGCCTGGGTTTTCAGGCGGTTCTTCTCTTTCTCGCACCTTCTCCCTAACAACCTTCATTTATCATCAAAACACAAAAACAAATAAGAATATTTTAAGATATGAACATCAAATAAGATACGGACAGCCATTAAAGCCAATAGAACCTGTTTGAAATGTTCAATCATGCATGAACATTGAACACACCAATTATCCCTTCCGAACTAAAACTTTCTTTTCCATTTTTATAACCCTAGTGAAGTCCTTATGAGATATAAGAGACCTCACAAAGAGTACAACTATAAAATCTGAAGAACTAACTACTCCAGTAAAAGCAAAGGGATAATATTAATAGGCATTGCAAGGATAACAATTTCTCCAAAAACAAAGATCACAAAACACACATTTTAAAAGGCATTGCAAGGATGACAATTTCTCCAAAAACAAAGACCAAAACACACATTTTAAAGGCATTGCAAGGATACCAATTTTTTCAAAAACAAAGACCAAAACACACATTTTAAAGGCATAAGGATAACAACTTCTCCAAAAAACCTTCCAATCAAAAGTACTAAACTCAGCAAGAGGAAAAATGCTCACAACACAAACAAAGGGTATTTTGGGCCAAAACTAAAAGCTAAATTTAAGCTTAAATCTTAAACTTCAACAATACCACCATATCTAAAGGGATTCATCAACAGCACCATCAATAAACGCTAAATAAACACGACACTAATAAATTCAACTCTCAAAAAATGTATAAGAGAAGAAAAAGAAAAGAAATAACCTGATTTTTCCTCCTTAAAGGGTGATTAAATCTGCAGTTAAATCCAAACTTGCAAGACCCAGTTTTCATATAAAATGAACAATCTTCAGCTTCAGGCCTCAAAGGGTACTGCTGATTTCCATCACTACTTTTCTCATCCTTATTTTCAACATCATCACCATAAACATCACCATAACCATCACCATAACCACCACCATCAGCATCACCATAGCCATCACCATAACCACCACCATAGCCATAACCACCACCATCTCTACCACCACCAAGCTCTTCATTCACATTCTCATTCCAACTATTAGTATCCCAACCCTTGCTATCTCCATCAAACCCTTCTTCACCCTCATCTTCACCCTTAACAAATTCCTCTTCTTGTTCTTCTTCAACTACTACTACTTCATCACCCTTAACAGATTCTTCATGTTCAACTACTTCACCATCATCAAAGTTCGAAACTTTATCATCAATTTCAGCAACCCTTTCATTTTCATCAACACCCTTATCTTCATCAACCTTCAAATCCAACTTATCATGAAGCTGTTCAGCGAGTTCATCATCAGCATCAATGTCATTCTCAGCCGTAGGATTGAGATCTGACGGTGGAGAATGATCAACAGTAAGAGAAGAAGATTCTCCTACAGAAAGTTGTTGTTGGGGTTGTTGTTCCCCGTTGGAAAGAGAAGCTAAATCGGTTTCAGAATGTTCCATTTTGCATCCACATTTCAAACCCTAAAAACCAGAAATTGATTTTAAGGAAGAAGAAAAGTGAAAGACTGAGAAGAAGAGAAGAAAATGAAAAAGAGAAGAAAAGGGGGTTTTTGTATGGGGAATCAGCAAAGGGTAGTGAAGAAACCAGAAACAGTGTGTGTGTAAAATGTGAACAAACAAAGGGGAAAAATGTGTGTGCTACTTTTATATAGTGTCTTGTTTGGTGTGTAGTGTTGTGTGTTTTTGTTTTTTTAGTGGTGTGGTGTCTAACTCAAATACTCTCTTGGACTCTAAATATAAGATTTTGACTAATGTTAATATATAATTTTGATCACAAATATCTTTAATTATTTAATAGTAAAAATTATAAAAATTTGATATTTTGAAAGTACCCATCAAAACAAATCAAACAAGATTTTATATGTTAATATTTTCATCTATGTATTATTAAAAAAAATACGGTCAAAACATGATAAATGAATAGTATAATTTTATCAAACGGAGTCTTATAAAAAGGGACGGAGGAAGTACATTTTAATTTTTATTTATATTTAAGATCGAAGAAAGTACTATTTCGGTATCAAAATATATCATTTTTACAATATCGTATAAATTAAGAAATGTAATTGATGTTGCATGGAAATGAGAAATTATGTGTTAGTTTACAAAATTATTCTTCATTAATAATATGAGAAATTTAAATTATATAATTGAAAGAAAAAACAATTAGTTAAGGGTATAATATAAAAAACAGCATTAAATATTTTATTGATAATGTAAAACGACATATATTTTAGTACAAATTTTTATCTTAAAATGATATATATTTTGATACAGAGGAAGAATTAATTTTCGTCGAAGAATTTGTGGATAGACAGGATAAATTTGTCATTTTCAATCAATTTTTTTTAGCAAAAGTCAAGAATCAGATCTCTAAACACATATTTAAATGACTCACCATTCTTATCACTTGAACTAATTCGTCGTTGGTATTTCATTGATGTGCACCGTACCTATTCTAGAGTAGTGAAAAAAATGTAATTAGTTGTCACATTTATTTTTGAATGTATTAAAATTATAAATATTTTTATAAATGTATGTGTTATTAGTTTTTTTGGTACAAGTGTTATTGGTTATTTAAGTCCTTAAAAGAAATTGAAACCATTTGATATCAGACCTCGTCGCAAATTAATTTCAAATTGAATTAGTCGGCCGAGTAGATCTAATCTTGGTGGTCAAAACTAAAATACTCATCTGCTTATAAATATAAGCAAATTTGACTCTCTTTTTGATACATTTGAGTATTGATGTATCTAGTTATAAATATGGATCAAATACATCAATAGTCAAATGTACCAAAAAAAATCAAATTTGCTTATATTTGTGACCGGAGCGAGTAAAAGTATAAATAAATTATTGATAATAGTAATTTTACTAAATTTAAAAGTGCTAAATATTGATATATTTTTCATTACCATAAAAACAAAGAGGAATGTGTTAACTTTGATTTATTTTTTTGACCAAGTATTAGATCAAATTTAATCGGTCAATTTTAACATAACAAACAACTCATAAAGATGAAAAAACAAAATAACATTGCACTAAGACGATGAATAACACATCGTCACACTAGTAAGAGGACAAAATTATGAAAAAGAACTAAATATATTTAAAAATCATTTATTTGAATAAAAAAGAAAAAAGAAATAAAATTTGACAGGGTGATTTCATTCTAAAAATTGATCTTATCCACCTCTCTTTGATATGGATGAAGAACACCTGATTTAAGGAAAAATGTTGACTTGACTTGAGGGTGATGTAACTAGTATTAATTAGAATGTGTGAACAAAATAAGTTATTTGACCAAAAAATTGTTGAAAAAACAGGTTTAATTACCATTTTGTTCCCTCAATTTTCACTCGCTCACAAAATTAGTACTCTTATTTTGAAATGTGTCATGCTAAACAGTGCTTCTGGGGTATTTGTTAAGCATATTAAAAATGGAAATTAAAGATAAAATGAATATGTTTTTTGCACTTTCGATGCATTAACAACGCAAGTTCCAAAACAAAATTTCTATATTTATATGCTTAACCAATGCCCCGGGGCCACTGTTTAGCATTTTCCTTTTGAAATCACTTAGCTTGGTCTCTCTATTGAATTTTTATTCTTAAAAATTGTGACATATACTCCCTCTATCTCTAAATATAAGATCACATTTGACTAATGCGCGTACAACAATGCATAATTTTGATCACAAATATCTTTAATTATTCAGTAGTAAAAATTATAAAAATTTGATATTTTTAAAGTACTCATCAAAATAAATCAAACAAGATCTTATATGCTAATATTTACTTCTATGTATTATTAAAAAAATACGGGCAAAACATAACAAGTGAATAATACAATTTTGTTAAACGGAGTCTTATAAAAAGGAACAGAGGGAGTAATATATAATGACACTGAATAATCAAAAATCATAAATAACAAGAAAACTTATTAAAAACTTCAATTTAAAATTAAAAAATTATTCACTTATATAATTTAATTAATGTAAATAATTAATCTACATTAATATATCGTATATATCATGTCATTTAAAATATATTAAATCATCATTTTTAAATATAAAAATTTGATTGAAACTTGAGAGGTCATAACATCCAGTATACCTATGAGCTAGAAACCTTTTCAAATTATTAGATTACTTGACAAAAGTTGATATCTTCTAATTACTATTATAAGTAAAGCAAATACTAAAAAGTGTACTTGAAGCACTATTTAAGCCCTTTAAATAATAAGTTTTTATAGAATTTTAAAAAAGATGTGTAAATTCAATGTATTGAAAATTGTACTATTTAACTTTTTAAATAAATAATTTTTTTATATAACATACTTAAATAGTAGTCTAGATACACTCGTTAGCAAGATTCTATAAATAAAATATATTTTAAATTTGTTAAATACTCCATGACTAATGCTATGTGTGAATAGTTTAAAATGAACATAGATATAGATGAGTAGAATAGTGCGAAATAGAATGGAATAGAGTGAAAAATAGCAAATGAAGTGGAACATATAAATGCTATTCCATTGTTTATATTTTACCAATAGAACTTAATTTTATTGCATACATCCATCTCAAAATAAAAGAAATGAAACATTGAATAATCGGATAAAATGGAGCGAAGTTTCATTCTACTCCTTTTTTTTTATACATATCCAACAATAAAATCTTATTATTTACTATTTCCACTTTATTTCTTCTCATTCAATTTCATTAATATAAGTATACTAGTATAACTGACTCATGCAATGCACGGGTTAATATTTAAATTTATAGTATATATTATTAATTTTTTTTAAAAATTTAAGTTAATTAATATAATTTTTGTCAAATAGTTTTATTTTTCCAATTATTTGTGAAATTAATTTTATATTTCTATTATTTAAATATAAAAATAATATATATTTAAGAATTTTAAGGAGATAAAATAGGGTGGAGAGTGATCTCACGTTCTCCGTTTTGAACAATATCATGTTTCATTTCTAGTCCCCATTGAAATTACAAAAAAGATAGGTCGTGTATTAATATATGAATATAAATATTGATCATCGTTTAAATTATAAAATTAAAAAACATTTGTATTAATATGAGTGTAAATATAAGTCATAGTATAAAAAATAAATTTTCCGTATTAATATGTGTATAAATATTTAAGTTCTAATAAAAAAAAGTTTTTTGTCTCATATTAAAACATTCCTAGAAAAAAATATAATTCTGTAAAAATTACAAAAAAAAAACACGGTGAGATACTATTTTTGTTTAATGCAGTGAACACCTCGACTGTCCAAGCCGTCTGCAAATTACAAATAACTTCCTGACAGTCTATACCGTCGTAACCATCCATCAACTATATTAATATTTATTCGTAATGACTTCCCGACGGCCTAAACTGTCATCAAGATTAATTAATTCTGACACACTTTTATCGACGAAAATTACATGTTGTCGACGGTCAGGACCGTCAGAAAGTATAAACATCCCGACGGCTAAGGCTTTCAGGATAATAATTTCAGTGGATGATAATTTCCCGACGGCTAAAACCGTTGGTATGTATTTTTCATTTATTTTTAAATATTCTCATAATTTGTTGACGGTTTTTTTCATTTTTTGACGGCCTGAACCTTCAAAATATTTCCTGAGGGTCTAAACCTTCAACCTCTCTTTCTCAGTTTGGTTGGAAAATGAAGGTTTTCTTGTAGTGAAAAAAGGCACTTGTATTAATATATTACTATAAATATTGATCCCGTGTAAATTAAAAAAAATACAGGTATATTAATATAAGTGTAAATATTTTTCATAAGCAATAAAATAAAATATCATAAAATTGTCTCAAAAATAATCATAAATATATAATTTTAGTTGTTAGTGGAAATCGAACCGTGTGGTATTGAGCAACTTTAAATTTATGAGACAGCTATCCCACCCTTTGAGGTGCCTCCAATCTGGCGAGGGATTAGTCGTCACTGCGTTCGGCGGTGGTTACTCCGGTCTCAACAAAAAAAAATTAAACCGTGTATCTCATACTAAATTTTGTTCGTGAGAGAGACATAGATGACACACATAAATTTTGGTTTATTATAGATTGTCCCGTGAAATTTTGTTCATGAGAGAGACATCCGTAAATATATATTATAGAGATAGAGATTTTTTTGACTAATTATAGAGATAGAGATTATAGGAATTAGTAACTTTTTAAAAATGATGGTTAGTAACAATTAAGTAAAAAAGTACATCATAAAAAAAGATTTTTGTTGTGGGTGGGAATTGAACCATGTTCCTTTTGCTACAACTCCTAATTAAACCTACATAGTATAAGTAAAAATATATATTATAAAAATAGATTTTTTGCCGTTGGTCAGAATCGAACCATGTAACTCTTAACTAAATCTAAGTAAAATAATATAAAATTTAGAAAACTGTTGTTGGAGGGAATCGAAGGGAGTATATTTAGCTTGTCTAATTGCTTAAAACATAAAGCGTTGAAATCTTGCCACATAGACATATGAAGACTTGGTTGCTTGCCACATTGGATGATGATCGGGAGAGAGACATCCGTAATTATATTATATAGAGATATAATCTAAGTGCATATTTAATATCACGATGAGGAGTGTGTAGAATAACGGTAAACCACCATGAATTTTCAAAAATTACGAGTCGTAAAAATTACGATAGATCACCACAATTCTGACACATCCGTTGTAATACCAAAGATAAACTGCTATTGTAGTGGAGCACTTTGTATTGATTGTATCTGGGACAAAAAGACAAGCTGCAAATTGTGTTGACCTAGGCCGTAGACCGTAGTATGTAGCGTGAGCAAACGCGTTACAGAGGGTGGTGCATGCATGTTTGGCTGCCAAGTGAAGTCACCGCCACCGTCAAAAGCGAGTGTAGCTTCTACATTTCATCTTCAATGAAATCGGTCACTTCATATATATAACATGATATATAGCTTGTACCATAATAACTTTTTAGGTCTAACATATTTTGAGAAGAATTAATATAAGTAAAGTTAATTAAGTTATAGATTTTTTTTTTCTTAAATATCATTTTAGTTTATGTATGCAAAATTTTAGTTTTAATTTCTGTATCAACTTTTATTTTAAATAAATCTTTGAATCAACTAAATTTTTTGTTTTTGGTCTATAAACCTAAACTCCGTAGAAAAATTTGCAAATTTCCTACATATTTTCTTACGAATATTCCTGCAGGGATTAAAATCAAAATTCCGCGTACATACAGAAACCAAAATGATGTTTAAGTTTTTTTTTTTTAAAATATTCATAAAATTATTGATTTATTTAAATAAAAGAGTCTTATAAAAAAGTTGAGACAAACGTGATTATTTATCCAAAATATTATTGCCATGAGAAATTGAAGTAAAAGGTGTATAGAGCTTACAATAGAATAAAAATGCATTGGAGCATCTTTCAACTTGGCCATTAGTATCTAGGAGAAAGGATGTACAAGTATCGATCTGTCGGTGAATTTATGCTCTAAACTCTAAAGTGACTTTATTAAAGTTAGGCAAGGAGGGTTATAACCAGAATGGAACTATCCATCCCATTTTGCTTGTTAAGTTTTCAAGCTCTTTTGCATAGTGAACATCTCCTCATTTAACAAATATTAGTATTTCTCTTAAAAAGATTCTACAAGAAAGTTATATATTTTTTCAAGTAAAATTCCTACATTTTAAGGATAGAAATCAAAAGTAAGAAATCACATGTTCGAAATTAGATTCTGCATATTAATATCTTTGACAGCTATAAAATAAATTGAACTTATGAACAAATTAATATTATTGAAGTTAAATATGTTTTCTTAAGTGGGAAAAGTTTATTTTAGTTTAGTATTTGTAAAATGTAGGAATTTTGATTTAATTTTGGTCCCTATAAAATATTATGATTTTCATTCTTCAAAACCTCAAGTCACTAATATTATATTCTGTAGAGAAAATGAACAAAATAGCATTGCCTGCATCATTTAGTGTGAACTATTTGAACATTTGTGTAAGACACAGACCATCTATTATAGGGGATACATAGCTCAATAAACTAGTATTCAATTGGTATTTCCATTGTGGAAAAAATAAAAGAAGAGTAACTTAAATAAACATAACTTTTCTCTTAGACTCCACTCCTTTTATAATATTAAAATACTATAATATAATGATATACATATAGTTATTAATATATGATATAAAATCATCAATGAAACCTATTTAATAAATTTTCTATTTTTCTTCAAGTGCACTCAAATGTTAGTGGGTGTCACCATAATTTGAACTAAATTGTATAGTTCGTGTGTGTGTATTCAACCCTGATGAGATAATAATGGTTCTGCACCATTTTGTTGTTGATCTCAAATAAGGCGCAACCAGATGCTAGAAGCCTTAAAATTGGAAGTCAACAATTAGTAATATTTTGCATCTTTTGTTAAATATAACACCAACGATAGCAATATTTGACTAATCTACGCATTATTAAGGCCAACCAACGAGTGGTGATGTATCTTTCAAACTTTGATCTAATAATGGGGTAAAAGTAGAAGTGCATAACCTAACAGACAGACCCCTTCATCGAGAGAGAGTACATGTTAAAAAGACAACTACCTCTTGATGCAACATCATCCTGAAAAACTGTAAATGAAATAAGACCAACTTTATACAACTGACTGAGAAAATAACATGAACCTCAGTGAAATGTGATTCTAGAAGAAAAATGTCAAGTAAAAGAGCAAACTGGAACGGAACCATCCATCTTCAATGGGAGGACAACATACACAGGAGAAACAATGAATGTAAATGTCATCCTCAAAAGCCTGCAGCCCTGGGAAGCAGTTTAGTTAGAGACATCTGTGGCAGAGGAATCGAACGATGGTAGAAGCCAACCCTTGCGCTGGGCGCGCTCCACATAGAAATCAAATTTTTCCTTCGCGTTTGGTATGTCCAGAGCCAAATCATCAAGCCCATCCTTAATTCGGGTAAACCCTTTAGTCATCTGATTGGTGGTGATAAGGCCTTCACTAAAGCACTCATGCAGCAGATCTAGCAACCTATCATTCTTCTTCTCCATGGCCATAACCAAAGCTTTCTTCACTACCTCATGGTTAAAGAAAGGCATCCCCAAGTCACGAATACACTGGCATGCTTCACTGACAACCCCACCACTTTCATACTCCTCCAAGAGCTTTGTGATCTTGTCCTTAGCATCCTCCACAGCCCATCCAGTTCCCCCGCCCCAGCATCTCAATAGCCTTTCACCTGCATGACGAGCAGATGAGAGTGTTCGAGCCATACGCACAGTTTCACTGCCACTGCATTTTGGTGGTAGCCTGCTGCCAATTTCATCCAAGTTCAATGGTGCAAGCACATCATCAATCACAGCCCGAGCTAAAAACAGAGCAAGCTCATTTGAAGCATCCAGTATGTCCAGTGTTGTATCTTCTGCATTTTCCAGAAGCATGACAAAACCATTAACTATATCCTCTGTTGAGAATATCTCTATATGAAGTGCAGATAGCAGGACAGATGCCATTTCCTTTTCTCTGTTCTTTCGGTCCAAAGCAAGTGTTATTAGCCTCTTCAAAAATATTGAGTTATACTCAGGTGCTCCAAGATCCTCTAGACTTCGAATGAGTTCAGGAATGTCATCAGAGAGAAAATACTCATGAATTATAGTTACAGCTTCCTTTTTGTACTTCCTCACCTTCTCATCTTCAACTTGGAATTCCCCATCTTCACCAGCTGGATTGGCAAAGGAAGCATCAAGCCATCCTTCAGAGATTGCCTTGGGGACAAAAGACTGAAACAAGGCTTTAGCTGAAGGAATATCAAGAGCAAGATCATCTAGACCTTCTGCCAAACGAGAAAACCCTTTCACCATTTGGCTGGAACTAATCAGTCCTTCTTCTGCTGCTTCTTTTAATAGCTTCAACAGTAGAGGTTCTGCTGAAGGAACCTCCATGGCAAGTACCAGAGCCTTCTTCACAACCTCATGATGGAAGAACGCGACTCCCAACTCACGTATACACCTACAAGCTTCCAGTGTCTCACCGCTATCCACATATTCTCTAAGTAAATCAGCAATCTTTTTCTTCACTTCTTCAACAGTAATGTGAGTGCTACCACCCCAACGTCTTTCAACAAGTTCTGCATGGTGTGGAGCTGAGAGATAACTCTTCTCAGCAATCTGGATTACCTGAGCTCCCTTGGAAGATCCTGGAAGAGCCTTCCTTGCCCTGGCAAGAAATGCTGGAGGAAGAATGTCATCAACAACAGCACGTGCTAGGAATAAAGCTAGGATGTCAACTGCATCCAGGATATCCACTGCAAGATCATCAGCAGACTCAATAAGCAGAAAAAATCCATCCCTAATTTGTGTGGGACTAATGACATCAGCATACAATGCTGAAAGCAGAACAGAAGCCATTTCTTTCTCCTTATCATGCCTGTCCATGGCCATGGAAACAAGTCGCTTAATGAAGTATGGATAATATTCACTCGAGCCAAGTTCTCTTAGGTCAGATGCTGCCAAATCTACATCCCCATTACTAAAGTATTCATCTATGAGGGATACCACTGCTTTCTTGAATTCATCCAAGGGGTCAGTAACAGTAGAACCAACCAGCTGATAGGGTTCCTATAAATAGCAAAAGTATGCAAATAGTATATGTTATGTGCTTATTTTATGTAACTCATTTGTAATATAGCAACAAGAGAAAGATAGAGAGGAAAAATAAAACAGGCAACATGTACAGAATTAACAAGAAATAAATGAAAAGGAGAAACAGACTACAACCTACACTGCTACAACGAACATAATATCAAATTGTCAAGCAGCTACTGTCACATAATAAATGTTGCTAGAAACAGTCAACCAAACCACAAAAGTACAGAATTAACAAGAAATAAATGAAAAGGAGAAACTGACTACAACAAACATCATATCAAATTGTCAAGCAGCTAGTGTAACATAATAAATGTTGCTAGCCACAGTCAACAAAACCACAAAAGTCGAAAAATACTTCACCTCGCCACTGTCATAATTTGGATCATTGCGGTCTATGTGAGAATCAACTTCTGTGTCCATCAATTTTCCCCAAGTGCCCTTACCACCAGCACCATCTGCATCCACAAGATAAACAATCTAGATAATTACCACATAAAAACCATTATAAATAACAACTGAAGAATAGGACAACACAATCACATATTAGACCTGAATTTTGGAGAAAGTAAAGGAAAGAAATATCAAACTCAAATGCTTAACGTACCTCCCCAGTTAATAAAAAAATCTAATATCATGAGTTCAGCAAATTCATTTAGGTAAAATTAAAATGTAGATGCAACATCGATTTTTACTCTAAAAACAAATGAAGATTCCGCCTTGTTTGGCATTGATGTCTACCTATGTACCTCATGATCAATAAGATTGGCTTCATGGAAGATAAAAACATTTGGTTGATAATAATGTTAACTAAAACTAAGCACAGGTAGACAGCCACGCCTTCAGAATTAATGAATGATTTCCCACCCTCGAGAATGATGTGAAGGAAGCAGCTCTTATATGCCCCAATACCCATGTACATAAAATGCATTAATTCACCGATCACCAATATATGTATCAATAATTAAACTCATCATATCCGTATCTGGCTGGATAAAACTTCAACCTATCAGATCTAATAGATCGGGGAGGCTAATCCACTACATATTTCCGCATTAATCAAGAATTACCACGCAAACATTTCCTCTAAACTAAATATTTTACATGGCATTTGGTCAGAAAAAATATTCACGGCAAAATAAAAACATTAATTGCACGACAAGTAAAGTAATAGTTAAAACTTTCTTATCCCAGCGATTAACTTAGTCCCACAAAAGCTTCAAAGATCCTAACCTATATCACATATTATGATATTCATCGATACTGTATTATATTCCTTCACAAACATCTTTCTTCTAACACATTTTCAAGAAATCCAACAGTCTAAGCCTCGAAGCACAGATAGCGTAATTCACACGGCAAAGATAAAGATACGCAGCATAGCGACAACGTAAATAGCAATAACCACAGCATACCATACATAATCAATTCAAAATAGAATATCCGAAGAACGCAACTCACCCTTCTTAGCCCGCCCATACTTTCTTCTGATATTCATCTATACTATATTATATTCCTTCACAAACATCTTTCTTCTAAATCATTTTCAAGAAATCCAACAGTCTAAAGCTCTAAGCACAGATAGCGTAATTCACACGGCAAAGATAAAGATACGAAGCATAGCGACAACGTAAATAGCAATAACCACAACATACCATATATAATCAATCCAAAATAAAATATCTAAAGGACACAACTCACCCTTCTTAGCCCGCCCATACTTTCCAGAATGCGTCCGTCGCACATGCCTCATAGCAATCCCAGCATTTTGAGCCTTACCACCAGCAGGAGCTTTGATATGATGATCAGCAAGCAAAGCCGACGGTGACTTAGGCGAGGACGACAAAATCTCCACATTTTGACTAGCAATTTTCATCACCTCCCTCTGTTCTTCAGTCAGAAATCCCTCACTCGACGCCATCTCCGACACGAAATCACACAAACACTACTTTCACCTATCAATTCATCAATAACACAAACAAATAATTTCAATCACCAAAACACATTCAATACTTTCACTAACAGTTCAACTTCAAAACAAAATCAAAAAACCTATTTCAATAATTTCAATTCCAATCACATACAAACAAAACACAATGCAAAGATTTATCAGAAACTACAAGAAATTAGTCAATAACAGAAATAACAAACTATTTAACCATAACAACTCAGTTTCAAGCATTTCTTGCATCATTAGTTTCGTTTTAGTTTCAAGTTTCAAAAATACATCACAAATTCACATCAAATCAACTTGCATCAAAAGATTGAAAACAAAAACGAAATCAAAGAAATAGCGATGAAAAATACGAACCGATGAATTGAAAATGGAAATCAGAACTAGAATCTTCTGTGCTTGGCCCGGATCTCGAGCCAAGGACAGGAGAAGAAATTGGATTTTCCAAATCGGAAACTGCAAAAGAGTGAGAAATGGAAACGAAGAGAAGAAGATTGAGGAAAAAGATGAAACCCTAAACGGTTATTTGAGAAGAATCGGAGAGTGAGTATTTGAAATCGGTGAGAAGAAGAGAAGAAATAGAAGAGAGAAATGGATGAGAACGAACGAAGGGAGAAAGAAAAATGTGGAAGGGTTTATATAGGGAGGCTACGGTTATAGGGACACGTCACTAATGGGGCGAGGTTTTCGGGTTTGGGCTTATTCTATCCGGTTAGGAATTAGGATAATTGATTTTATGTGTACACGTGGCGTTGATGCTACAGGTTGAATCCGATCTATATGATGTGAGTGAGTGCACCCTCTCTTTGCTTTTTGCTATTGCCAACAAACAAAAAAAACAGTTCATATATATCTTTATCTTTAACATGTGCTAGGACCATATCTTCATTTCTAAAATGGAATGAAATATAGATTTTATTATCATAGTTTTAGTTTAATAAAGGATAAGATTTCATTTAGTGTTGCTAATTTTGAAAAATAGTGTCTTATCTTTTTATTTGTATTTAAATGTTATGGCACTTGATTGAACATTTCGAGTTTTTTAGATGTTATGATAGGTTAACACTTGAAAATCACTCAAAATATCAATAGTGATTAATGTTGTTCATTATGAATAGAAACTCGTCATTGTTCTTAGAAGTAAGATGGTGACCACATTGATTACAAATCGACAGAAATAATAGAAAGCACATTTGTTTGTGCTAGGGCATGGGAATCGGCGCATCGATTTTAAAGAAAAATTTTATGGCTTGATTGGAACGATAGAGAATGAAACAAGAGAATTGGCAGAGAGATTCCTTATTTCATCTGATTGGGACATGAAAGAAATTGAGATGACATTTTAAATCATGATGGGGCCTACATATATTTTTGAATCACCCCAAATCCGCGAAGAAAAGTGAGAGAGATAACAAATATCACTTTGTTTCCTATTTTGTCCTTTATTTATCTCAAATACACACTTGTTCCTAGGATATGCATCTTTTGTTTTGAATTTTTTTTTCTACATCGGAATGACAAAATACTCCCGTCAGGAATTGATACTTGAACCTCCTCTACTCAACTCAAATGTCAGCTCATACATCCTGAGCTATTCTACGGGGACTGTTTTGAATTTGTTTAAAGCTTTGTCACTTCCAATGCTACCGAACAAGAATTACAATGAATGAGGGATGATGGATGGGAATAACTTATATCAAATGTTATGAAAACTTGCAATAAGCATGGTATTTGATGTGTCTGATATGGATTCAACGTATGCGCGAGGGAATAAACCTAGGCTAACTACAATATCTAGTGTTTATAATTTGCATCATTATTGATGGATTGTAATTTATAATCAACTAGGTTGTTAATCTAATTGATTAGTTTGTTTTGCACCTAATTGGTTAGTTAGGTAGAGTTAGTTAGTTTTACTTGTTTTATAAGTTAAGTGTGCATTTTTTTTATATAAGCCACACTTGTGTAATGTGTAAGTAGATTTTAAATCTCAATAAAATTTTCATATTACAAACTCTCGTCTCTCTTTTCAATATCTTCCACTCTTTCAATATTGTATTCACTATCTTCTCTATTGAACACAGAGAATCAAACCTTCCGTGCGCATAAACATTACCACTATCGTAGCTTTTGAAAATAGCTTATGACAAGCTATACTAGTAGGTGTGTTTGCTTCTGCTATGTGTGCTAACAATTATAAGAATGATTGTTTGTTTAGTGTTTTAGATTTGCAGTTGCATGAGCTCAATGCTAGATTTGGTGAAGAGAATACCGAAGTCTTATAGTATGTTCCATGCTTAAATCCCTCATCTTTTGATGACATTCACACCTTACCATACAAGATTGAGGATTAAATTGAGGATTGATTTCTTGAATCATCTTGTTCTTGTTGGGAGGTAGTTGTTGCCAAATTGCAAAAATCTCAAACCGTTTCAGCAATGGATTAACACAAAAAGTCAGTCGCTTGGTTTTGATGTGCCAGGCCAAAACTCTTGTTAACATGTTTAATTTATATGAGAATTTGGCAAATCCTTTAAATTTTGTACCTGAGCTGATATTCAATGGTGGGCTACGATACTTGCTTAACCAATTTAGATTAAAGCTTAATTGAATCTTGTAATGAAAATGGAGCATTTTCACTCGTGAAAAGATTGGAGGGTAAAATAAAAAGGCAAAAACTAATTTGAAAAAAGACACCACTAAATTAAGTTATCAAGAGAACTTAGTTGAAGACCTTGAAGAAGCAACATAAACTTTAGAGATTGCTGAGAAGTGCGACCATTTATGTTTAGTGCTGTCTGGTGGGCTAATTGGTTGGCCCGATTCAATTTTTCATTCATTTGTAAATATAACTTTTTTTATTGAACTTACACATTAAACTATGTTCTTTATAATAAATTTTCAATAAGAACCTGACCAATTTTTTTTTCTTCTTTTCAATAAGATGATAATTTGTTATGCATTTATTAATACTATCATTCTTATAAAAATGACATAAATTTTCTAATAATGGGTTAGTCTGAAGCACAATGGGCTATTCAGATTCAACCCAATCATGCGAGTGTTACATGGGCTCGGGCCAAAAATATTCGATTACATCTGGGCTAATTTTTTTGAAGCCTAGCCTACCTAAGCCCGTGGGCTAATGGTCCGATCCATCGTCTCGACCTATTTTTGAGTTTTGACAGCTCTAAAGGTACTTATAAAACTGTGAGGTATATTAAGTTGCGAGGATATGGATCAACATAAAATTTGAGAATATCCAACAATGGTGTTTTTTTTATACATAGACAAAATGATAAGTCATTGAAAATTCACACACACAAAATGGAATGCCGGTGATTCAAAACCGATCATAAACATCAAACCTTGTAATTTTAGCTTTTCTATCTATCAGTTAAGATGTTTTAATGTGAGGTATATTAAGGTACTCTTGATAACTTGTGATCTTTGACATTTGTGCTTCTCTTCTATAAAAAGAGGTATGAATCATAAATCGAATATTATACCTTTAATATATTAATAAAATTATGAATGTATAATATATATTTTAAAACAAGTGTTCTGGCTAATAAGATTCTTTTCTTACAAAACTTAGGTGCATTTGCTTAAGTATTTTTCGTGAGATTTTGAATATAATTTTTTTTTTGTGGTTATTACAAACTTTGACAATATATGAAGTTGAGAGAAAATCAAAGTTTGTTATATGTTAAGAGCCATACAAAAAACACTTAAATAAATCAACCTAATTAAGTTTTGTCCAAGTTTTTTACTACTAAAGCATATACATGTTTTTGAAAAGAAAAATGACTTTTCATATATATACATCTATACTGCAATAAAAAATTTGAATACATAATCTTTAAATTAATAAACATTATTTTTATGAATTAAAAAGTTACTTTCCAACTATTTTATTTAAGTTTTGTAAAAAAAAAACTATTTTATTTAAGCGAAAGTAATTGTATAAGAAAAAAGATACAAGTTTATTGTTTACAAATATTATACTTCCATAAGGCATTCACGATCTTCTTAGTAACGACGCAATGAGAACCTTCATCTCTCGTGAATAATTATTTTTTTAGTTTTCTTTCTTCTTTTTTTAGCTTCCTTACCAAAAAAATAAACATTATATTAATTCAAATTTTGTGTTTTTGATAAAAAAATATTTAATTATTATATATAATTAAATGATAGAAAAAAATTCTCTTGAAAAATATTCAGTTACCTATTAATTTAAAGACTTAATGTAATGATAAATTTATTAGTTCTTTTTTTTATTGAATAATACACAATTTTATTATCAATAAACTTTTTACAGTGTTCATATTTTAAAAAAAAAATTACAATTTTTTTCATTTAAAAATAATCATTCTCGTTTTAGTATTGATGTAATATAATACAACATCTTTTTATCAACAATTTTGTACAAGTATTAAATTGAAGTTAATAGTTAATGATTACAAGTCACTTAGTACAAGAACAGTATTATTTTTAAGTCATTTAATTAAATATTTTGATAATCAACTTTATACATATTTTTTTATAAGCAATCAACTTTATACTTAATATAAAATTGTTTTCAAAGCAAAATGTGTACAAATGGTGAACCATTGTGGCACAATAAATTAAAAAGGAAATACAAACAACCAAGAGGATATAAACCAAACTCAGTCAAACCTTATGATCAACCCAAAAGGGCATACGAAACGGCAACAAAAGTTGTTAAAAGCTAAAGCAAAAGAGCATACACCAGATGCACTGCCCAGCGAGCTTGCATAAGGCGCGGAATCATATGGCAAAAATCGAACCAATTGATTTGAAGCTATAACCGATTTGAGCAAAAGGTGGTGCAGAGGACCAAAACCACTCATGGCACATCACAGTAAGCCCTATATATTGGAAAAACAAGGTTGGTATGACAGCACTACAGGAAAACTAGATCGCTCGAAACATTACTATTTAATTTTTTTTTTTTTTGTTACAATTACTATTTAAATTTTTGTTGTATATATTTTGATTTATATATTATGATTATTTGCCTTCAAATTACTTTCAGTAACAAAACATGAACCAAATACCAAAAGATACGTAAAATAACCAACTAAACCCAAGAGAAAACAAATATGTCAATTATTTTATCAAAATAAAAATAAAAATGTCAATTATTCGTTACAAGGAAAACTAAAATAGATCTGGATGTCTTGAATCTTGATCGGCTTTTAATTTTAACATTTTAATTCTGCCACCACATTGAATATAGATTTCAGCTTATTGCATCCAATTATGATGCTATATATGTAGCAAGTACTTAATACTGTACAACTTTAGTTTCAAAAATATTAACAGAATAAAATGTGGCACTTGAAATATTATGTTCGACATAAATTATAGTTTATAGCCTAACACTAAGATAATAATAATTGATCGAAAATCGAAATGCAAAAGAAATCTACTTTTCCTCAGACTCTTTGGTTCAGCTGTTAGAGTTAAGGGTAACAAGTCTCAGAACATTAGTACTTGGGGATTGGTAAAACAAAAATCCTTATGTTTAGATGCATATGAAGAAGCTGATTTTCTACGAAGCCAAAGCGCTCGAGGAAAACAGTTAGAATGGTTATTATCTAAATCAAAAGTCGATGTAGCGAGATCTTCATAATTGCACCCTTCTTCCTTGACAGAATCATTTCTAGAAAACGAAATCCTCGAAGTCTCTTGTTGATCTATCCCACTCAGAAATATTTTTCCCGAGCTTAGTAAATTCCCTTCACAGCTTCTAAGAGTTGTTACAACTTCCATTCCATGGTAGGACTCAAGGGGTGGCGCACGAGATCCACCATCAGACGAGCGAGATAAAGTTCTGTCCATCATTATAGGCTTTTGTGAAGTGCAATCAGCATAGTCCGATTCACATCCTTGTTCATCGGATGATAGTGATTTCCGAAGAATTCTGCGCGAACAGTTAAAGAAATTGAATGATGACCTCTTCAATTTAGCATACTTTGAATCTGAAGTACATGGTACATGATTGATTCTTAGCTCAATATTGCAACCTAATATGAACTGTAGGGAACTTGCAATTTGTTTCCATGATTTCTCGGCTCTAGCTACATAGACACGGTGATTGAACTCCAACTCCACAACTGCAAGACCTGAAAATTGGAGTACATTTCATTCAATTAGTTACAAAGAAGGTTTGGAAGCTTGTTACAAAGAAATCAGTTTAGGTTATAAGATGATGCAATAACTTTAAATGAATGGAAACTTAGTAGCATGACATAAAACAGTGTGTATATACCTTGATTAATACAAACTGAAGACAACTTTCCTTGCTTCCTAAGAAAAGACTTGAGCCTTCTAGATTGAAATATCTCAGTAGCTTTATACCATATAGAATCCAATGTCGCTTTGTCATCCTCCGGAACCTCTATTTTATATGACTTCTCATCGCACTTACCTGTAGTAAGAGGCTTCAAACTTTCACCTGTAGATGATGTACTGCATAAATCACCATCTGTAACCAGTCAAAGACAAACTTAGAATGAGTGATTAAACCAGATCAAATCTACATCCATTCAGTAAAATCTATTCCATCCATGTTGTAAATTTATCACTTTGAGCACATTTCAAATTGTCCTCGGTGTTGCAGCCTAGTGACTAGCTGTCAAGACAATTTCGGCTAATGCATGGGCTCGATCCCAAGTTTCCACCCTCCCCGTGTGCGCGCGTGTGTGGCCACTAGGCCATAAATAATAGATTAACACGTCTGTGGTGATAAATTTTTGTCACCACAGAACCTAACACACAAGCTTTATAGTAGAATTGATGTTCGGTCTGGAATCAATTTTACGACCGGAAGTCAAACATAACCAATTTGTGGTTAAACAACGTTTGACCATCCCAAGCGTCATGGTGGTGTGGTTGAAAGTGGAACCAAAACTTAAAAACGGGGAATTAAAAAATAAAAAACTGAAAAAGAAGTCAAGCCTACCTCTATTGGATGCAGCTCTCAAACACAACTTGGTATCATTAGCATCAACAGATGAATAATCTATAGAGCTTAATTGTAGAAGAGCTGCAGTGAACCATGTTGTTTGATTCTTAGAAATTCTCAATTGCTTTTCCGCTTCGGAGAGTATTCTTAATGCATGACTAAATTTATGCATGCTTGTTTCCGCTGCGATAGGGAAAAAAAGAAAATATACAATAAGACAACAGAAATAGGAGTCTAATAGCCAATATACATACATAATATATTTGAAAGCACTTACAAATATGTTTATCAGAAAATCTTCTTCTGATTTCAGAACCACTAAGTTCACATTTTCCTGCAAGAATGTCCATAATAAGATTTGCCAGCTGAGATATAAGCTGTAATGGATCTATCCTTGATCTCAACAGTTCCCGAGCTCTTATAACCGTATTTGATGTGTCGGATGACAAAGAAAGGTCCAGCAAATCAAGCAATTCATCATCAGATATTACTCCAGTCTGCAGAAGACTAAATGTTGAGGAACATATACAAATTCATATACATATACACATATACATATAATGAATGCAGAAAGAACAAACTTACAAGTTCATAGACTAAGGAAATTGTGATTTTTTTACCAAGCAAACTTAGCTGATCAAGCATCGTTTCTGCATCCCTAAGAGAACCACATGATTTAGCAGAAATAAAGTCCAATGCATCTTGTTCAGATTCAAGACCCTCCTCAGTACAAATTCTTTTTAATCTGTTTGCAATGTCGGCATCTTTAATCTTTGCAAAGTGATACCTTTGAGCTCGAGAAACTGCACTTCGTGGAAGCTTATCCAAATCAGGAGTAATCATCACAAAAACTACATGTTGAGAAACATTTCCTAGGCTATTCAAAAGAGTCACCCATGTTTCCTTATTCAATAATTGGCACTCATCAATAATGAACACCTTAAAACGCGATGAAACTGGATTTGTTGCGCATGCATTCTTAACAAGGGATTTGGCCTTGTCCGAACGGTTAATTCTTAAAGAGTCAACTTCCTTAACATCTTTACTTCTTCCAGAAAAGAACAAAACACATTCTCTACAACAACCGCACGGCTTCTTCTCCTCGTACGAGAGGCAATTCAGTGCAGCAGCAAATATCCTTGAAGCAGAAGTTTTTCCCGTGCCACGAGGACCATGGAAAAGATAAAACGATGCTATCCTTCCTCTATAGATAGCACCCAAAAGAGACTTTCCAACCACATTTTGTCCAACCAAATCATCAAAAGATTTCGGCCTAAATTTCATAGACAAACTTCTAGGAGTTTCCAATGTTAGACTAATCTCACCACCAATGTGTCTCATGCTTTTATGACCACGAAGATCCGTTTCACTACCGTGCCGCAACATCAAGGGAAGATCATCCATTTCAGAATAATAATTAGAGTCTTTAAACCTCGGTGATTTCGACCAACAACAGCTTATTCCACAACCATCGTTATCAACTAAAATGTCAACATCTTGAGGTGTATGTGTTGAGGCACTGAGGCACGGACTCTCAAAACTACTTCCATTATCGCGCATCAATTCAAACGGTTTCACTTGATTCTTGCGCATAAACTTTCTAGTCGATTTTGTGTAATCTATTCTCCCTAATTGTTCATCCTTCAAATGACTACTATAAGGAATGACAGAAGCTAAATCCAATCCTATAGCTTCATGGTTGCTACAACAACTTTCTTTCGGTGATTTATTCCCACAAACACCCTGCTGCTTAGGATTAGAGTAAACCAATTCATCATCTTGTTCATGTTTCTCACAATAACAATTTTTTTCAAAATTAGTAACACTACCATGTTCTCTATGACCCTTAATACCTAAATTCTTTGACCTTAAATAACCATTATCATCAGAATCACATGCATAAGTAGCATTCAAAAACCTAAAAGAAATCCCATTTTCCCAATGCTCATTATCAATCAAAGGAGAGAGATTGCAAATACCATTTGTTGAAGGATCTCTTAATGACCTTACTCTCCTTAGTGCTACAAGAGTCTTAGAAATAGGCACATCAACAGAATGCCTTCTACCATCCATCAGAAACCACTAGAAATCAACACTCCAAAACCAACCTACAAGAGAAAGAAAAACATCATATAAAAAATCCAGAAACAATAATACTAATAATGTATCAAAAAGCAAAACTTGGCACAAAAAATAAATAAATTATACAGTGAAAAATGGAACAAGTGAAAAACAGTAATGTAGTAAACTAACATATTCCAGAAAATCAGCATAAAATAGAAACCCTTTATTCTATTCCTAAAAAGTATAAAAATGAGGAAATTTAGGAGTCAAAATAATTAAAAAAATAAACTTTAGTGAAATAAATAGTATAATGATATTCAAAATGTAGATAAAAAGTTAGCTCCTTTCTTACAGAAATTTTTGCAGGACATTACTAATAGGAAATGAACATCAGAAAAATAATAATAAAAAGAAAAGAACTGAAGTACCAAGTTGATTATTCATAGTTGTTACCTCAACAGAAAAATGTACTGTTTTATTTGTGTCAGTATTAGAAAGAAAAACAATGAGGGAAGAAGAGAGAATCTTTAGTTCAAATTTTAAATATAAATAATATATAAAAAAAATACTACTATTAGTTATGGAAACAAACAATGATAAACGACAAAGATGAGATTAGGAAAACATAAACAAACTAAAAACTGAGACAAAACCTTAGAAAGTGACAAAGAAAGAGTAGAAAAATGGGTCATGGAAAAACTCAAACTTTGAATGAATGGTAGGTAACCAAGGTGTTACTGCATTGAAGAGATGAAAGTGAAAAGATAAGACAGAAAAAAATGGTAGAATGGCAAAATGGTAAAATGTAATAAATGTGAAGGGTGTATTAGGCATGTTATGAGAGTAATGTAATGTAATGTAATGACTGGTGGTGACAGAGGAAGACTGAATAAGTGTCAAAGTGTGTCGCTATGATAATTGAATGAATGAATGAATAAAGTGAGAGAGAAAGAGAAGGGTGAAGTTTTGTGTTGCTACTACATTATAGATAGAAGCTTGTTTTGTTGTGTTTTTTTTTGCAATGGGAGATAACTGTGGCAGTGCAGGTGCATGTGATGGTGAAGGAATCAGCCTTTTTGCAGAAAAGTGGGGATCAATGTTTTGTATTTTGAATATTTTGAACACTTCAGTTAAATTTGTTGGAGAACAAAAACTGTTGCTATTCTAAATTGAGGCGATAAGAAGTTGATTCATATCCGGTAAAAAGTGAATATTTATCATCTTTTTCTTAGTTTTGAGACCAACTATTCTATGCACGTTTTTAATAGAGTTTGTGTTTGGCCTTATAGGATAGCTAAAGTAGTAAGAGCTGAAGGACATATGTGTTGGGTGGGAAGAGATCCAGAGTTTAATCTTTAACGATAGCAATTTATATATTCGATGTAAAAAAAAAAAAAAATTGTAAGTTGGTGCCAACTATTTGAAGCTAAAACAACTCTAGTTTTTAATAGGTGTTATAATTTGAAGTAAAATTATACTCCCTCCGTCCCTTTTTATAAGACATTTTTTGACAAAATTGCACTATTGACTTATCTTGTTTTGACCGTATTTTTTTAATAATACATAAATGTAAATATTAGCATATAAGATCTTGTTTGATTTGTTTTGATGAGTACTTTCAAAATATCAAATATTTATAATTTTTACTATTAGACAATTAAAGATATTAGTGGTCAAAATTGTAATTAGGGGTCTTATAATTAGGGACGGATGTAGTGTATGTTTGATTTCAATTCTAGAGGGGCTAGAATTGATTCTGGATGTGTATAATTGATTTTGACATGTTTGGTTTATGTAAAGTAGAATTGATTCTGCCTCTAAAATTGATTCTGCTTGAAGCTAGAAATTGTAGCTTCTGGCTTTAGAATTGATTTTTGCATTGAAATATACTGTTCAACTCACTTTTGTTGTATGTATCTAAACATAAATCAATTCTACCAGAATCAATTCTAATAAAATCAATTCTACCAAAATCAATTATATCAAAATCAATTATATCTAAAGTCAAACCAAACACACTCGTAGTATTTGAATTTTCCATATATGATTTTTTTGGGTGTTGTTAACATGTATCCTAAGCAAAAAAACAATTTCAATTTTTTTTTGTAAAATATAATGTACAACTTTTTCTAATGGCACATCCGGACATGTTAATTTTTTGCTGATATAAATGCTACAATTGGTGTCCCGTGTCCATACACTTAAAATGGTCCATGTGATATTGACATTTGAAATTCTGTTAGTCAATTGTTGGTTGAATAACATTTTTTTTTGACAAAATAAAATGATATTTATTAATTTAAATTGGTAGAATATATCATATTTAAGTATAAATTTAATTCCACAAAAAACATAAAGGATAAATCTGCGAACAAACTCACAGCATCCGAGTTAATAGCATACAAACGAAATTTTTTTGGTAAGTAAAATTTTTTTGGTATGTGAATAACATCTAAACTCTTCATTATTCATTATATATATTATTATACATAAATAAGATAAATATTTAACTCGTGCACATTTATAAAAATAAATGACCAATGTAAAAAAAATAAAATAAAAAAGATTAACATGTGTACAATTATGAAGATAAAGGGCTAGTTTGAAAGAAAAAAAAGAAGATAAAATATGAATCTTTTATAAATAAATAAGATAAATGACTCACAGTATAATTTTGTCTATAGTATATAATAAGCATAAAAGTCTAAACTATCTTTTAAACTCAATAGTAACAAAATGGCCATTACATTATTATAAATTCACTAACATATTTTCTAACATATCGAAGACTAGTCATTTAAAAGAGGCTCTTTTAAATCTGTTTTACAATATGTTTTTTTCACAAGAATCATTATCAACAAATTTTTGTGTTACATTAACAACTAACTTTTGATTTGTCTTCTCTACAACATCTTCAGCTTTACCCCAAAGTACAATATACAAACCAATGATCACTCCGATTGCACCTATCAAGCTAAAACACATGAAGCAAAATAAATCATTTAGTTAATATTAGTCGAAATCACCTATAATTCAAATTATGGTAAAAATCTTCACTATTTATAGGAACTTAATTAAATATTAATACCTTCCCATGTAAATTTCCTCATGAAGCAATAAGGCGCAGCCATTACAGTTACAAATAATGTGAAAACAGGAGTAAACATAGCAGAGAAGAGAGGTCCTCTCCTTGAAATGCACCATGCTTGGAGAAAGAATGAAACTCCAGAAGCCATAACTCCCTAACAAGGTCATTCATAAATTAAATTATATAAGGTTCATATTTTAGGCCCTAATAAGTTTTTCGTCCCAACAAAAATTTTAGCCACACAGTTTTAGTTTTTGTCATTAAGCCAATGTGTGTATATATATATATATATGTTTAGAACATTATAAATTTTTTTTTTAAAAAAATCATATTTTATTTCATCTCAAAATTTTGTAAAGAAACTTGATAATCTAAACATGCATGAAAAAATTATTTAAAAATTTATAAGTTTAAAGAACTTCAAAATTTCATAAAACAACAAGCTATGACTAGAATTACATGCATAAAATTTTTGTGGGGACAAAGAGTTTGTTTATTTTTGTGGGGACAAAGAATTTGTTAAAATGCACATATCGTCATAGAAAATCATCTACAACCAAATTGAAGTAGAGAAGTGATTTTCCACGAATTTAGATCTGGCTCCAAGAATAATGCCACTACTAATGATTGTAATGCTGTCATTAAACACATCCAAGCTGAAATAAAGTGATATATATAGAATTAGGATGACTTGCATAAGCCGGAACCTGTAAAATTATAAAGATATAGTAAAGCATAATTATAATATTCAGTATAATGATCCAAGCACGTGAAGATATAAATTAAGTGATTAATTCAACATGTACTTTTTTTTTTTTTGACTCAATTCAACATATACTTAAAAATGTAAAAACTCAAGTAAGATTATTGACACAAAATTAAATACCTGCAAAATGACCCAAATTGACCATGCAATATTACTTCCAAAAAGAAACAAACATCCAAGCAACCAATTATCATCATTTCTTAAGGTTGATTTTGAAGGAAGTATTTCTGCATTTAGTAGTTTTGGACCTTTCAACAATGCAATGGACACTGCTCCACTAACACATATCAATGTCCCCATGATTTTGGCTATCGTTCTCAAACTTTTAATATTGACTCTCCATTCTGTAAAATATTCATTTTCAAATTAATTGATGAAGCAACACAAACTTATTCTATGTTATAATGATGTATTTTTAAATTCATTAAAAAAATTGATGTATTGTCCACAAATCATAATTCAATTAGCAGTAAACGTCGAAATTGCTATATCGGAGATCCATAATTGGGGTTTGAATCTTGATCCTTCTACTTTATGTGTGTGAATTTTCAATGACTTATCATATCGTCTGCGTATAAAAGAATAATATATTAATTAATATATACTATATATATTAGATACATCATTTTTTAATAATAAATTTAAAAATACATTATTTCTTATAATATATAAAGAACGGAAATAATATTGAGTTTAATAATCTTAGATTTGGTTAGATAGTAAATATTACCCTACAAATGCTGCTATTACAAATGTGACCGCTGGAATAAGATTGGTCATGGCACTTGCAATTGAAGATGGAACAAGAGATAGAGCCTCAAAATATAAATTTTGATTCAGTGTGATACTGCAACATATCCCAAAAGGAAAAACATATAAGAGTTAAAAAAATCTCACATGTAACCAAATGTAAAATAACAACACTATAGTCCATATATTTAGTTTTGATTGAACCAACAATAATTTATCTCTAACATACACCTCAAGAATATCAGAAAATAAAAACAAACCCAATTAGTGAGGTGAAGAATATCAGAGAAAAACTCCTCAAGTTTAAGGAATAGGAAGCAGAGTTTCTCCTGTAAAAAAAATAAAAAAAAATAATATAGAAGAGATTAAGCAAATAATTAATTAACACAATAGACATTGACCTGAGAGAAAACAATAGAAATATTACAAAGAAAATTAAGTGATTTAGATTAAGTGGTTAATGATTTTTCCTAGCACGAATTGTTTAGAAAATTCAAATTTGATTTTTGATAGAATAATTGGTTAGATTTTACTTACTGAATTTTAAATTTTCAGAGACACATTAGAGTGTTAATACAAAAAATTAGAAAAAAAAAGTAATCAGAAGAAAGGAGAGTAGTAAAGTACCCAGATAAATAAGCAATGGGAGCAACAAAAATGGTTGCAAAAGCATGGCGATATACCACAAATACCCTTGGACTCATACCCCTCCAAAAGTATAACTCTTGTGCCTAGAGTCATACCTGAATATAGAAACTGTATTAACACCATAACCATTATTGGCAGGTAGTACTCCATGTTTAAACCTCTCATCTTTAGGGAAGGATGGGTAGCTCAACTGGTTAAGCTGACCAATTGAGCTAAAGCCTAAAGGGTTAAAGAGCTGCTGGAGGTGCAAGGTTCGAATCTGATAAAGTTGAAAAAATTGACAATATACTAACAATATACTAATAACTAGCATTTGCCTATCAAAAAAAAATCTCTCATCTTTACTTTCCAAAAATAAGATGCTTATGTTATATATGTTGAAAATAATGCCTAAATATCTTTAGAATATTTTATATTTAAATATGTTTTAGATTTATATTTAAAATAGATATCTTTAGGATTTAAGATTTATATTTTTGTTTAGAATATTTAGGATTTGTTTGTTATTTAAGATCGATATGATCTAAAAATATATTTTTTGTAGCTCTATAAATGGAGCATTATACCATGAATAATAATGAGAGGAAGAGAACAAGAACAATGAATAAAATATTTGTTATATTCTCCAATCTCCATAGCTTCTTCATATAAAAATATATCCCATCAAATTCCGCAATACAAAATCAAAACCACATCAGTGGTATACACAAAAAAAATAAAAAAATAACCCATCAATATATGTTACTTATGTATGATGGATGAAGAGAAGAGAAACTTATATTATATATTTACTCCCTTAAGTTTTTTTTTGTGTGTGTTGGGTTCCTAAACTTTATATTCCCTCAAAATTTCTTACAATCGATGTTAGAAAAAGTAAGTTTGAATTTTATTTTTATTTGATTATTATTTCTTTTTGATAAAGTAGTTTGATTTTAATACTATACTTACAAATCACATGTATAATTTTTTGGTTTTAATTTATTGAGAGCATGGATTTGTTTACATATACAATATTGAATATCAAAATCAAATTATATACTCCACGTGATTTGTTTAAAATTAATTTCCGTTTACAACCGATTGTATATGAAAAAGAGAAACTTGTATGTATGAATGAAGATATAGAGAAACTAACTATATATACACGGTATATATACTCCTCCGTCCTAAAATACAAGAAAAAATTGATTAAATTTTTTTGATGTATTTGATCTAAATTTTTAACCAAATATACATCAATTTCTTTGATTAATTTTTATCTTTTAACAATTATATTTTAGTGGAATTAGTTTCTTTAACTCGACTCATTCATAAGTTAGGCTCCATGAATTCAATTTAGAGTCTCATATTGAAAATCATGAATCAGATTTGATGGTTTATATAAGATTAAATAATCCTCCTCTTTGAGCTATAGTTTTGAGTTGGAGTTAGATTCAATATTATCAATAAGTATCAGAGAACAGCTTACTTATTAATTTGAATTACTGAAAGAGATTAATTTGATCCAAGGGTCATGATTGATTTACAATGTAAAAAATATTTACATTATCAATAGTCAATAGATATCCATTTATATTGTTATTAAAAATGACAATAAAATAAATGTAAAAAATCAGCTAAGAATAAAAAATGGTCATCTAATATAATATGTTAATGTGTATTTATTTTTACTAACATTACTTTTTTGAATTTTTATAAGAAAAATAAAGTGTGGCCAAATTAATTAATAAGCATATAAAACCAAGTTGGAAACCTTATTCAAAAGAAAGAATATTAGTAAGAATATGCAGACTACTGCAGAGGTGATAACCAATCATGGTTTACACTTTACAGCATTCACAAGCTTTGGATAGAGTCCAATTATTTGAAGTGCCAGACCTATATAGTATCAAATAAATTATAACACTAGCTAGTACATTTAATTAATTAGAATGATATTATTACTGTATATAGAAATTTAGTCAAATAATAGATGTATAAAAATGTTGTTTGAACAAAAGTATTCTCAGTAACACAATAAGACCAACCAAAGTGTTAAGAGGATAAGGTAGAATGAAGAATGAGACTGACTAATCATCTTTGTTCTGATGGCGACCATGAAGACAAAACAATGCATCTCTTTTGTTGCGAATGCCTACATTCCCAAGCTCTGCTGCAACTTGAAGAGGAGTGTTTCTCAAACTCAATCTCAGCCATTTTAAGAACTAGCTAATTAACGACTAGAAAGGGACTCAGTTGCATGCATGCACCAAGAGGATGTCAAGCTTAGCGCCATCTTGGCTGAATCCAGGTACCATTCAACTGTTCTCTTGTTTGATGAAAATTCACCACTTCATCATTTTCGAATGTGTGGTAGTTGTTTGTTTCTAAAGAATAAAACACAACACTCTGACCATAAAATCTATTAAAATAGATTTTATTTTCCATTCCAGGAAAATGCAAATAATCAAGCACATTGTTGATACATTTTGCTAGGGGTGTGCAATGGTTTAAACCAACCCAAACAAATCCATATATTATAGTTCATGAACCAAACTATATCCATTTATGCTTAAAACCAATTTTTTTTGTAAATGTGGATCAATCCGGTTCGAAACCGGTTCAAAACTGGTTCATTAGAAAAAAAACCAAATATTTTGTAAACTTGATTTAAAATTCAATTTTAATTATGTTTTCAAATAAAAAAATAGATTTAATTGAATGATTTTGAAATAAACAAATTAAATGAAAATTTTCAGATTTTTTTTTTACATAAAAACAGTTTTTATTAAATTAACAAAAAAGAATTTTAATTATTTTTCAAATAAAAAAAAAGAAGATTTTATTAAATTTAAAATTTAATATATTATATTAATTATTGAATTAATAAAATGTGGGTGGTTGGTGGTGGCCGGCCACCGGATCTCCGCCGCCTACCACCGCACCGGCCACCGGAGCTCCGCCGTAAACTGCCGGAAAACCTGGCCGGTCACCGGTCGCCGCCGTGGCCCACCGCGCCGGAGGCGGAGCTCCGGTGTTGACCAGGGCGTTGACCGGCTGACACCACCACCAGGTTTTAATTAATTATTTATTTATTAAATTCTGTTTTTGTTATGGGGGTGTAGAAAGAAAAGTTTGGGCTTTATCATGTTTGGGCTTAGTCATAAAATAAATTTTGGATTTATTTTATGCTACTTTTATAAATTAAAATGAAATTTTGTTTGTAAAATTATATACAAATCTATTTTATTTGTCATTAATAAATATATTTTAGAATTATTTTTTTAATTTACTTCTTAAAATAAATGGTTCTTAATTGGATACCCATAATTGAGTTTTTATGAACCAGTTTTAATTGGTTTTTTGTAAATGGGTCACCGAATTAATTTTTAAACTTTGGATATGAGTTTTAAAATATGGTTCAATGTGGATAGTAATTTGGATCATGAAAACCGGTTATTTTGCACACCCCTACATTTTACAATCACTTCAATCACATCTTGAGGAAGTGACAATCTATTATGAGCTTCATCATCAGTATCTTTTAAATGGACCACATCACATATACTTTCCCTTTCTCTGAATTGATGAGATTTTTCTATTTCTTCTTTGAGCATATATATATATATATATATATATATCATTTAATTGTATTAAAAACTCAATCAAATTAAGAAGAGTCCTTATATATATATAGGACTAACATGTTTTTAAAACAAATGTATCAAAAAAATTACCCTGTATCTGTATCTGGCATGAACCATCTTGAATAAGATCGTTTTATTGCTAAATTGGAGAAATGGTGAGAAGTTGCAAGACTTTTGTCTTCAATATTGTAAATATAGAAAAAAATTGCAGTTCTCTAAGGCAATATAGATGCGACCTCCTTTAATTTCTGGATTGATTGCTTGGCAAGCAAAAACTGAGTTATTAATATTGGATATAAAGAACACTTTATCCTTGATGCTTTCCACCTTTTCCCACACTCTTTGAGTACAATCAAATTTGCTAACAAAAACTGCAACAACCTTATCTAATGCATGCAAAACTTCTATTTGAAATAGTACATTGTTGGATCCAATCAAGTGACTTATTTTTTGATTAAAAGCACAAATAGTACGCGGTAGATATGTTGCCAGGAATTGAGATGTGGCCTTTATTGAAAATCCATTAGGCTGAAGTTTTTTAATTACTATAATAATAAATCCAAGCCGAGTCCACATTCCTGCATACAAGCAACCGTTGCAGTAAGCAGGGTCTTCAAACAAGGTACATTTTCCCCTCAATGGGGCATTACCCTTCATGGCTAAAACCCTCACAATGTCGTCATAAGAACACAATTTAGTCCAATGATTATCTCCAAGTTGACAGTAGAATATTACAGGGCAATATGATAAAATTAAAAAAATGGAGCATGTTTCATCATTTGAAGTTGGAGGGGATGACAAAGTCCAATTACCAAAACAAGTGCAATTGTGCTTTAGGGGTGGGAGCATGATTTTCTTAAGGTTAAGTGGGTTCCAAAGAAACAGGTTACTGTCATAATTTGATATCATGTTTTCCCAAAGAAACCAACCATGTTGTACAGTACATAGCCTCCAATGTTCTGGAATCCTTCTAGAATAAAATTTAGTTGGATCTGATATGCTGCAAAAGGTTAGATTGTTTTGAGCTTCACCCGAGACATACATAAGCCAAGGTTTTCTCTCTCCATCCATGTGTGCACCTCTCTCTTGCTATATGATATAAGAAAGTAAAATAAGTTCGTGATTTTTAGGTTTGTATAAGTTGATGTAAAAGGGAGTGGAAATGTTGGATATATTCTATAATCAAAAGCTTTAAGTTCTAGAATAAATTCTAGATGCAAAATAATACTCCTTCCGTTCCTAAATAACTGATAGAGTTAAATATGATTTTAGTTCCTATAAACATCTAACTCTTCTACTTTTAGTCCCTCTAAATTTTTTTTCCACTTTTTGGTCCCTACAAAATTCTCTAACATGAATTTTGATCCCTATTTTTAAGTCAACTCATGTATACTAATTAAAATTTGGAATTATGTATTACAGTAATGTTTAGTATATTAAAAGTTGAATTGATTTGCAAAATTTAATTTTTTTAATTAGTGATGAATTAAATATGAATTTTTAAAGTGTTTGCGCTTAAAAATTCATAGTTAATTCATCATTTGTTAAAAAATTATGAATTTTGGTTTGAGTAATTTTTATAATATTATAAACATGATCACAAAAACTCGTTAAAAAATTTGAATCATACACATAGTTGAGTGAAAAGCAGGGACCAAAAATCATGATCGGAAATTTTTGGAGGACCAAAAAGTGGGAAAAAAATTTAAAGGGACTAAAAGTAGAAGAGCAAATATATCTTTTTTTATATATTTTTTTTATAATACATAATTAAAGATATTAGTCGTACAATAATTGTGGTCAATTGTGACTATTAAAAAGAGAATATTGTTTCCAAGCGAACAAACATATTAAAACTAAAATCAATTTTGATTCTCCAAATGTGGAATCAAACATACACTAAACCTATATATATTACCAAGATTTAAGGTTCAGTTGATCTTCAGAATATCAAAATAAATATTCGATTCAGCATGCAAAAAGCAAACAAAGTTACAAAATAGTGTGTATGTTGACAATACCTTGACCATGTATTACGTTGAATGGAATTAATCCCTCTCTGCTCTTGCGCAAATCTGTTTAAGAAAATAATTAGGAACTAATTACTTCATTAGTCACACAAATAAAACAAAACAAAACAGCAAAAAGTCGTTGGCATATACAGTATATGGTGAGAAGATAAAACATGTAAGCATATATACTTGCACACAATCGCTGCAAAACTGCTCAATTCCTTGCACTCCACGGTTGGGGTTTATTAGAAAACAGAATCCTATTTTCTTCTAAATGGACTTTGTTATTGCAGGAACAACCAGGGATATATATATATATATATATATATAAAAGAAAATTGATGCATTTTGTTGAAAATATATGCACTAAATATATTAATTTGTTTGATTAATTTTCTGTTATATTTTGATATGGTATAAGTAATCAATGATAGGGTAATAATTAAAACCAAATCTATAAAAATAAGGTGACGAAAAAAAAACACATGTGAACATTATATTTATTTTTTCAATCAATAATATTTTTTATTTAAGATCTACCATTTTTTTTATACTCTTTTTATGAGAAGTTATATTCGGCCAAGGCACCGTGGTTTCGCCGGAACAGAGATAAAATTACTAAAAGTATTTACTTCGGAATTTGGATTGTTTTCCTATGAATATTTTTCTTGGAAATTTCCTAGAAATTCCTGTTATCCTTGTAGTGGCAGTAAATAAGAAGGTAAATATTCATATTCGTGCACGAGTTTAACTTTAAGATTATGGTGAGTAATTAGCTGTAGACCTGGGTAGTGCAGTGCTTCTATGTGATCATTTCAATATTTCATAATGTTATGCTCGTAGTGTATGATGGATCGGTATTTGCAATATACTACTATTTTCTCAAAATTGAGTCATTTAGTGCATGTTTGGATGTGTGCTGTGATTGAAAAATATCACGGCGAATCACTGATTTTGTGAAATTAAACTACATAGTGTAGTTTTTACTCAAATTATGGTAGCTTTTGTCAACCTCACCTCTCATTCAAACAAACACACATTTAGTCTTATTATGATTCCAACATGACAAATAATTGGGTGAGGTGATTAGATTCTTTAACTTGATTCTTGTTTCTTTTTTTTGAACAACAAATATTTTATTAAAAGGATCGAATTTCTGCACAAGATAAGCACAGACTGGTAAAAGAGAAGTTACAAGTTACAACACAACGGAAAAGGTCCAATGTAATTGTCATGTACTATTAAAATAAAATTTTCGTATATAGGTGGAACACCAACCAAAATCTAGACAGTGTAAGTATCAGTTGTAGAACTTCTTCAAATTGTCAACACCGACGCGGAAAAGGTCGTTCTGTATTTGATAACACAACAACAACATTCTTCTAGTTATGATTGTCCACATCATGAACAGCCATATCAAGAATCTTCTCAATCATTTCAGTCACATTGAATTTTGCTGCAATTAAAATAAGTGATACTGTTCTTCTTTTCTCAATACCTATATTTTCTGTTTTGCTATTTATTTTAACTAAGTCATCATCACTATGCTCTTCAACATAAGGACAAAAGAATGCATATGAACAGCAGCCAAGAAAAGAGGAGTTTCACCTTCGAAACTTCGAAAGGAAATGAGGGTGTGATCTCTTTTGGTTATGTACTTATGTTGTTGTCAATGTCTACATTCCCAAGCTCTGCTGCAACATGAAGAGGAGTGTTTCCCTTTGTGTTTTGCATTCTTAGGAATAGGATGTCCCTACACATGTTTTGGCTTATACATGTTAGTATCTAACAAGGTGGTTGTCACGAAGAAATTAGTTTGGTTCACATACACACCAATACGTAACATTGTGTCTTTTGCTTTTGTGATCTTTGGCTTTTCCATTGGGCCGGGCCAAAAATACCCAGAAGAAATGTAGGCCAAAAAATAGGGCCGAATCTGACACTATACTGCTAGAGCCGGCCCAGACATTTAAGTGGTCATGTTCGAATATTATAAATGGACTATTTATAAAAAAATTATTTTTAAAAATAAAATGTCTTATAATTTAAATTATAAATAACATATAAAAAAATTATTATCATCCAAAAGAAACATATCTTAAGAAGGATTAAATTTATTACAAAGATTTTAAATGATGTAATGATTCAGTCTAAAAGCTTAAAAAATTAAAATTATACATTAAAAAATGTAAAAGCTAAGTTTTGAACCTAAGACCTCATACTCACAATCAATGCAATTAACTATTAGTCTATTATTGCACATGCAATATTTTATGAACATTTAAAGTATATAACTATTATTATAAGAATTTACGATTTTGAGGCCCTAAAATTTTATCGATATTTTAAAGCCTTGTGCCGTCGCACACCTTGCACACCCATCTGGGCCGCCCTAATACCTAACCGCTTTCGGGTAAGCCAAACCCGATTCTTTTTTTGTTGCTCAAACAAAAACAATTTTATGGATAAAAAAAATTAAACATTATAAAGATAATATAAATAAGTTTAAATTATCTAAAACAAGTTATCAATCAACCAAAATAACATAAGATAAATGCAAATAATTCTTCAAAACAAACTAAGTTCAAGCATAACCAAACAACACAATTATAATTTAAAATTTAAATATCACACAAAACAACATAAATAAACATAACCAAATATAATTATAATTTTGTGACAATTTTATTCGACTTGGACTTGAGAGAATGACTTAAATTATACTTAAAAAAAATATATGCGGGCTAACCGACGACCCGCAGTTAAGCCTATCATACTTTAATCTCATTACACATGATGATGCCAAGATAACGTAATAGGAGAAGAAATAGAGGAAAATACATTATAAACCAAAAATTATAAAAGGGTTTTAAGTCTAAACCAAAAATTATATAGCAGAACATAATGGATGAAGGAAAAAAAATAATAAATCCATGAAATTGGGGATTTTTTTTTTTAGTATATCAGAAAAAATAAATTATTCACGCCATAAATTGATCATTGGACCGCACCATATCAACCCATATGTCTCTGAACTCTTATTATTTAAACTATTTACTAGAACAAATTGGGGATATATATGATTAGCCAAATGGACTTAAACATGTTGGATAAAATAACTACACTACATGATATTAAATGATTAGTAACTATTTAAGGTAAATGATTGTGTAATTATAAAATTAAAAAAAGGACGTATCCTTCTAGTATCATTTATCAGCTTAATTTTATTTTTTTACTTTTTCACAATTTTTTTTTCTACCACTAGTTTAATGTAGTTTGAGTTAATTCTGACATTAAATAATGGAGAAATTATAACAACCTCCCTCAAGGTTTACCAAAATACAACAAACCTCCTCTCTATGTTTTAAAAAATCAGAAATCTCCCTTGCCGTACATTCCGTCAAAATATCTGTTAGAATACAAAACATTGACGTTCACTTCTTTCTCACCTCGTTGATGTTCACTTTATGCCATCCTCGCTCTTACTGTCTTCATCGTTTTAGCCGTTTAGTTGCAGTAATATTGTTCTCCCCTGTTTATGTTGTTGTGTCGTCCTTACTATCGTTTTTGTTGCGGCTATTTCTATGCACATCGTTCTTACCATTATCAGATATGAATTGGCAATTGGGTTGATTTTGTTGCCAAGTGATTTTGAAGAAATATTTTTGTTGCCAAGTGAATTTGAATTTGAAGAAGTATTGGTTTTTTGCTTTTGGGCTATGGTGTACCACTTCTTCGTATGTGTTTTTTGTTGAAATCTAACTCTCTTCATTCAATCTAATCAATCGTTACAAAGAGTTTAGAGCTTTATTTATACGTGTTTGTAACGAGTAACAAACAAGTGACTCTAACTAACTATTAGAAGCCCAAACAACTAAAATTGTTTTAACCAACACATAAAACTAACTAACCAACAAACTGTTGTGCTCGCTAAGCTACGAAAGGCTTGCTTAGCAAGACAGCTGATACAACACTTTTTTTGTATAGTTGTTACTGCTGAGTTGTTGGTAAGCAAGGAAGGTAATAAGAAAAAAAACAAAGAGAAAAAGTTAACGGACGGAAATAAACAATGTTAGAGAAGAAGTGAGTTATTTGTCTATTTGCTACAAACTTAATGGAGGTCACCGCAAGTTTTAAAATTAGAAGGGGTGTTAGTGACATTTTAATAGACTTCAAGGGAGGTGAGTGTAATGTGCTCTTAAATAATTTTAACCGCCTCAAAAAACACAGGTGCGCGATCGAGTCGTAATCCTCCCTACTAAATTTAACATTTATCACCGTTTTTTTTTCTCACAATCAATCAACAATCAATCAACAGTATGCTATATGCACAAGCAAGCCCATAAATTAATTAATGAGAAGAAAGGCCGTATTGATAATGAAAATGACAGAGTCTTAGACGTTATAAACATCACACATGATTTTGAGGGGAAAATTGCACATTTTTGTGACATATTACTCACCGTTGTTCTTCCAAAAAAGCACATCTCGTCGTCGCCATGACAACAAATGATCGTCATTCAACAGTGAAAAGAGTTCATATCTCTAATTTATTTTTTAACTCTTCAAGCTAGCATCCGTTACAAAAGAGGGAAAACACATGCAGTCCCAGTAATTAAGGGATTAATAGAAACTTCTAACATACAAATAATTGACGTGGGCCCCTTGGGATATGGCCTTTCGATAGCTTCATTTTGCATAAATAAGTGATTTTTACATAGTTTTGTTTGAGTTTTTTTCATCATGATTTCTTCTTTTGGTGTTGTTTTACTCTCGTAGTGTGGAGTTGTTTGATTTTATGTTTTTGTACGGTATTTGTTTTGTTTTAAATTTGCAGATTTGCTTCAATCTAAGTTCAGAGAAGACTCAATGACTTTAGAGTCTGCAATGTTGCAGATTTGGAAGCATGATTAGTCCGAATATTTATATTTTGTCATATCAATTGTAAGCTTTATCATTTGGATGTTTTATACTATTAACTTTGAGGCGGTGGACTTGTTTGCCGATTCATCTTTTTTAGCTTTTAGCGAATTTGAATTTGTTATGATATCAATTGATGTATTTTATAAATTTGAATGAATGAATATCGCTGTTTAGTCAAAAAAGAAGAAAACGTGGTTGTCAAAATCGCATTAAATTAAAACATGCAAAATCCTTCAATTTTACATTTTAAGTGTGAAATTTGTGCTAAGCCGTGGTGAAGTTGGAGTTAAAATTGATTTGAGCTAGTTAACTCGTAATAAACTCAGTGTCAATAATACTAACTGCTTGCTTAATCTCATGCGACACTGCAGCTGGATTTCTTCTTTTGATGTCGATCTTTCTCTAAAACGATGAATCCATAATGCGATGTTGATCCATTCTTATTCCTTCAAACTTGAGTGTGTCATAATACTTCTAAACCCAAAAGACTCGAGTCAGAGCCACATAGCTTCTCCACAATTTATAATTTGATCTTTGGGTATACTATTGAACCCTTTATCATCCGGAGAAGAGATTGATGAAATTGGAGATGAAGACATTGATGAATATCATGTTGAAGAAGGAATGAACTTTTTTGTGTTTATATGATTTGATGAGATATAATTATATATTTTGATATTGGTTTATGAGCATGATGTTTTTTTTTTTATCGAATAACCCAGTGATTAGAAATTTCACCATTTATGTGAATAAGTAGAGTGTCTGGAACAAAATTTTGTACACCCTTTATTATATTAACAACCTTCGAACAAACCCCACAATACTACAACATTATTATTTAGGAAAATGATAAAGGGCAATGGTAGGGCAATGGTACCACACGCATTAGGATGACTATTTGTTCTCTCATATAATAATTAGTGAGAATAATAAGTCTTAGCTAACATATAACTTTCTTTTAGTATACCAAGTCTTGGCTAATATTAGCCATCCATGACTATGAATGTAATCCATTTGTGAATAAAGGCATATGTGATGTGATACCTAACTTGGATCGAGAGAGGGATAATTAATGGCAAGGATCTAATCATTTGACTAGAAGCAATGTTTATCTCCTTTGGTCTAAGACAGAATGCTCTGCCTGAATGATGTATGGAACATTTCTTTTGGGAGAGCCCTTTGCTATTGAACAACCTAACATGAGGGGTTTCTTTTGGTCCCTCCCTTGACAAGTGTGGATGAAATTCGTTAGTTTGTGGCAATTTTTGTCTACTATTAACACCACTCAAACGCATTTAATTATATTTATTTTAGAAATAAATGATTTGTTTGTTAAACTAAGGGCCGACTATGGGCCTTTGCAAACTGGTCCACAATACACGGCTTTAAAATTTTGAGGTCCAAAAAAAAGTCAGATGTGTAAAAATTGTGAAAGCACATTTTTATTATGGTTTTATGGGGACTAAATTTTTATTTTGGGTGGAAATTATGGGAACTAAATTAACCACATTTAAGAAATATAAATTATTTCTTTTGGTTAAATATAGGCTCCGTTTGTTTAAGCTTTTTTTCCAAAAAAATCTTTTTTTTTTATAAAAAAAATCATTTTTTTCATTTTGATGTGTTTGTTTCAGATTTTCATAAAAATCATTTGGCTAAAAAAATCATTTTTGAGTCTAAAATGAAAAGCTATTTTTAAGTGATTCTCTCAAAATCTATTTTTTTAAAAACAAAGACCATGTGTTTGTTCTCAAAAATGATTTTTATAATTGTAAACAAACGAAAAACAACTTTAGATTTATTTCAAAATCTCTACAAAATAAATCTATTTTTTAAAAATAGATTTTTTTCAAAAAATCTATTTTATTTTAATCTCAAACAAACGCCCCCATAATATTTCATTGACTAGAATTTCATTCTTAAAAGTGAATATATAGACTTTCATCGTTAAATGTAATGTTCTTAATCAGCCCATAATTTCAACCCTACGTGACCTAATCAGCTAAATAAGATTGAAAAACGGATTGGATACATTCATAATTGTATTAAATCATAAATTTGGTGGCTCAATTCAGCCTTAAAAGTTAAAACCCACTAGATCAATTTAAGCAAAATTGAAATGTTACTTTTTAGACTCTTTCATGTACTCACATTCACATACCCCCAATATAAATGGCAATTTTGAGGGGCTGTGAATATTAAAATGCAATTTTCTAAAGATGCTTGTAACAATAGTGGGTCTTAGTCTTACACTCATTTTTCAATTTCATCTCATTTTTTCTCTAATAAAAATAAACCTTATGCTTGTTTTTCTTCACTCAAATTATTTTCCTTTTGTGTCTAAACGCAGGCCTAGAGGTCGTACACTGTACGTGTGGATGATTACTATTACTATTACTACCATCCATTAATCAAGGAATAAATTATGAAATTTTGACTTAAATAATAAAGATAAGATGTAACAATTTTGAATTTGATGTTGATACAAGCATGTGCACTTCCATGTGCACAAGGGAAAAATAATTGATCTTTGAGAAAGACTGCCACATGGCAAGAATCAATAACCACCAGGTGTTTAAGATTATGTGGAGGTTGCTTGAATGTAATTGTCATAAACCAGCCAATAAGCACTCTTTCCAAACCAAAACCAAACCACTTTTTCTTTAACCCCAATATCCAACTAACATGCCTCTGCTTAACTGCTTAACAAAGACCTTCACGTTAGTTTTGTCCTTTAAATCACTTTTCAATAAAGTTGCATTCTCATTATCCAATGGGGTAGGAATGTGATTCGATGCATGCAAATTGCATTCTCTAAGATAAATCAAAAACTTTAGGTCCTTTTATTTTGTAAAAATATTGTAGCTTTAAAGACCTAACTACAATGTATATATACCTTTTAAAAAAATTAGTATTTAGAGTTTGGTTACCCATCATATACAAAATAAGATATGATAACCACATTAGTTAAACAATTGTTAGATGCGACAAAAAAAATAATTTTTTTCTCTAATATTTTAAGACAGAATTGTATCTAAACAACAAGCGTATCACCGATAGAAAACGGACTCCACAAACGTCAGGGTGTTTATATTATCTAGTCTAGAAATAGTTGCACAAGCAATAAGGTAGGGACCTATATGGGGTAGGACCAAGTGTCCTTTTATGTTTCCACTTTCCAAAACGACAAATGCTTGTCCCTCTCAAGTCTCAACTATTGTCGTCGGAAGTTCCCGTTGTGCCATGTCAGCATGGGATACACGTTTGTGTCTTTGTGCTGTTTGTAAAATATATATTCCGGCGAAGTTTGCGGTTTCATAAATTTAATACGAAGGAGGAGAATCATATTCATTCATAGCATAAAATAAAATTGGAAGGATACGTTGGCCCCACAAAAAAGCCTCGTGAGTCTTAAGTTTGATTTTTGAGTGAGAATAACCATGTGCTTCTGTCACCAATGAAAGCTAGTTTTCTTTAATTTTTCCTTCTATAAAAAACATTGAGCAAGTCTTTATGGATTATCTCTATTTCAGCAAAACTATCATTAGGTTAGTTGGTGTTGTGATGATTAACGTTTAATTTACTGGGAAGTATTATTATTATTCGATTTTGCAACTGCGCTTATATTTAAAAAAAGATTAAAATTATTTAATATTAAAATTTGTTTCAAATTAAATTAATTACTCTAATAGACCGGATACTAGTGGTAAAAATGTAATATATAGTATAAAAATTAGATTAAGAAGCTGGTTATGATAAATGTCAAACATTTTAATGACGTGAACATACATTGTGGTTGAAATGTCAAACCTGACTATTTGAAGGCCATATTTAAATATAAAACATAACACAAAGTAAAATGGCAATGTTGAGATTTGAACTAATTAAGAATCGTGCACACTTCACATACAAATATTATAGTCTGCGTTCTAATCTATTGATGAATATTTGATATTTTACAAACATTAATAATATATAATTATTATGGTAGGATATCTAACTTTTAAGGCTCCAAAGTTTTAAAACCCTATACCATTGCAAGTTTTAAAACCCATACCATCGCACATCCGGCACATGTATCTGGAATAAGCAAGCATGTATGGTTTATTAATAGTGTAAATGTAAAAATTATTTACATCGACCATGTTACACGAATCAAATTATTTAATAATTAGTGTAAAATATAGTAGATACTAATAGATTTTTATAGAGTCATATTAATATTTGCCTTAGAGTATATGTTAACATTTTTCATTCTTTAAATTGTTTAAGTGAAATTAAATGCCTTAATTAAAGAGTTATCTTTTTCTTTAAGTATATAGGTACACCTCTATTTATCTAATCTAACTAAATGCTTAACAGCAAGCATGCATGGAGGAAATGATTAGACGAAATATTCAATATCAAACAAAAGCTATGAGGTGTTATCCACGACTTGATTAAAGACTATTTTAGTGTCGGTGAATCTTTTTATGTAGTTATTATACCTGCATGCATTTCCTCTTCAAAGTATATATGCATTAATCCAATCATGTTCTTCTGCATGCATAATAAAAAAAAAATGGCTGTTATGAAGAAAAGAAAAGGAATTATAAAACAAATTGTACACTTGTAATTTATACACAATGCAAGAATTAACCCTAATAAATTTATAGTCAAATAAAAAGTAGTATTCATATTTTGTAACAAAAAAAAAATTCATATTTGTGGCATACTATATGTTAGACTCAACGGATACTATTTGTTAGAAGAAATTCACTACAAATTTATTAGGTGTTTGTAATTTGCACTAATTTGATGTACTTGGATACACATTTTAAAAACTATGGCAACCACAAAACCGTACCTGAATATTATATTTTATCGTAAAATTGAGATGCAACAAATTCTAGTTTTTGTTAGAAGCGTATCTATTAATTTTTTGATGCAGAAATATAATAAACACTCGGTCACAAATTATTTGCGAAAATTGAATCGTGATTCTACTATGTCTTGCCTTAATTTAATAGGAGTATATTTGTCCAGTTGTATTTCACATTCTCTTGTCCAATTTCCTGAAAGCATAATCAAAGGATGAAGAGCAAGCCACAGGGTATGGATTTGAGGATCAAAGATTTTCCAAGATACCTCTTGAATTAAAGTAAATGATGGACCCATGAGAGCAAATAAGTCAATCTATTCCACTAGGGTAACACTTTAATATAAATTTTCACTATGTCACTCATGTTTATATGATACAAAGTCAAAATGTAAAGATTTTGTTGCCAAATGTATATATGTATCAACTATATATTATGATGATGAGTTTAAAATTTAAATTTCATAGGGAAACTAACTGATGATTAATAATTAATGATGGTCCTGGGTTCGATCCCCGGCCGGTGCGTATGGAGAAGCATTTGTTGGGAGAGGTCAACCCCTTAAATGGATCTCAGTTACTTCGAGAGGATTAGTCTCTGCAGTTGCGCGCGGAGGATACCTTTGGTTTACCAAAAAACTGATGATTAATGATTAAAAGTAATTTGCCATGTTCTTCATTAATTGATCTATGCCTTGAGAAGGCTTTTACTTTCACATTTCACTACTAAACTCTTATTAAGTACTTTACTACTTCAAAGTGCCCATTGCTTATTACGCTATGCAAATTAATGTGACAAGGGAAGTCACAATTTTTTTCAGAAAAATATCTTTACCTTTATTTAGGACCTTGATTATGGTAGTATATTATTGCTTTTTTGTTCATAAGTTGATTATGGTTGATATATTGCTAAAAAAGGACCTTGATTATAGGGTACATAATTGTTTTCTGTTGATAAGTTGATTATGGTATTACTAATAATACATTTTGATCACAATGAATATGGTTGGTAGAACCTATCTAATACGTGACTTTACTTGTAATTTTATACTTTCTTTTTGACAAATGGAATTTTCTACTTTAGTCTTTTACTTCTCAAGCATGTACAACCTCGCAGGGTGAAATTAACAGTTTTTTTTTAAGCAGCAAAATAAGATATTATATAAAAATAGATTAAAGTATAAGAGGTATTTCACTCACGGAGGAGAAAAAATATAAACAATACTCTATACATGATCTTACTTGTCATCTCTTTTTTTACTTTTTTAATGAAAAATATCCTTACACAATTAATATATTTTCTAATCATCTTTGTTTTTTTTTTATTAATTATCGTTATATATGTAAGACCACAAAGAAAATGTAATTTATGTTTTTCTTCTAAATGCAATTTTTGTTTTTTCTTTGAGATTTTTCAGTGGAAAATGTGAGATATCACATGGTTCGAAGAACCTTAGATGCTGACTGAATAAAAGATCGTTAACCTAAACCGACATATTTTCCTAAAGAACCGGAAAATATTTCTGTTACGAAAAATAAAGTTGTGATAAAGAATATTAATAATCCAAAATTCTAGATTTTTCTTAAATGTAAAAAAGATATTCCAGAGGGAAAAAATAATATAGATGTACAGTATAAGACAAATTTTTGAGAATTTTATTTTATTTATAAAAAAACAAATTTTAAAGTGTACAATATTTATTTATTAAATGGTTTTTCTAACCTCATTTGACCCTTTTTTTTTTTTGTACAAATCTTTTTAATTATTTATAGGTCTCACAATTTCCCACGATTCATGATAATATATGGGTGCAAATAATGCTGTCAAAATGTTTAAAGAGTTGGCTAACTAACTTAACTATTGGCTAACGTGCATGGTTTCAATTTTAGAAGAGTTCAAATAGATTTTAGAGATGTAAAATTAATTTTGATTTATTTGATTTCACAATAGTTGAATTTATTATGCTTTTAGAATATTAATTATACGTGAAGTTATAATTGATTTTTACATTTAACTTTTTTGTTTAACTTACTTTTATTGAATATATCCAAATATAAATTACTTCATCTTCAAAACAATTTTTATCTAAATCAATTTTACATAATTATTGTTATCAAAAAAAAAAAAATTTACATAATTATTGGTCAATTTTTTTCAATATCCAATTATGTGAAAAGTAATTTTTTTCATCGCAAAACCAAAATTACACTATTAAATTACGATACAACTTCTTCTCTGCTCATATTTTCAACTTTTTTAGTATATGTACATCCCTCCGGCTTTATATATAAACAAATTCTACTTTTTAGATACATTGATTGACAAATAAAACTAGTCTACAATATATTATAGGCTATATACATTAATTATTCAATGTATTAAAAACGTGAAATTTACTTATAATTATAATTAAGGTCGGATGAAGTATGTCCCAACATTTTTTACCAATTGGTATTATTCACCATCCAAATTAAAATTGTAAATTAAAAAAAATGAAAATCATACAAAATCAAATATTATTAGATATGTTTAGATGAAATTTTGTTTAAACCGATAAAATATGTTAGATGTCGTGCGTTGGTTAGAGATGTGACATAAATAACTTTTAAAAAGTAATACAAAACTCAACTTTCAAGTTAATTTTTACAATTGAGTAATATAATCTATCAAATTCTAATATGATGTTATAGTCTTCTCTAAACTCTGTTAAGTTACATTATTTCTCTATATTTCATTGAATGTGTCAAATTTAAGATAATTTTATAGTGATTCACCGTGATAACAAAGATGCATTCAAACAAACCAATTTTTATCCTTGTAGTCAAATTCACATGAATCTGATTGGATTCATTTTCAGCACCACATATGATATGGTCCAACCCCTTTTCATACTTTACTTTGTAGTAAAACAAGGTAACCAACATTTGACTGTCCTAATTCAAGTATCCTTCCTCAGTTCCTTTTTTTCTACTTACACAACACAGTACTTGTAGAATTTTATCTTTTGACAGTTTGAACCTTCCTTCCCTTTCCTTCCCCTTCATTTGGGCTTTCCTTACTTAACAGACAAAACAAAACAGAGCAATTACTTCCCGTAAAATCAGAAATCACAAAACACAATTGGGTCCCACATGTTTAGTTTAGTTTAATCACACCATTTACCCCCTCTCCCTTTATTCCCTTTATATACAACCCCTTCTCACTTCATTCTCCTCACAACATAACAAACAACCTCTTCAACATGACAACAACACTCTCTTCCCTCTTCTTCCTCTTCTCTCTCCTCATCACTTTTTCTCTCATTTCCTCTTCACCCCTTCAAGACCCTCATTTAGTTACACAAGAAGTTAACAGGTAACTTAACTCATCACAAACCCACTTAGCTAATAGCTACACACACAAATAATGTGCACTAGCTAATTAATTAAGTTCATTTTTTTTGTACCAAACATATACTCCTATGTCAATGTAGTACCCCCTCCGGTCTTATAAACAAGAAAAATGTACGTCGCGTACATTTTCCTTATTTATATTTAAGATTGTAGGACGTACTACTGGTAATTGTAAATAACGACTCATTAATTTTAATTTATTTTTTATTTTTATTGTGTAGGAAAATCAATGGCTCATTAGCTAGGAGGAATTTGGGGTATCTTTCATGTGGGAGTGGTAATCCAATTGATGATTGTTGGAGATGTGACAAAAATTGGGAACAAAACAGACAAAGACTAGCAGATTGTGCAATTGGGTTCGGCAAAAACGCGATCGGCGGTAAAAATGGTAAAATCTACGTCGTAACGGATTCGGGCGACGACGATCCAGTGAACCCAAAACCCGGTACAATCCGTTACGCCGTGATTCAAGACGAACCATTATGGATAATCTTTGCAAGAGACATGGTGATTCAACTAAAAGAAGAACTCATAATGAATTCATTTAAGACAATTGATGGAAGAGGAGCTAGTGTTCACATTGCTGGTGGTCCTTGTATAACAATTCAGTATGTAACAAATGTTATAATACATGGTATACATATACATGATTGTAAACAAGGTGGTAATGCTATGGTGAGGGACTCCCCACGGCATTATGGGTGGAGAACAATATCAGATGGTGATGGTGTGTCTATCTTTGGTGGAAGTCATGTTTGGGTTGATCATTGTTCTTTGTCTAACTGTAATGATGGTTTAATTGATGCTATTCATGGGTCCACTGCAATTACTATCTCTAACAATTACATGACTCATCATGATAAAGTCATGCTTTTGGGTCATAGTGATACTTATACTCAAGACAAGAACATGCAAGTCACTATTGCTTTTAACCATTTTGGTGAAGGTCTTGTTCAAAGAATGCCAAGGTATTAACTTTACTTTTGTTTTGTTTTATAAAAGTTAGGAGAAGAAGAATTTGTTAGCAATAAGATTGAAAATTTTGTTTTTTAGAGGACATGTGATATATAACAATAAATTGAATATTTTTCGGTTTTTATTGTGATTTTATTGTGACGTCAAACATGCATTTCATTAGTAGAAAATTAATGTTTTTTCATTTTAACATAGGAGTCAAACTAGTAAAGTGACAAATAAATGGTTAATGATAGTATGTGAAAATTGATGTTTCCAATTTCTTTAATTTGAACATAGTACATGCATCCAAGAAAAGGGGGGAAAAGGTGTAATAGTCAAATTAAAAAGTGTAGAAATCAATGTGTATGGGAGTGAAACTTTTTTTCTTACTACTTTGTCATTACTTCAAATTAGTGTTTGAGTGTGTGGGGTATTGTGCATGTGGTGAACTTAGAATAACATGTGATGTTTTTCTTTTGCAGATGTAGGCATGGTTATTTCCATGTGGTGAACAATGACTACACTCACTGGGAAATGTATGCTATTGGAGGTAGTGCTAATCCAACCATCAATAGTCAAGGAAACAGATTTGTTGCTCCCAATGACAGATTCAGCAAAGAGGTACAAATATTTATGTAATTAGTCTTATCTTAAATATAAGAGAAAATTCGATCAACAAACATTATTTTATTTGGTCCAGCCATTCAACTTTTGTAAACTTATATTTGATATCATAATAAATATATCAAAAATATGATAATTCACCGTAATTTTTCAGAAGTTATATTATGTAGTTCATGATTCTAGTATATCATATGTGATACCAAAACATACACTCAATCGTTAGTATCATTTTTATGACAGTATTAATTGAAATATGTGATGTGAATTTGTTTAGGTGACAAAACATGAGGATGCACCAGAAGGTGAATGGAAAGGATGGAATTGGAGATCAGAAGGAGATTTAATGGTAAATGGTGCATTTTTTACACCATCAGGAGCAGGAGGAGCATCATCAAGCTATGCAAGAGCATCAAGTTTAAGTGCAAGACCATCATCACTAGTTGGTACAATAACTACTGGTGCTGGTGTACTCACATGTAGAAAGGGTTCTAGTTGCTGATTATGACCCCTCAAGAAATCAAAAAAAGTCTTTGCAGGCTGGTCAATTAATTAATTTGAAGAAAAATTAAATCAATTTAAATGAGGAAGATTGAAAAAGAATGATAACAACTATATAGAATTATTATAGAATATGGGTTTGGTCATTTCTTTGGGTAGGAAAAATATATTTTGATTTCCATGTTACTACTTTCTTCCTCAATTTTTTTACTTTTGGTTTTATATGATTTGATGTAGCTTTTTTAATGATGATTATTAGTACAATTTACAACCTCTACCTATGTTAATTAAGTTAGTAACTAACTCTTGGAATCAAATTATGAAAATGTAGTCCAAGAGAAAGCAAATGTAGAAGAGTTGATATTGATATTGATTTATGTGTCTGTTTTTTTACTCTGTTTGTGACCGACACATTGCAGATACAAAAATGTACTATGTTGACTAAGACCAGTAATACAATAAATGAAAAAATCAACCTATCCCACCAATCAAGCTAGAATTAGTAGTAGGTATTGGAGGAATAAAAAAAGGGTTAGTAACTGTTAACTGACCAGATTTTGAATTTGTAATTTCATGGAAGGAATATGAGAGTAAGTCATGCTTTTATTTAACAGAGGATAAAATGTCACACCTAGCTAGTAAGATTTGTTTGAAACTTTGAATCTTTGTCCCTCCAATCAAAAGCCAAACATGTGATTCATATAATAATGTAATATAATAATGTAATTGAGAGGAAAACATTATGTATGGAGAAGAGCGAACACTGGTTAAGGATTCGAACCTCGATCATTCTACTTCTACACTTTAAAAGTGGAATTTCTAATCATTATTCTACTTAATTAAAAAAAGTACTCGACATCGACACTGTTCTTAAAGTTGTTACTATACTTCAATTAACACCATAGTTTTGATTAATAGTGAATAAAATATTATAAAAGCGCAAAATTGAGCTTAATTAGGTAGGTTGGAAAGGTTTTTTTTCACGCTATCGACCACAATCTTGCAATCTAGTTCGATAAAAATTGTGGGAATCATTTGTCTCGTAGCCATAATAAAGTCTCTTTAAGTCTCGTAGTTTCCGCCTCTTTAGGTGAAAGAAGTTTGATACATGTAAAGATGGCAACGAGAACTTTCTCGTGCAATAGGTTGTGATAGCTTGAGTGTTATAATTTATAAGAACTTCTCTTCTCGCCTTAGAGATGTGTTTGCTTAACCAATTATGGATAAAATTTTGAAGTTTTTCTCTTATATTTGAATCGGAAAACTTGGTTAAATTAAAAGAGAATAATGTTATTTCATGTAAGCGCTTATGACTTTTTAATTTTGGTCTAATATTGTATCTCTTAAAAAAAATTGCACTATTAAATTGTAGGTACGAAATTTTGACATGTTTAAAGAATTTAAAATTCTTACCACTTATACCATTTTGATTTTATTGTAATTCCTTTTCCACATAAATTGTGTTAATAAATGACCAATTCATATATAACTTTACTAAAAAAAAAGAGTACCCATCAGTGTGTTTATTTACAAAATATATAAGATAATTTCATAACAAAGTAAAAGATAAGTGACCCATAATTGAATTCTTAGAAATTAAAAGATTAAACTAAAACTAAAAAGTAAAATTAGAGATTCAAATGAAACTTTTAAAAGCTAAAATATAAGATAAGAGACAAACAAAAGTACTTAAAGATGATCAACCAGCAACGTGGTGAAGCTAGCATGATTGTGTAAAAACAAAACACAAAAAGTGTCCCGACAAAACACTCGTAAGTTACAAATTGCTTGCATGAGTTTGGAAAATAGGGAAGATGGGTGAATTAATTGGTCACAAGTAGTACATGAGATTCAACTTTGAGCTGAGAACAAAACTGAAGGTGGAGGAAACAACACTGAAAAAGGATAAAATGCACATGGGGTAGCTTCTTTTCATGGACTTATTTGGTGTGTTTATGTGATCAAAGATTTAAAGTTTGAAATTTACAATATTTTAATTTTGAAAATTTGTGTTTTATAATGAATTTCTATCGGAATTCGACTTGAGTTGGAAATGTCATTCAAATTCATTAATATTACATGGATGAAAATCACAAATTCACTAACATAACAATTTTTTTGAATGACATGTTCAAATGAGGGATAGAAATAAAAGAAATCTAATATTACAGGATAAAATGTGAGAATCTTTTGTTTAGGAACTAAAATCCTTTTTTTTTTCACCATTTATCACTAGACCAACTAATTTATAGAGGTAAGTTTTGACATCAAGTAATTTCAGTTTTTGTTTAAACGAAGTTGCGGGGATCGAAAAATCTAAATTTGCTAATATTACACAAACAAAAACACATTTTGTCCCAAATTAAATACTTTATAAACACTAATTAGTTCTGTCAAATATTTTCAATGGATTTTTTTTCCTACATTTTATCCTGTATTTTAGTTGTTTGGAAGGGAGATTAATTCATCTTTTGTAGTTCTCACTGCCTCTCTAGTTTGTAGTGATTTATTTATTGAGGTTGTTTAAATGGATCACCTTATTATGAAATCTTAGGATTTTCAAAAAGGAAAAAAAACAACTTCTATTTTGGTGAACTTAAGAGTATTCATGATTTGGACAGAATCGTTTGAACTTGTATTTAACGAGTTCAAGCCCAATAAGTTCCCTATATCAATTGGTTTAATTTGGATTTTGAATTCAAATTTTAAATTGGGAAATTTTGACTTCATACCCCCATCAAATTTGAGTCTATTCTCAATAAATTTAGTGAAATCCAAATTTTCCCATGACATTTAATTTGTAAGAAACAAAATAGTACTTTCACCTCATCTAGCACATGCGATAGATATTTAAGTAATTTAGTTTTTTTTTGGAATGGCAAAATATATTATAAAGGATTAAAGTACAAAGAGTACTAAACCCAACCAAATAGGGCTAAGTGCGAGTGGTACTACTATCACAAAAAGAAAATGGATCTACAAAATACAAAAGCCATGCCAACAAAACATATAATTGCTCCGATCCTATCTACGAAGTCATTTAGTAACTATTTTTAGTCTTAGGTTTGATCTATGATTGATCATTGGTGTGTATGAAAACTTATTTATTCAACATCTTAAATGAATGTCAACTACTTTAAATTGAACAATTAATTTTGTCATTGCGTGCAGAGAATACCTTAGTTTACCTAAAAAAATATAAAATATTATATTTATACAAATTCAAAGTTTTAGAAAATGTTAAATTAAACCCTTGAAATTTTTTTCATCAAAATATCTCTAAGAATATTCAAATCTAGACTTAATTACAATTTTAATCCATTATTTTATACAATGTCTTACCAACTGAACTAAACTCACGAGACTTGCTTCCCCCTTTCTAAATCAGCAATTTTGATCCTCCTATTTTAATAAATAAAAATTATTTTAAGTACACAATTACATATTTAAAGACTTAAAGACTCAATTGTATACTTTTTGTTCATAAAAATAATATCTAAGACACTTAAAATGAATTAATTTTTATTTTACTAAAAACTTATTATGTTATTTTTTTTTCTCAATCAGACTAAACTTTTAGTATGAATTTTTATAACCATCAACTTGTATTTTAGTAGGATTTATAAGGCTTGGATGACTAACTACTGAGCCGATCCATTGGCCCACTAGAATAGAAAAGCCCATGACGTAGCCCTTTTACAGCATGAAAAATGGTATATGAATTTGAACCTTGATTACTGATTTATTCTAAACAACAAATGCAAATGTTATTGTAGTTAAGATGGATATTAAATAGGAAACACTAGCAAAGAGTTCTCTCTACAATGTACAGATTTTCCATCATATATAGAGTGGATTGTAATATCTGACGGGCTCATTTGTTAATAAATAATAATACAACGTTGAGACAAACTTCATAATCAATATACTATGTTCATATATTTAATTCTATCAGAAAGCACTCACAACAAGGTCTATTTGCTGTGTTTTTGTTCATGTTGGACACTACTCTGAATTTTTTTGTATATTCATTGTGCACTTTTAGGACAATACAGGCCACACTATGAATATGTGTTCAAGCACTAGTGCCTAGTGGACAGTGTGGTTGTAAAATAGTAGATATGGTTAATTAGTGGAAATTTATCTGATGGACATTTCAACCTTTCTTAAGTAATTATAACAAGTTATAAGATTATTCATTATTTTTCAAGCTTTCTTTATCCATTTTAACAATGACTACAACCTAATTGTTTATATGGTGTAATGAAAAAATGAAAAGGTGTTTTTGCTTAGTATTTCTCTAAAAATTCAGTTGGTGAGATTTGAGAATCTCAAGGGTTGGTTCGGTGGTGTAAGCTAGTTTGGGACCTCGGTGCTCCTCTTTAGATCTCAACGACTTAAATTTAAGTTATATAGTTTAGTGTCAAATTTTGTAATAGATAATTCTATATATAGAACTTTATGGACTTTGCTCCGACTTCAATAATTGGGTCCTTTGTTTAGTGATCGTTGAAATTGATCGCTTTATATTAGTCGATCTTTAAATTAGACACAATGTTATTAAAACACATTGTGAAATTTAAATATGATCACCATATAACAATGACCAAAACCAAATTGACTCAAATGAAACATTACCACTAATTTATATTCATATATAGAAATAATATTTTTTTTAGTCCTTGAAATGATTTTAAGTTGTCCTTGAAATTCTATTAGTCTATTAATACTGCTTCATCATTACATTATTACTTATAGATTTCAACTCTATATGCTATTTGTTGATATACATGCTACTGTCATGAACATGAAGCCATTCTAAAAGACACTGCATCAATTAAAATCATTATAAATGGCAATATTATCATATGCTTATACCTCTGTATGAGTGTATGATAATCTAAGTTTTACTGTATGGATACTGTCTCATATGGGATCAGAATCAGACTGAGATTAAGTGATTGCTAATCATGGAGAACTTCATGTCACTGAGTAAAAGAAAAGATAGCATTAAGAGGAACCAAATTGTCATTTTTGTGACGATATGTCATGTTGGTGACTTTAATTTGGTGCAGACAGTAGCAATAGTTTACTAAGTATCAAATAAATAAAGTAATACAATAAGAATAAAATATATATTTTATGGATAATGGATATAACTCAAGAGTAAGTGTCCTTCCACTAAACAACAGTTTACTAATAAACAAAGTAATATAATAAACACAAATTATATACTTTTTGAATAATGAATAACTTAAGAGCAAGTGTCATTGCCACTAAACATGAGTTAATAAACAAAGTAATATAATAAGCACAAAGTATATATTTTGTGATGAATGGATAGCTTAAGATAAATTGTCCATTGCCGATTGATTTAATAAAAACAAAAGTGTCCTTTGCCAAAGAAACGAAAGAGTAAAGTGTCCTTTTTTTAATTTTGGACACATAATATTAGTGTCCTTTTATTTATGTGACATGTTGGATAATATTTGACATGCGATAACAATTAATTTTTAAAATATAATATAAAAATGATGATGTGAATAAAAGACAGTTTTTTATTAATTACATCTTCATTTGTACCGGTACATTAAGTTTTAACAAGAGTACCATAAAATTTATCTTATTTCTGTGACATAATAAAGTGTCCTCATTTATAATATTTTTATCATTAAAATAGTTTTAGTTAAAATTATTAAACTGTATTTTAGTTATTTTTAGAGATAATGATGAAATTTCACGTCCACTCCGTCTCCCACAAAACTACTCCTCCGTTTTGAATATCATTTTTTTTCACCTTAGGTTTTTAAGAGGAGAAAACTCTAATAATTTAGAGTTCGGAGTAAGTTATGATATGAAGTGGTTTTAGTTTCTTCTCAAACGTAGTTGCAGAAATTGAACCATAATTATTCCTACTAAGTCTAACGTTAATCAGTACTAAACCAACTAACGTTTGAGGGAATATTATTTCTTTTGTTATTAAATGTTACAAATATCATTTTATTAGGATTTTTTTAAATTAATGCCATTTTCATTTTTAATATAAAACTAATTATCACTATTATTATTTTTTTACAAGGGGAGGCGGTTAGGCTAAATTACAAACGCTACTATTAAAATAAATGTTGTCAACATTTAGGGGTGTGCAAATAAACCGGTTATAATGATCCAAATTACTATCTACATTGATCCATTTTTTAAAACCCAATCCAAAGTTAAAAAAATAATTTGATGCCCCATTTGTAAAAAACCAATTAAAACCGGTTCATAAAAATTCATTAATGGGTATCCAATAAGTATCCATTTATTTTAAAATGTATTTTAAAAAATATAATTTTTTTATTAATTCATTAATAAAATGAATTTATATATTATTTTAAAAACAAAATTTTATTTTATATAATAGTATTTTTATACAGCAACAAAAAAAATTCAACAAAGTGTTTTTTTTGACAAAGCTTAATTACAATTTTAAGCCCAAATCTCTTTTTCACACCTCCTTAATTACTTTTTACTCAAAACTCAATAATATAATTAATAAATAATTAAATAACTAAAATGAAGTGGTGGTGCTGGCCGGTCAATGGCCTGGTCAACTCCGGACACCCGGCTCCGGCGCAGTGGTCAACGACGGCGACCGGCGGCGGCACAGAATTTTCCGGCGGTGGCCGGCGCGGTGGCAGGAGGCGGAGCTCCGGTGACCGGCACCACCAACCACCCATATTTTATTAATTTAATAATAATAAATATAATATTTAATTTTAAAATTCTATTTTTTTAATTTAGTAAAATCTGTTTTTTCTTTTAGAAAAAAACTGTGATTTTTTAAAAAAAAAACTGTATTTTTTATAATATTTGATTTTTCATACTAAAATATTATTTTATTTTATTTTATTTGTAAAAGAAAATAGTTTAACCAAAAACCGGTTTTTTATCATGAACCGGTTTCAAACTGGTTTTAAACCGGATTGAATCATATTTATAGAAAAAACTGGTTTTAAGGAAAATTGGATACGGTTTGGTTCATGAACTATAATATATAATTTGGGTTGGGTTGGTTTAAACCATTGCACACCCCTACCAACATTGTATATATCATAAGAGATTAACACAATCTGGGCAGGGTGTCCGAGTTCAAGGGAACTGTAGGTAACAAATTAAAAGTGCATAACCTTTGTTTATTAGAGAAATTATTGAGTCAACACCTCGAGTCTCATTATAGAGAGTTTCATTGAATTGGATCAACACCTCGAGTCTTGAATTTGATAAGTGATTTTGAAACTTTTTTTTAATTACCAAAACTTTAAGACATTAGATCTATAAATTTCTCAATTATATGTTGCCTAATTTCAACTTTACCAATTAATCTGAAACTTAATCTCAACCTTAAAAAGTCTCAAGAGAAGAGAACTTATTGATATTCTTTCACTTTATGTGTGTGAGTTTATAATAATTTTGTTATTTTGTTTATGATCCAAAAGAAATAAATTCAAGTTAATATAAAATATTTAATTTCAACCAATAGTTAATTGATCTATGATGATTGAAGTTGAACATTACGGGAAATATTACATTTAGATGCAACTGCATTTGAGGAAAAATTAATCACTTAATATTAAAATTCACCTTAAATCGATACAAACTTGTTGATTCTGTACAAGCACTAAAACCTGGTCCATTTCTTTTTGAGATCTAATACTACACACACCCAATGTGGCAGGCAAAGGCAGTGGCGCACCACCGTAGTGTTTATTACGTTAACAAAAGTTCAGACACAAATCTTGAATGGAGTTTTCTTCAATAAGGTAGACCCCATTCCAAGCAACCGGCAGGGCACAGGTCAAAAAAGGACATAGTTTTTAATTCAACCAATAATAAACTCCCACGTAGGAATTGTTCTAACCATGATGAGTTGGAATGGATTGGAACAAGAACCTTATTTCTCACACAGAATGCTATCTTTGTGTAGCGTTTCCGTTCTTCAAGGGCCGTTTCTAAGGGATGGGTAGTTGCCACTTGCCACATTGGCCTCGACCTTAAGCATTGTTTATGAGCTGGTTTATCCTTTCCACGTTGGATCATTAAAGGTAATCCATGTAATCTTAATTAATGTATATGTGGCAAGTGTTCATTCTTAATTGATTTTTTTGGCTAAAAGAGTTTTCCACGCGCCTGCATATGTAATCAATATCAACTTGGGCGTGTAAATCCAGACATAATCAACAAAAGAATAAACATGTTTTTTATCTTGAGAACAATTGTGTTTCTTTCCATTGCAAAGCATCATTAAAGAATTTGCGTCTAGTTTTCATGTTGGAGTAATATTTTTTTGTGAAAGGTACAATTTTTTTTAGTAGCTGATCGATGGTTTAGTATTGTTGTAAGAATTTAAATCACAACACAAAAATAAGTTTGACTAATAATTGAAGTAAAAATGAGCGAGGTGAATATGCAGTGAGAAAAATGTTAACCAATTGGGTGAATGATTTCTAATGTTTCCATCCTTTCGAAGATTTTTTTTAAGTGATATCAAGTGATCAGAATCGGTGGCCGACATCGAGAAGAGAAGCGTCACGTTGAAGTTCATGAAATCATTAGAAAATACTTTGACGTTTAAGTCAAGTCAATATATATGAGAATTTAAAGTTATATATGAAATTTGATCGCGAAAGAATATATATAAACGGGACATTGAGTTTCCGATCATTGATGATCGGTCGAGTAGTGTTGCGAACATAGGCTCGATCGAGTTCAAAATATAAAATAACAAAGATTTAATCAAAATATCCTTATATTTTGAAGCTAGTTTGGTTAAATCTTGAGAATTTTAGAAAATAGAGTTAGTCTTCTAGAGTCCTAGTCATAACTCATATCCTCGTGCTAAAGATATTGAGTAAGGTAAAAAGACTTTTGTCTTTGTTGACCAAGGTGAATGACTCATAAATGAATAAGAATAATAATAATAGCGCATGTTAATAAACAACACAAACACAATGCTTTATTCGTGAACTTAATTAGAACTTTCCGCGTCTGGTCCCAACCTCCCTCACATCTTCCTTAAATACTCCCTTCAACTGCTTAGTTAGATCTCAGAATCATTCACCCCTTTCATTCCCTTCCTTTTCCTTCCAATTCTTCCACCAAACCAAACCTCATATATAATTCTCTTCTCTCAATTTTCAATCATCAACACATTCAAATGAAGAATACCCAAACCAAATCAATCGATTTTCATAACACTACTCGAGTTTTACCCGAATACGATGTCTTTATTCATACTTCTGATGGTACTCACATTCCAGCTCACACTGGCATTCTGGTAATTTCATTTCTCTCCCAATTCAATTAACTCAACTAATTCATTTCTTAATTAACTAATTAATCAATTCAATTATAATTAGGCCTCAGTGTCGCCGGTGTTCGAGAACATTCTAGAACAACCGCGCAAGCAACGAAGCTCCGAAAGATTCATCAAAATTAACGGCGTTCCTTCCACTGCCGTAGCCGCCTTCGTTAGTTTCCTCTACTCATCCAGGTTTGTATAATAATATCACAATCATAATAATCATAATCATAATACACATTGATGGTTATTTATATCAATGAGAAATGACGAGGATGTCCTTTGTTTATTACAGGTGCACTGAGGATGAAATGGACAAATACGGAATTCATCTGCTTGCACTATCTCACGTCTACAACGTGCCGCAACTGAAACAGAAATGCATCAAAGGTCTTGTTCAACGGTTAACGGTAGAAAACGTGGTGGATGTACTCCAACTCGCAAGACTCTGCGACGCGCCGGATCTTCGTCTCCGTTGTATGAAGCTACTCACCAATCACTTTAACTCAGTGCAAAAATCTGAAGGGTGGAAGTTTCTCACCAAACATGATCCCTGGCTTGAACTAGATATTCTTCACTTTATGGACGAAAGTGAAACTGTATGTCTTCTGTCTGTTGAGATTCAGCTCTTGTTGCTTCGATTCGTATAATAAAACTAATATGTTTGTTATGTTATATTATAGAGGAGAGAGAAATTGAGGAGGCATAGGGAGGAGCAGGGCCTATATGCGGAGTTGAGCGAGGCGATGGAATGTTTGGAACATATATGCACGGAGGGTTGCACCGAAGTTGGGCCGTATCATGTGGAGGTTGATAGAGAGAGGAAGCCTTGTAGTAAATTCTCAACATGTCAAGGGCTTCAGCTTCTTATTCGTCATTTTGCGACGTGCAAGAGGCGGGTGAAGGGTGGTTGCTGGCGGTGTAAGCGGATGTGGCAGCTGTTTAGATTGCATTCATATGTTTGTCAACAAACTGATGATTCTTGCAATGTTCCTCTTTGCAGGTTAGTTCACTTAGTTGTTTATGTTTAATATTGTCTATTGCAACTTTGCATATATTATTCTTTACATGAATCACATGCTTTAATTTTTTGTTTGGAGCATATATAATAGATACTAGATAGTTTAGAGTTTCAATTTTATTATAGATTATAGAAATTGATTTATCATTTTAGTTCTTATGTTTGAATTGAAATGCTAACATATCATAATCTTGGATTAAATTAGAGAATTATTATTATAATAAATTAAAATGAGAATATTAGAGGGTGTTTTTTGTAGTGCGGTGTCACAAGATTCTTGTGATATCTTATGACGTGATGAATGAGAAAATGTGGGGAAAATAAAAGCAAATGGCGGTGGTTAATTAGAGGTGGTCGGTGAGCTTTTTATTGTTGTAAACAAAAGCATAAAAGTTATGTTGGTGACTATGATTGGGAGAGTATTTTTTTAGTTTTTATAAATAAATATGAGTAATTTATATGATTAATTTTATTAGTTGTTGAATCATTTAATCCAATTTTCGATTATTGATTTTTTAACACGTGTTCTTATAACACTTAATATATTTTTTCAGACACTTGAAGATAGAATAAGTGGAGATATATTCTAAAATGTAAGAACTCAAATTGCAATTCTAATCTTACATGTTTATTCAAAACAAAATAATTGATAGAATGAGTCAAATTTGTTTTAATTTATTTTTTTCTCCATAAATGAGTGATTCTATATTGAATTCAAAAGTTGAAATTCATTTTTCTCATCAAAGAAAAGAAGTTCAATTTCACTTAGTTTGGTTAAGACGGTCACACAAACACTCACGTCTTCCAATTTTGAAGGGTCAAAAGTAGTTTTCTTGCTAGCTTTATTTGTTTTTTTTAATGAGAAAAAATTGGAACCTGTGACTGAGAATGAAAGGGGCCAGGGCATGGACTATTTAGAAATTAGAACCCTGTTTAGGTAGCAATATATTTATTTAGAACACTGTTTATAAATATATTGCTAACTAAGTTACTTAATCAATTTGTCCGATTCATTGCATAAAGTCCCACCATTGATTAGGTAGCAATTATTTAGAATAGCATTTATTAAAAAAATTATAATATAATTGATGTATTTAAACTATATAATAATATTTACTTAAAAAATCCACACCAAAAAAAAATATTTACTTAATTGGTTGGACATATTGCACGGAAATGTAGGGATCGGGGTTCGAATCCAGTATGCCCACTATTTACCTGAGTAAATTTTCTAGTCACTAGGCCACGTGATAAAAAAAATAAATTTACTTAATTAAATCTATATACGAGGTCCAATCACATATTTGCAATGTTCATACACGCACTGCTCGTTTCGTCCCTAGCTACTGTTGCCTCCCTCTGATATTTTTTATGGGATTTGGCCAGCTTGCATCTTGATGTTGTTGGTCCATCGATCGTTAATTATGATGAATACAAATCAACTACTATAAACAAACAAAAGAATTTAATTTATATGCACCGATGGTGTAAAATTATTTTACACGTGCAGCTAATTAAATCACGCCATGTAAGTATTTATGGAGATATTTTAGGAACTAACCTTTAAAAATGACATTTTATTGTGTTTTGATTGGATGCATGTGTAAAAAAAATTTACACTGTCAGTGTACAACAATTAACTCTAAACAAAAATAATTCACAACTCTAATCATGTCCAATTTTATTGAAAAAAATAAAAATGCTTTATGAAAACATACATTACAAATTGAATTTGTAAAAATGATTTGGTTCGTATCCGTGAACATTATTGTAATACGTGAAATTAAGTATTGATTTCAAAAAATTTACTTATTTATTTTAAGAATAAAATTCCAGTCATTAGATTTCATAACAAAAAAATGAGATAATTTCAAAAAATTTGTACTTCTTCTATAGTAAAATATAAGCAAAAATTAGCTAAACAAAATTTACATATTTAATCAAAAAATTGGACTAAATAATATATCAACTTTCTTTGATGCATTATATCTATAGCTACCTTCAACTTGGCAAGCATGGTTACAAACCATGGCAAACATTTGTGTCAATTAGTGAAGGCCCATTTTTTTGACGGGTCCCCTCAAAACTAATAAATATCTACGGCTGATGGTAGCTTCCCTTGTTTGTTTTCTTCTAATCTTATGATGATAGTCTTGTCTTTTTTTCTAGCTGTCAATGTATTAGACAATTTTGTCCCATAATGATAACCAATATTTGGGGAATGTGACAGGCAATTTCAATTGAGAATGGAACAAGAGAAAAGGAAAGATGATCCCAAGTGGAAGCTATTAGCAAGAAAGGTGGCTTCAGCTAAAGTCATGTTTTCCTTGTCTTTGCCTAAGAGAAAGAGAGATGAAGAAATGAGAGTGACCATAGACAATCGTGGGATAAGATGTTTTGGTTACAATAAATATTGTAACAATATACAAGACAATGGATGCATTTCTTGTTGATAGTGTTTTTTTTCTTCTTGATTTGAAGATATTACTCTATTTTTTAAAAGAGGTTTTGGATAGTGTGAGGTTATTTTTAGTGGTTCTTTAATTTGAGGAATTGGCAAATTGAGTGTTTGCTTGAAATTGTATATTTTGGTGGTTGAAGCTGTGAGCAAATTCAACCTCTTTTTGCATTGTCTTAAGATTCTAAGGAGGTTGGTTCTATGCTAGTGCCTAGTGGTGCATTTGATTGATTATTTATGTAAAAAAAAAATCAAATGTTCATTCATTTAGTTACTATATTGTTTAACAAAGTTTATATATAAGTGGATAAGTTATTCTGATTATATTTTTTATTTTATTTTATGTTCTGTCTTATTATCTTTTAAGTACTACTACAATTTATCGATGGCTTAATAATTATGCTTGAGTTGATCACACTAGTAATATGAAAGTAATTATTAGTTTATTTATCCGAATAACTATTGTCTTCTCACAAGATATGAGAAATTTAAAATTAAAATTTTAAATGATATTGAGACAATTAGACCAACGACTATATAATTTTATTTTATTTATTAGAACATAACAATCTTATGAGCAAATACTTGCAACTACTTGCATGCAGAAAGCCTTGTTTTTAGAAACTTAATTATATTAAGTTAATTTATCTCGGTGGTAATCTCTAATCTATCATGTGATGATGATGCATGCCTGCCTATAAAGAAAAGTAAATATGTGAGTCAATTTGCTAAAATTCTTGGCCTTTTGGTCACCTGCTCTATTAACAAATCATCTTTACTTTTAAACTTGTCAGCAATTGATCATCTTTATCCAAACGTAGTGATTTTATTCTCTTTTTTAAAATTTATAACAAGTCCAATTGTCCAACTTGAATGAATTAACGGAAATTATTAAATATTAAAAAGTCCTACATTGATTGCGAAATGATCTGAATATGCATGTATAAATGAGGGACAACTCTCGCCATAAAGCCGATTTTGTGAGATTGAGTTAAACTTAACTCTCAATTTTAATATAATATCAGAGCATATCCACGATTCGCTGGACTACTTCGTCAGACCGTTTGCAAACAGTTTTTAAACGGTCCCTCTACTATTTATATCCGCATTCCAAATCTAATATAGTGCTAGACGTAAGAGAGTGTTTTAAAAGCCCCATATCAATTGCGAAATGAGTGAGGGACAACCTTTACCTTACAAAGCGATTTTGTGAAGTTATTCAACTTTCAATTTTAAGAATTAATTACCAAAAAACTTGTATATATTATAAGGTTTTTATTTACTCTATATAATCATAAAGTAATTGAGGTTGCCTGGCATCCCAATCTGATACAGTGACAAATGGTAATTTTTCTTAATAATTCAAAATAATAAAAATGTAAGATGTTTGATCGATAGCTACTAGAGATATTATTATAAATTTTTTAAATTCTTCATTTCTCATATTTAAACTGTGTAAATGTGTAATCACCAGACAAAAAAGAAGTTATGTTATGCTCAAGTAGGTGTTAATAAATATGATTCCAACAAGTGGTAAGTCTAGTGGTGATGGATACTCAGTCTCTTAAACAAGAGTTTTTCTATTTTTATTATACTTAAATAACAATAGTGTTTTTGTACCAAAAATAAAATAAAATAACAAGGGTGTTTTTTCTTCAGCGAAAACTATCTTCCAAACCAAAGGTGAACACTAATCGTTAATTGGTTTAGTGGTGATTGACGCTGAATTTGGTAGGGAGGACCACAGTTTGATTGTCACAACTGCGATCGAGAGGGGGAAGAAATCACTTGATGTCGTAACTGACTCCCAAACCAGATTAAATTAGTGGTGAAAAAAAAACCCAAGGTGAATTCAGAACGTTTCTTTGGAACTAAATTCATGTACAAATTTAAATATTTCAGTGTTTGGGAACAATTAAGGGTGTTTGAAGAGCAAAATTCAAAAAATAAGTGTAAATAATGGTTAAATATTTTTGGACCACAAGTTAAGCCCAAAAGAGAAATGTTCTTGCTCATAGGTTAATCTAAAATGGAACATGTTTGGCTTAAAATTATTGAATTTGAGATAAAATCATTATATTTTCGATTTGACGGTCACAATTTTTTTTGACGGCCACGATTTGTTGAAATATAGAGAGTTAAACCATTACTTAGTTAGTATAGACTCATTAACTAGTTAATATATAAGATGATATATGTATTCATTTGTACTTGACACTTTCATTTATATCTATTCTCTAGTTTCAATACAAAGTTTCTTATTATGATATCATGATTCGTAACACGATTATTCTGAGTTCAACAAAACATATGGCAATATAAAAAATGGCACGATAAGTAAATCAATAACTAATATTCTTTTTAAAAATAATCAATAGCAAACAATACAAGCAATCAAATAGAAACACACATTATATCTATCTATATATTTCTATGCTTCACAACCCTAATCCTAGCACACATTAGACATATGAAAGCATATATGAGATACAAGGATTATGATTATTATTTCCTGAGGCAAATTTATCATTTAAAGCTCATCTTTAGGAGATGAAATTTTTTTTGGGTTGGTAGATGAGTTTTTGATTGGATAGGAAGGTTCCATAGCTATGCCACATTGACCTTCCTTTCGAGATATACCCCTTTGCATTCTAATGTAACCTTGTTCTCCCCATTCACTTCCCCAAGAGTTCCTCACTGTCCAATATTTTGTTCCATCTTGAGTTGCTCCATACCCTACAATTGCTACTCCATGATTCAGCTCAGTTCCACAATCTCCAGTAAATACTCCCTGTAATTATTTGTAATGTATAAACCAACAATCTTACACACCAATATTACACATAGAATTAAAAAACTATTCACAATTTTTTTTCTACTAGAATAAGTTCAATTAGTTAGAGATAATAGAATATGTTTAAATTCAATGGACATAGAAAACAAAAATAAATCTAAGTATTTTAATTTCATATAAGTTATTTTAACTTTTTTAGTTTTTTTTTTTTGATAGACAATGTTAGTTGTTAATATATTAGTACAATGTTAGTTTTCTCCTTTATCAGGAGTTTGATTTTTTTAATTAACTAGGATTAGAGATTTACTTCAGAATAGAACTGGAAGTTGAATCCGCCGGCATCAATGGCTACAGAAATAGGTTGATTTGCAGCAGCTTTCAACAAAGCTGCTTCATTGTTGACAGGGACATCCTCATAGCCATCAATTGACACTGCTGGTTTATTCTCCTAAATAAAATGAAATTTGGTTAATTTAATTTGGATCTTAAATTTTCTCATAAGTCAAATTAATAAAATTTATTTATACATATTAATTAGTTATGTGTGCACCTTTTGTACATTGCAGGTTCCATCTTTTGCAGCATAAGGATAATTGCTTTCTGTTGTTATACCATTTTGCTTGATGAACTGAAATGCATAATCCATTAGTCCACCATTGCATCCTTGATTCTGTGCTGTGTCGCAGTCAATAAGTTCTTGCTCTGATAATGACACTAGTTTTTGTGTTTTGATTTGGTTAATACCTTCAACAGCTACAATAGCTGAAAACGCCCAGCAACTACCTATACAAACAAACACATAAGCTACACTTAAGTATTTTATTTAAAATCGCAATGAGTTTGATAAAATCATCATAAATCATCGTAATTTTATAAAAATTGCATTGTGTAGCTTCAATAAATTCACGGTGTCACTGTAATTTTATCCAATACTCGGTGATGCTAAATTTATTAAAAAAAAATGTACTAAATAAAGATTATTATGTACATAATAAAGACAGTTATAGGCTTATAGCCATATAACTTAAATATAAAGAGTTTTTTTTTTCTTCTACAAACAAAGTGTTGAATATCACTTAAATTTAAACACAACTGTGAAATTTCAAATGCAAGTGTTTAACCTGACAGTATCGGAATTGAAAGTTTACCTAAGATTTATGAACAGTTAAATGAAGATTATGTACCTAAGAAAAACATATTTTATACAAATATAAAATTAAAACTATTTTGCTTACCACATTGGCCTTGATCCTTTACACTAGTAACAGCACCTTTCTTCCTCCAATCAATAGAAGAAGGAACATTCTCCACATTCTCATACATAAAAGTTCCATTGTCATGTGACATGCCACGAAACATTCTATGATGATTAATCTTAGAATCAGCATATATACTCCTAAATTCATAATTAGTCAAATCAGCAAATTTATTCAACTTAAGCTTATAAGGCTTATCCAACTTATTAGTATTGTGAATATGCATAACATTGGCTTTAAACACATTGAAACGATTATGCTTCTCATCAAGACTTCTAGTAACTGTGTGGTGACTTCTCCATCTCTCATACAAATTCCACAAATTTTCTTCTGATGTTAAATCATTCTCATGGAAATCAAAGCTATTGGCAAATCCCAAAATAAAAGCAAGGGATAAGGAAATCCATAAGAGCTTTTTCATTTTCATTTCCATTTTTGTTATGTGTTGTGATGGTAAAATATGAAAGGTTTGGAGTGCTTTATATAGAGAAAGGAAAACCAACTTGGGTCTATGAAAAATAATTGAAAAGATAAGTAGAAAGTAACTTAAAGTTAGAAGTTACTTATGGGCATCAACTAATGTTGGTATGCTCAAAATATATATGAATAACATGACTTCAATAATTGAGATTATATAAAAAAATTGTATATGGAAATCGATTTTGTGCGGTTATTATGTTAAACTATTATTGATTTCGACAAAGCGATTTGTTGAAATTGCTTGTAAGTTCAGTTGTAACCAATTTAATAAATTTATAATTCAAATCATCTAGTCTAAAATTGTTAAGTTTAGTTGAAACTGCAGAACAACACATGACAAAATTTTATGGCATGGAATAATTTGTTGTTTTATATGTTTGATATAAAAAATGTTATCTTGACATTTTAGACAGTTACGTGAGATAAAAAATTATGATATCAGTTTTTGTTATCATGCATATCTATGTGTAGTATTATATCCAATCAAATCGTCTTCTTTTTTTGTATAAATTTATAAGTTATAAATTATCTGTTATGAATTTGAAAATTAGTCTTAACAAATAGAGTCGTGAGATATTCGTCTTTAGGATATATATATCGCACGGCAATACCTTAACAAGTTTGATGCTTGAAAGAGGGTGACAATGTGACATTGTTGCAAGTGGAATACTGCAACTATTATTACTAACTGCATTTATCCATAGCTGACGAGATAGCTTATGAAAGTAGTGTAATTCCATGTGCAAAGGAATATGGACAGAAGTGCTCCACTTCCCAACTGAACTACTAGTTTCCCATAGGCCATAGTGCATGAAAGTAATAAAGATGGTGACGTAAAAACTTTACTATTTATTTACAGTAGTTTGGGTTGAGTTGAGCCTAACATTAATTAATTCTGTTACTTTGTTACATATAGAAACAAAACTATGATATACTCATATTCAAGAATATTAAATTCTAATGCACTCAATGTGTGTATATAAATCAATATTGCTGAGCTAATGTTTTATATGTTGGTTACATAATAAGGCTAAGATTTTATTTCTATGTATTATATTGTAGAGATAAATGTTCGATTTGGTAAAAGGAATATGAGAAAAGAATTTTGTGGTCTTAAGTGACTATAATTTGATTTTGACTATAGTGTGACGTTTTTGATTGCTTGATGCTTGTAGTAAAGAGTTACATTTGCGTAATGCATTGGACACTATTAAATCACTTGAATGAAGAAGAAAAAAACCATATATTTTCAATTCCTAATGATGCATTTTATAGCATTTGTGCATAATTAAGAACATCAAGTAGGCCATAGTTACCAAGTATGGTCAAATATATGATGATCTATTTCATAAATTGATGAGAGATCAATCTTCGTGTCTTAATTTTGTTAAAAGTGATTTTATCTAAGCTCTTTTTGATAGTCATATACTTGGAGGAGCTTCTTTGATAAGTATTAATTTCCATATCTTCCCATGGAAATGTTTTAGTACTTTTTAGTACTCCACAGAAATCTGACAACTTGCCAATGACATGATTAAACCCTAAATCCAATTCAATATATGTATTACAATAGTGCTTCATTCCACATTAGTGTTATTCATGTTTCCTTTGAAATATTGAGAAACAACGTTTTAAATGAAAGTACTTTGTTAAAAATTAATATATACATCATTTAAAAAATTAATGGTGTCCTGTATAAACATGGAAGAGTTTAATCAAGAATTCAGCCAGCCAATATGAAAACTATAAAGTGGAGCTTTACCGACCGCTATTATGACCAGATGGAAACAATCCCGTTCCGGTCAGCTGAAGCGAGCGGTTTTCCCATTCCACTCCAACTACAACAGAGAACAGAAGAAGTATGCTCCTTCAGAGTACTGACTATTTCACCTTTAGAAACTGACCATATATGAACAGATCCATCAGAAGACCCAGCTGCAACATGACTGTTATCTGGACTGATACACGAGCGACTCCAATTAGAAGCCACTTTGTTTACTGATGCTCGTAATGTGCCACAAACTTCCAGAGTTCGCACATCGAACAAATTGTGCAAATTATCCCTTCCACTGGTTAATGCAATATTTCCATTTCGAGAAAGGGATATTGATGTGACAGCAAGTGAATGTGCAGCAACCTCGCTTAATAGCTTTCCACTCTGAATGTCCCATAACCGAAGATTACCATCAACGTGTCCAGAAAATACGGTCAGTCCGTCTACGCTGAAGCACAGAGCATTGCAGTTGCTGGGAAACATGATTGTATTTGTGCAGTAACCTTTCATCAAGTCCCAAACTTTTATGGTACGGTCATAAGCTGCACTGACAACATGACGACTTGAAACCTTGCTGACATCAACGGCACAGACTTTATCTGTGTGTCCGGTAAGGGTATGACGGACCCGGCCTGAGTTCATATCCCACACATACAAGTTGTTTGAGCTGCTTGCAGCAATAACAGATCGATTATCATTGGTGATAGTGAGATCCAATACTGAGCCAAGGCTGCCTTGAAGACTAGAACTTAAGGTTCCTGTATTTGTATCCCACACTTTAACTGAACGGTCCTGTCCCCCGGTAATCAACCTACTAGAATTGTTCTCAAACAATAAGGAAGCACAACCTCCTTCATGTGCATTTAGCCTATATTTGCATGCCGAAGGAATGCTCGACTCTGAAAAGAATTCAGCACCTTCTTCACTACGACGAACAATTCCATCCACCTGTTCCCTTGCAAGTTGTTCTAGGCCACTAGCCCTTAGCCGCTGAACCATGTCTTCGTATAGTGCATTCGCCTAAAGGGATAAGAACAGTATTATTAGTTGAATCAGAAACATAAGTAGGTATTTACAATTATATGCAATTATAATTTGCTAACATCACAGTCTTGTGAGGGTTTTACATGTAAGAAATATAAACTACTAATTTACCTATCAAATGAATCAATTCGATTATGCACAGTGACTTTTAAATTGTAAAACTATTAACTAGTAAGATTAAAAAAAAAGTACATGCAAATCCAATGTTGGTGTGAAATTTCAAAGAAGGTAAATGACATTTGCCACTGGCAGGAAAACTTAGTACTAATATTCATTAAGGCTTAGTTAGATTATATTCTAGCTTGTTGGAGCTTCACAGATAAAAAAATATTTGATTATTACCTTATGAAAAAGCTCATACAATTAGATTCTAATATAAATTAAAGCTCAGTTTTAGATTAGATTCTAGATTGTAGGAACTTCTGAAATAAGTTTATAGGTGCTTGTGCATTAGTTAAAGGGTCTTGCTAACGAGTGCCTCCGAGACAATCTTTAGTAATTCCCTTTAAAGAGGACCTTCTAAAAATTAGAGGTGCAGAAGCTAATTTCTATCTAATACAAAAAGCTATTGTTTACAAGATTCGTAATCATTGCACAATCATTTAAACCTTTTGTTATCATTTAAGTGTGCAATGCTCATTGAAAAGATTGCCTAAACTTGTTCCAAGAGCAGTTCCGTCAAGATTGCACAACTTGCCAAAGCCAAATCCATTCGCACAAAATATGTACCAAATTACCAATAGTAATATAATATCTAGTTCCAAAAGTTGTATGGTGGATGAGAATATGATATGATATTATACCTCATTTAGACGTTCAGCATCCTTCATTTTTTCTAACATCCAGCGATCAATCAACATTTTATTTTCAGCTTCAGCTGCATTTGCTCTGGTAGTCACCTCCTCTAGTTGTGCTTTAAGTTCTGAATTCTCGCTCACAACTAATTCTACTTCTTTAATCTTTTGATCCAAATCCGACTTTAACTGCGAACACTCCTCCCTGCAATTCACAACATCCATTTAAATTTAATTCACAATCATCCATCACAAACCTAAAACAAACAAACTACCAGTAACAACCTCAAATCAGTTAACTCCTTCTGCATATCAGCGATCGCAGTTTCTTTCTCTTGAAGCAAATTTTTTGAAACTCTCGACTCAGCTACTTCGACAACAAGTTGCTCAGACAACCGAGATTGAGCTTTATAACATTGCTGAAGTTCCAATTCAAAATTCTCTGCTTTCTCTTTCCATTCAGAACCCTTCAAAACACATAAAAACAATACTCAATTCAACAACAAAAAATTCCAATTGCAACACATAGAAAAATATCCAATCAAAAAAATTAATACCTATATAAAAAAAATTGAATATTGTTACTAAAAAGGTAGTACCTGAGAAACGATTGGTCTAGAAAGTGCGAGAATTGCAGGAGCATGTGCAGCTTCTTCGAGCAAATGGCGTTTCCGAAGAGATTTCAAAGCGTGATTGATGGCTTCAATCGCAATTTCTTCTTGTGATTTGCGAGATTTTGCCATTGCTGTGATGAACAATTGAATCACCGAGTTGAGTAATTCACCTCTTTGTGATTGGTTTTAAAGGAAATTAAGCTAAATTGTTGAAATGATTGAACCTGAATTTTGAATTTGGGATTCGGAAACTTGCATTAGGGTTCTCTGATTCGAATACAGTAATTTTCAGGTGGAGATTACTAGAGAGTCCAGAAAAGAGGGTCCCACAGGTAGAGGTGTGATTAACAATTTTATCTTCAAAGAAATTCAATCATAACAATTTTGTGGATCTTGGCCCACAATTTTACCAATGGGCCTATGGCTATTTTTTTTACAAGGTTTTCATAATAGGTGAATTCTATGGTACAATGATAAAATAGTCATGTACCAATACATTAAATGTGTTGTCTAATAGTCATTTAACATGTGTCATAAAATTTGACATGTTGGAACTATTATGTTTGACCAATTTGCTGACTTGGACAAAATTTGTAATTTTATTGGTTAAAATCTCTATAGTACCAATACAATGCTTTTAGCCAATAGTACCATAGCATTTCCCTTCATAATATGGTTGCATGTAGTATTATCAAAAAAATTCATTGTTTTAAATAGTTTCATCCGATTCAGAAGTCAGTTTTGATATTAAATAGTTTCATTCTCTTTCAAGCGTAGTTGTGATCATCCATACTAAGATTGACGTCAACCACTAATAGACAAACTAACATTTGATATTGTTTTAATCGTTCTTTACTATTGACTGTAGTTCTTTTTTGCTGCCCCAAAAAATAAATTATTGATGTAATATTTGGGAGTTCTACTACTTTTGTATTTGAATTTCATATAAAAGAATGTTTATGATAAGAATACCATGATATTGTTCTTGTCCCTCCGTCTTAAAATCGATAGTACATGAGTCAAAGAATTTAGGAAGCTAATTAAGTTGTTGATATCTTGCAAAGTTGGTTTAAGTATGTTTAGTAGTTTTATGGTTTTTGATGTTATTTCGACTTATGCATATAATGCCTTATGATTGAGAGGTTAAAATAAAGTATGTGTTTCGGGAAGCAAATTGATGTACAGTCGCAGTCACAGACATTCTGACAAATATAAGTTGTGGAAAAAATATAGATATAGTTTTCTTTAATTTGCGCCTCTCCTTCAAGGGTTGTCTTTGATAACCCTAGGACGGTCACATTCATCATTTAGTTTTTTAAACTTAGACCACTACAAATAATTGCATAGCCAAAATCTCCCCACAAATGGAGGACCACTACAAAGATTACAAAAGACAATGCTCCCAAACTATGAAGAATAAACAAGCAAATAACAATTCAAGATTACCAAAAATTTATTGTTAATTAAGACTAACTGATCCATTAATCTAATACTCTTAGACATGTGCACATAATCATTATTCATTAGTTAAAAAGAATACATTCGATGACATAATAAAATATCACAACCTTTGTGCTACATCCTATGAACCCAAAAATAATAGTGCACTTCTAAGGGCCCATTCCATTGGAGTGGAGTTGTCTAAGAAAAATAATAAAAATAAAATTATAATAGATTTAAAATATATTGTTCACCGTTATAGTGTTTAATACTTTAATGCTTTTGAGATCTCCATTAACATGTTGCTTGTAATATTCCAGCGCCATATTATACTATTTTACTTTTATACTATAGTTTATTTCACTTTTGGTGGGATTATACCATATATTGCATCAAACTCGTGTTTCTTGTGTAGGAATCCTAATATATAACTAGCAAAAGACCCGTGCATCACCCGTGCGATGCACGGGTTGCAGAATATTATCGTAATTATACAAAGTGAGTTTTAATAATAATATGTAAAAAATTTAAAGGTATTAAATGAAAATTATTAATATTAGCATATTTTTAATATTAAACTAATTAATAAGAAAAAAATGTTAAATATTAACAATGTATCTGTTGCATATTTTATTTACATGTGTTTGCAAAATCAATATTATATGTATTTATTTGAGATGCTTAAAAATATGAACTGATATGAGAAAATCAATATAATAAAATTTAAAAAACTGATATTATATTTTCAAAATATTTCAACTTAATATATTGTTTATATTAATTATTTCATTATTTTATATGCAAAACACAGTTATATGTTACCGCCGTGCCCGTTGTGGGTTTTATGTTACAGAATGAGATTCATAAAAAATGTACTAATATTTTTTATTTTATATAAAAAAATCAGTTAATATTTACACCACACTTGTTTATATAAAAGTACTTGAGAAATGAATTTGTTTTATTCAAAGTCGAGAAAAGTTTATTATCAATCAATTATTAAGGAATTAGTTTCAAAATCAATAATGAGAAAATGAATTGTCTGTATACAAAATTAGTGAATGTAAAGGAAAATCTTATAGTATTAATGATAGTAGTAGTCTTTTTTCTTTGACACCATATAATAGTAGTAGAAGTTAATAGTATTTTCTTTTGACTAAAATTATAATAGTAGTAATCTTGTATATAAGAAAAATTGATAGTGAAAAAAAAAAAAAATTGAAAATTAAGAGAAAAATTGAATGTAAAGAAATATCTTATTTATTACTGAATCAATTTCAAAATCAATAATGAGAAAATAAATTGTCGGTATACAAAATTGGTGAATTAAATATATTTATTAAGATTAATTAGAGAAAATTGGATGTAAGGAAAATTTTTGTAGTAGTAGTAATTTTATTTTATTTTTGACATCATAAGTTATAGTAATCTTGTACATAGAAAAAGTTGATAGTGAAAAAAATAAAAAAAAAATTGAAAAGTTAGAGAAAAAAGAAATGGAAAGTGAATATAATAAAAAATGAATAAAAGTAAGAGAGAGAAGAGAAGTAGAAAGAGAAAATATAATAAAAAATTGAAGAAGTACGAAAGAGAGAGATTAAAATAATAAAAAATGAAAAATGAAATTTCAAAATGACTACATCGTCCTCAAAAGAAATTAATTTTAAATATTTGAAGAAAGAATATAAAAGTAATTATTTATATAATCAACTTTCTTATAGTAGTAGTAGTTTGACGTCTCTAACTAACGAATAAACTTTTTTATAGGTATAATTAAACACTTATTTTTTTTGAAAGTATAATTAAACACTTTGTTGAGCACAAACTTTGATAGAGGTATATTTTATATACAAGTATATTTTCATGACATTAGTAGTTTTGGTTTATTCTTAGCACCCTTAAAGTATTATAGAAAATTTTAGACGTATGCATCATTAGTATAATTTATTCTATAAATTACTTTTATATTATAGAAATGTTTAAAAATGTGCATCATACTTCAACACAATTATCTATTTAAATTTTATTTCTTTTATTTTAATTTGTATGTACTAACAATGAAAAATTATTCTATAGATGCATCTAAGTATTTGTGCAAAAATACAAGCTACACTTTTAGATATGTTAACTTATATATAATTATATTCAAGTCTTTAAAATGCAATGACAATTAATAGTGAAGGGTTCACCACACTATTACTCTTATGAGTTCTGATACAATAAGTTAATTATCAATGTCTTATCTTTTATCTCCTTCGATTCGTTTTTAAACATGTAATCTTAAATTGGCTTTTATAATATAGACATGAAGAAATTACTGAGATTAATATTCATCTTTATTTTTGGACCATATATTATAAAATTATTATTTTTGTGTGTAAAGGAGAGAATGCTTTAGAAAACAAAGTCGTTATTATTATATTTAGAAATTGATAGAGTTTACTTGGCTGTATATCATGTTTGCTTCTATTGATGGGAATAATGTGAGATTTCAATGAAAACGATACCATGATGTAAAAAGTGGCTTCCGGACGAGGAAAAATGCAGTAATAGTATAATGAGAAAGGGAAAGATTTGGAAATACTAGTAAACTATGAAAAAAGTTTAATTAAAGTTAATTATGAGTGGTAAAAATGCTCAACGCAACAAAAATTTATTTTGATGTAAAATAGTAAAAAATAGAACAAATCTTCAAACTTTTGAAATAGAATACTGCTATTTAGCTCGTTATCATTACCATGCCCATTATTTTTTGAAATAATAATGGATGGCCTATGAAACTAATCGAATAGGCATCAAATGAGGTATTGCAATGCTTTAGCATTTTGGCAACTCTTTGGTATACATATAGTAAAAGTAAAACATTATGTCTCTTGGCACATAAAATAGTATCCTCTCCCATATTTTCTTATTTCTTATTTTTTCTGCTCAACAAGTTTATTTTTTTTTTCTTATTGTCAAAAAAAAAGTATTTTTTTTCTTCACAACATACAAAATATTTTTGCAATTCAGCTAATAAAGGTAATCATTTATATACACTAACTGTAAAAAAAAACTCATTTATATATACACTAAATTATATAGCAATATAATCTATTACCTATTTTGAATACAAATTAAAGTTGATATCAATAATTAAAATGTGGGAATTTAACTTGTTTTATTTTTACATAAACAATAAGACAAAGTTATCATAAACTCATACACACAAAGTAGATGAATCAGAAATCAAACTCTAAAATTGGACAACTAGCAACTAATCATAATAAAAGAATTTCAAGAATTGGACAACTAGCAACTAATCATAATAAAAGAAGTTATATGTATGGACATTCATTATTTAACTTGTTTTCTTCATCAACGATTATTTTTTGGGTGACATTCAAGAGTTGAAAATATTCCACCATTTTGAAAATGAGATCCATATAAAAATAGTGAGATCGAGATGAAAGTTGTGATTGATCTTGATACCAATTCAAATATTACTCTAAAGTCTAAATCAAATATTTCATCCAAATTTAAACCATTTAACTTTGGTTACATTTAAGTTGGGAGACACTATACACATGTGTTGAAACTTGAAAAGATAGTTGTTAGCACTTAATAAACTTTTTTCAATCAAAATGTGACACGTAGGCCAATCTGATTCCTAGGGTCCAACAAATCTTTATGTAGACCCCTCCACTTTCTTTTTAACCCCACCAATGTACTCCTCATAGCTTTCTCCTCTTGCCACGTACGTTATATATTCTGTTTCTCCACGTGCCCTCAGGAGAATTCAGCCCAACCGCTACTTATGTTCCCTTCCTCAGCTACTTCTCTGTCTCACTTCATCGTACATTGATTTTACCTTACTTTTGCCTCACTCACTCTCTTCTTTGGTCTTCACAACCATGAATAATGGCTTCACCACCACCTTCCTCCATCTTCAACACAAACAGAACCCTACTTCACTTCTAAACTATCAATATCTCACTTCCATCAAAACCCTAGCACCTCATATCACATGTCTTGCGGTCCACTGTAACCTTCTCTACGCTGCATCTCTCAACCTCATCAACGTCTTTGATCTCTCCTCCTCTCATTACACACACATCGACACCTTCAATGAAAGCTCAGGTTCAGGTTATCTCTAACATCCCATAATGAATACAAGATATATATACTCTAATTATACATGAACAAAGCAACACACATAAACACTGACACGACATGTCAACACAGTTAAAAATATAATCAGCTTTCGATGTAGTCGTATCTGACACTAGGACGTGTCTGATGCTAATACATGTCTCTGGACTAAGACGTGTCAAACACCAGACACATCTTTTAACAAAAGTGTGTTCATACTTCATACTATAGAGCTGATGCATGAGTTCAAAAATAAAAAGAGAACAAGAACAATTAATCTAAATAGTAACATTTAACAAACTATTAACTAATTTTATTTATAATACAGGTTTTGTCAAGTCCATCACCTTCAGCGGTTCAAAAGTCTTCACTGCTCACCAAGACTGTAAAATTCGCGTATGGCTTATCACCTCTTCAAAACGACACCGTCTTATCTCCTCACTTCCAACCGTCAAAGATAGGTTACGCCGCTGCATCGTTCCTAAAAACTACATCAACGTTCGACGTCACCGGAAGAGTCTATGGATCCAACATAACGATACAGTGTCAGGTTTATCAGTCAACCAAAAAGAGAATCTCATGTACTCCATTTCATGGGACAAAACATTTAAGATATGGGATTTATCTTCCGGTTACCGGTGTTTAGAGTCTTTTAACGGTCACGACGACGCTATCAACGCTGTCGTTGTTTCCAAAAACGGTGCCGTTTACACGGCATCAGCCGATGGATGTATCAAGGTTTGGAAGATGGATGATAAGATGAAACGCTACATGTTGGTGAGTACGGTAGGGAAGCAGAAACCAGCCGTTAATGCGTTGGCATTGAACGGAAATGGTACGGTTTTGTTTTCCGGTGGAAGTGATGGTACCATTTGTTTGTGGGAAGAAAAAGAAAAAGAAAACGGCGTCGTGTTGATGGAAACATTGAGGGGACATAGTGGGGCTATACTATGTTTGGTTAACGTTGGTGATTTGTTGGCTAGTGGGTCAGCGGATCTGACGGTGAGGATTTGGCAGAGGGGAAAGGTGAATGGTGGGTTTTGTTGTAGAGGAGTATTGGAAGGACATGAGAAACCGGTTAAGTCTTTGGTGGCGGTTGCAGGTGGTGGTGAAAATGATGAATGTGATGGAGATGGGGTTGTGACATTGTTTAGTGGAAGTCTTGATGGGGATATTAAAGTGTGGGAAGTGTTTGGTTAATTTGGTTTAGGACTTAAAACTTAATTGATTATCGATCTGCATGCTAAGTTCACCCCGTTTAAAATTTTTAATGTGTGCTGTGGTGGTGTAGTTTACAAGCAAATGGACATGGCAAATTAGTGTAGGTTAAAATATATCTATTTCTATGCTTTGGTTTTCCTTAAGAGCATAAAATCAAGTTGATTAGTGTGGCTAAGGCCCTGAATCCTTGATCAAGATCAATATAATTGTAGTCGTAATAACTAGTAAAACAAAAATAAAATGTATATATTCATGCTTAATATATTTTGTGTGATCACAACTTCACAAGCTTTATTTGCTTTCCTTGTCTTTCTCTTTTCTGTACTAGTTTGACTATACTGACTGACTATGCAGTATACACAGAACATGTCTTTCGTACAAAAATAATAGAAACTTTGTATATTACAAAGGATTTCTAATACTACGGTTTTCATTCATAACAATCTTTGATAATATACATCTTATATAAACTTTTAATTCAAGTAGTGTATTTTTAAAAATTTATATTAGTAACAAGTTTTCTTTCTAAATCATGTTTGCCAATACAAATTGATGTTAGTTAAAAGAACTGATATCAAATTGTGCAAGTCAATTGAATAATAATAATAATAATAATAGTAATTATAGTTGTACCAAAAAAAATAAAAAAAATAATAGTAATTATAGTAATAATAAAAGTTTCTCATTCTACAATCTAATTATTATTTTAAGCAGTCAAAGAAAGGTAAAATATATTAACATATTAGATTAGCACAAGGAGTGTTTAATCTACAACAAAACTCAATCTATTACAAGCGAAACAAAAGTTAAACATAACAAACACTAAAGCATCACAACATAAAGAAGATTAATCGACACCATTAAAAGAATCATTCTTAATTCCGACAACATCTTTCCACCACAAAGAAGCCCCCCCCCCCCCCCCCCCCAATCAACACCACTTCCCTAAAAGAGCTACATTGAAATCTTTCACCCTCCAAACCCCCTCAAAAAAGACTTAAAAAGAGATTCAATGATAGATATAATATTTGAATGAACTTTGAAGAAGGAAATAAGGTAAACCGAAATATATGACAAGGCAGTTTTGAGAAGAACCAGACGACCTCCCATAGATAAGTTACAACATTTCCATAGAGAAAGACGAGATTTATCTTTTCAAGTAGGATGTCTCCAAAAAGATAGTCTTATAGAATTACCACCAATATGGAGACGAAGATACACAAAAGGCATGGTGCCAATTCTACGGTCTAAGATAAAAGTAGCCTTAGTAAGCCAAGATTTTGCCACATTCATACCAACCAACAAACTCTTATGAAAATTCACTTTTAAACCCGACATAAATTCATAAATTCAAGCAACAATAAAATTAAACATCTTTTATAGCCTTTAGTTCCAACCAACACCGTATCATCAGCAAACTGCAAATGTGAAATCCTCAACTCTCTAGTCTCCCCCACTAGAAAGTTGGAATTAAATTATTATTTTTGTAATCCAAAAACTAAATATACTTTCTATTATGAAGTACTACCTCTGTTCCATAAATATAAATTCATGTTTGACCATTTAATTATCTAGCAATAAAAATGATAAAAATTTGATATTTTAAAAATATTCATCAAAATAAATTAAACAAGATTTTATATACTAATATTTATATCTATATATTATTAAAAAATATGGTCAAAATATAATAAATAAATAATATAATTTAGTTAAATAAAATCTTATATTTATGGACGAAACAAATGTAGTATTTTTTTTTTTGACAAAGAAACAAATGTAGTATTATCAGATCAGATTTTAGATTTTGATAAAATAGATAGGAATAAGAACTGTAGTAAAAACTCAAAAGTGAGTTAATTGTTAATTATTGTTATTTTCCCTCCAAGTGAGTGAGTGAGTGTCATTTGTTGTGTGTGAGTAATTAAGCGCGAAACCACATTTTCCTTTGCTGCAATCACAAATGGAGGAACCCACCTTCGAGTCTGTACGGTCATCCTATAACCCTTTCTTTCCATTCTTCCTATTACATTTCTTCTTCTATCTATCGCAATTTAATCTCTTCGTATGTATAATTACAGGATTTGATTCATTTCATCATGAAGCGCATTTGGACATTACGAACCCTTGGTTCGTTACACACCTTCTTCCTCTTACTATTCTAATTCCCGATTTATATAACTTTATCATTTTAATTTTTTGTGTTTTTATTTGCAGAGCGTGAAAATGTTGCAACTACCGATGCTTTGGATTCCGAGGTTTTCAAATTTTCCCTCTTTGAAATTTTCTAATTTATGCATGCTATGTGTTTGTTATTTTGCTTAGCTGAACTGAAACCTGAGATGATTAGTTTTTTATGTCTGTTTCTTGATTTTTATTTCAATTACTTAATGCTACTAGTTGAATTTGGGGATTTTGGAATTGTTTTTGCGCTGTTATAATTTTGCTTGTCACTATGAACTTAGCTCAGTGGGTAGGGATATTGCACATAAAGTGCAGGAACCCGGAGTTCGAACTCTGGTCCGCCCACTTATTTGTCTTTAATCAGTGGAATACGCCCAAATACACTTTCTTGTGTGTGATTTACTCAGTACAATGTCATGATTCTCATGCTTTTCAGAAACTATGCTTATCAGATTTCTTGCACTCTTTTTTCTTCTTCTTCAGTGATTTACTTATTAGCAATGCAAACTATAGTTTTATTTATTTATTTTGTTGTTACCATGTGCTGTGTTATTTTATTTTACTGTTGCACATTTAGAACATTTGGTTGATTATTGCTCCCACAATCTTTCAATTCCAATAGGGTATAAGATCTCTTCATGTCTGCATAAGAATGTGCTTTTGAAAATCACATCCTTGAAAATGCCTTCAACTTGAAACTATGAACATATATCTGAATGTCAACAAAATATCCTTGTTCTAATTGGTTAATTAAGAAATATGTGTGACTTCAGAGCATTTAGAGTTAAGCATAGTGCATTATTTTTCATAACTGCAGGTCAGGACTCGAGAGGGCTTTGTGTTAGTTTTTGTTATAAATGAGAAATCTATGTAGTGAAATGAAACACAAAATACAAGAGTGTACCTAGTAGTTTGCTGTATTTTTTTATTATATACTATGTAGCACCGACATGTAGTTACATTCCATTTTCAAATTATTATCAGCCTCAGTACTGTGTATGAGTCAATGCTCAACTGTTTCCCTTTCAATCTCCCTTCTTCATTATTTAGGTATTGACATAGTTGTTTTTCTCAAACCATTTAGCAAAAAACTTGACCTACAAACTTGACCTATTGATAGGAGTAGCAGACTAGCATCCTTATTTGTCCTAAATTCTCAAATAATTTAATCATTTTGTCTTTAGCTATAGTCTTATAGAATACCTCCTACTTAATTGTTGTATTGCGTGTCAATAATCTGCAAATGGATTTTACAGCTACAGGGAGGATCTGGATCGTCCAAGAAGAATCGGACAACTTCTGGTATTTCATTATCTTTCTTTTGATAGATTTCTTGTTTCGTGGAGATTATGTGATCATGTCATACTATAGTTTTACTTGCATTTCAAATTGGAAGTTTACCTTAACTCATGTGTCCATCTTTTCCCATGCAGCTAATGCCAGTGCTCTGAAGCTTACTTGTGAACTTCTTCGGGTTTTTGTCACAGGTTCATCTATATTAAAAGAGAAACACTTTGATGCTTGCTCAAGACTATAATTTAAACGTATTCTATGTTGTATTGTCTTTGACATAACCTTTCTGTGGCAGAGGCTGTTCAACGAGCTGTTGCTATTGCAGAGACTGAGGGTGATAGTCAAATAGAAGCTACTCATTTGGAGAGTATTCTTCCTCAGTTGCTTTTAGATTTCTAAAGCATTTGATGATTTGAAATATATACTCATCTATAACTTCTACTTCCCCTATCATGTGGATCTAGTGAAAAGCTCGTTAAGATTTTTGGTGAAAAGTTGTATCAGATAAAACAATCTAACTCTCTACATGGAAATCAAAAGAGGGAATGTTTAACTTGTTTCTTTATGAGGCATAGTGCTTGACGATTCTTATATTTGATATTTTTAACACACCCATCAGTCTGTCCAAAAGAGCATGGAAAAAAATATACTCTGTTTCAAAAGTGCAACTGGTTTAGTCGTAATTTTTACATAAGAAACATGTGACTTGTCAATTCGAATGCAGCATATGCCATACCAACTTACAACTTGTAACATATTTTTACTGAGACAATTTTGTATTCGTAAATTGTTTACGTTTTTCAAATATTGATGCTCTTTATGATTCTTCCGTTAATGCGAAGTGATACATTGCACCTAAAGTTGTGATGCTCTCGGCTTCCCGTTGATGTGAAACCAGACAATACATTGCAACAATCCAATCATGATGATGATTCAAAATTTTAGGTGCAATGTCTGGCTTCACATCAACATCGATATCGAAGAAAGATAAGTAAAAACATGTTACACTTTCTAAAAGGTGAAGTGTAAAATCCAGAAATTTCTTGTATATGAGGTGTTCGCGTTCTAATTATATGAGGTGTTTGCGTTCTAAGTAAAAGGTGAACGTGAAAAATCTTAATTTTTCTATATTTTCAGATTTTAACATGTCGAACTATAGAAAGCGAGAGTGTTATTTTCAGAATTCAAGGGGCGTGAGAAGTATGGGGGCCCGAAAAGCAATCCTCCAAAAACAAAACAAAACTCTTTTTATTTTTAATCCAGCCTAAATTCTACAAGCCCATATTGTTTTTCAAGAAATCTAGTACCAGAAAATAAAGAAAACTACAAAAAAGAACAAAAGCAAAGTGTTTCTGGTAGCATTTTCCAATTACAGCATCTCTCTGCGTAACTTTCACTCCCACCGATCCACATCACACTTCTCCCTCAACACAGTTCTCTCCCTCTCTACCATGGAGGTAACCTCTCTTATTTAAGTTTCTTTTCAATAATTGTCATGAAATCCTTCTTGTTCCGATCGTTAAGTAAATCTCACGATCATAAATTTCTTGATTTTATCTAATATATTTAAACATAATATTGCAAAAAACTGCAGCAATACTGGTCTGGGAGTGCGATCAATAAAAACAAAGGGATGGTGGAGAATTTGCAGAGTTACGGAATAATCAAATCTAGAAAAGTAGCTCAAGTAATGGAAAATATTGATAGAGGTTTATTTGTACCTAACGGGGTTCAACCATACATAGACAGCCCCATGGCTATAGGCTACAATGCAACTATATCTGCACCGCATATGCATGCAATGTGCCTTCAGTTGCTAGAGAATTATTTGCAACCTGGAATGCATGCTCTTGACGTTGGCTCTGGTATATTCTCGATCACACTTATCAGAAAATAATGCGTACTTGCTTTGTTGTTAATGAATATGGGCACTAGATAAATTTTTGAAGTTATTATTGATTACTTAAATTGGTGGTAGTATTATTGATTATTGATACCATTCTATAAGAACTGCGATAATAAGTGCGTGCACAAATAATAGTTGCTTGATGGAGTTGTTTTAGAAGGATAATATGATGTAAAGACATTGACTGTGTTTCTTATCTAGACAATAGGTTTCTCTAATAGATTTGCATAGCTGATGTTAATTTGAAAAGGAGTTCAACCTTTCTTGTGTGGTACTCATAGTCTCTGTACTTTGGACCACTTTGCAGGGACGGGGTACCTGACTGCATGCTTTGCCTCGATGGTTGGATCTAATGGCCGTGTTGTTGGTGTGGAACATATTCCTGAATTGGTTTCCTTTTCAATCAAGAATATTGAAAAAAGTGCCTCAGCTCCACTATTGAAAGATGGCTCCCTTTCTGTGCATGATTGTGGTATGGTTTCTGTTCTTGCGTATTTCTGGTGTCTGATTGAGATACTCGTGATAGTCTGTTGAGGTCCTGGGAGTATAAATAGGTTGATTCTACAATGGTGAAAGACACGAAAAAATACATGAAAAAACCACTAAGAGAATATTAAATCACAGTTTAGGCATAAGAACATCATCTCACCAGAAATACACAAGAACAACTTCTATTATTGAAAGATTCAAATTGCTATACTTGCGCAACAATAGTATTGTTTTATTTTATCTATTTGATCATGATATGCTCTCAAGCACTTGGGCAACCTCCCTCAAAAGCTGTGTATCGAGGGAGAAGAACCAAGCCATTTAAAAGCACTTAACTGAACATCTTATGATCTATGTTGTTAATCCTAGATAGCGCAGCATAGCACAGACCTCCAAAAATGCTTAAGTGGTATAGCGGAATGACAACTATTGTGACGAATAAGAAAAATGTACAGAGTAAACATAAATTCCAACAAGATACACAAATACTAAAAAATACACAAAATTAAAGGGATAACCATACTTAATAATTATAATTAACTTTGTCATTTCCCATCAAAATAAGTTCTAAATGTAATCAAATGACATCCCATCAAAAGGACAAAATCAAGTTCTAAAAGTAAACAAAAGGACAAACCACTAAAATCAAGTTCTCAAAGTAATCAAAATCATGTTGTAGTGAGTCTAGATTGCTATAACGGATAATGGATAGCCGCAACTTAGCCTTTTCAGTCAGTCTCTCCACCCTTTCAGAGACACAGTCTACAAGTTTCTGCTATCACATTTTTAACTGACAAATTTTAGAAACTTAGTGGTTATGTTAATTGTAAGGGATTGTACTTTCGATGTCTCTCAGCTCACCAATTGAGCTGCCTACTGAACCCACCCATAAGAACCAAGTCACTTGCGTACTCCACCGAACATCTCAAACTACTTGATTAGGGACCTCATAATATCCAAGTCACTATCAGAACACGACAGTTTAATCTAGTCTATATGTGTATCATGGGGGATGAAGTATTAGTGATCAGTGATGAATGAATAGTTACAACTTTGATGAGTCCTTTAGATATACGGAAAAACCATAACCTAGTGGTCAGATTTGAGATTTGTATAAAGTGATCTAGTCAGCGTAAGCTAAAATCAGAGTTGATCCATAAGCATTCTTCATGTTATGGCCATCCGTGATATTTGTGTGTCTCCATTTTCACTTTCACGAGGTCTTTCTTATGGTCCATGGCAATAGCTGCATTGTTATACTACTGCTTTTTGAGCAATTAAATAGTTGTTATTTTAAGTTGGTGGATCTTTAATTTCATGCATTTGTACAATTGTTGTGTTGGCAGACGGAAGGCAGGGTTGGCCTGAGTTTGCTCCTTATGACGCCATTCACGTTGGAGCAGCGGCACCAGAAATTCCCCAACCACTTATTGACCAGTTGAAGCCAGGTGGTCGAATGGTTATTCCTGTTGGAAATGTATATCAAGATTTAAAGGTTGTGGACAAGAACTCTGATGGTTCCATCAGTATCCGGACTGAGACTTCTGTTCGGTATGTGCCTCTGACTAGCAAAGAAGCTCAACTTAAAGGGGAATAAGGGTAGCAAGGTGGAAGCAAAATCCTGAATTAGGGTGGCTGATTCTTTCAAGATATCTGTGGTTATATGTACCAAATGCCATACATTATGTAAGAATTTGTATAGTTCAAGTTGTTTTTTTTTTATTACACCAAAATGGAAAAAGAATTGATTCATGTTGATCATGTGGAGTAATAGTAATAACTTTTCCATAAATATTTATGTTGGTTATTTGAATATATTTTTTAAATTTATCTAATATCACAAAACTAAAGTTTGTGAAATTAGATGGAGGAGTTGTTTATATATCATGCTGATGTGGTAGAGTGTTTGAGAAGTTTGTTAGAATTGAAAGTTAGCCAAGGAAATAGGAAGAAAATCTTTAATTACATCTGCTCCAGAAAGCTTAGGGACCAAAACAACTAGATTAGAATTCATCTTCGGCATGAGCCAAACCCATCAGGTAGTCTGACTGATGAAATCATTAGGCACACAATTATTACTAGAAGCATAAAGATTAGAATAGTAATCCAGGACATGCTGATCAGTACTATCTAGATCATCAATAATAGCATTCACACATTTAAGCAAATACATACTATAAGAAGCATATCAGATTTTGGCGACAGTGTGAAAAATTGTCCCATCACAGTGCCACCAAGTCTAGATTTCTCCTTCCAGAGTTCTTCCTCATATAAAAGAGCTTGCTGAAGATCAATCTGAGCTTTTGCTTTTTGATCAACTAAATCATCACCGACCTCGACAACGTCAATTTGCTGAAGATCGGGATGTACTTTTCTTGGATCATCCGTAGTGCTAACAGTCAACAATTTTCCATTTAATTCCTATCACACCAATTAAGGATGAATCAAATCCAAAACATTTAATTCCACTTTAAGATACAAAATTATAAATAGGAAAACTTACATTGCCATTGATTGAACTTGTTCATAGCTTTTTCAACAGTACTCATGGTTACACATAGCACAAGAGCCAGATTACAAATTGTGGTACAATGATCAAATTTATTAGTCATGAATATTAAGTTAGACAATAGACGTAATTTTTATCGGGGAATGCATATATTAAACGTGATCATTGATCAACTATCTTTCTTAATACACACAATTTGATTAATTTTTATAATTTAGTCAGACACGAAAGTATAACATAGTCAACACTAATAATGATCACCTCAGCATGCACTACAGTCCCAGCCTTCCCAAAAAGTGTTTTCAATTTGTCAACATCGATATCAAAAGTTAAATTCCCAACGAAAAACTTCAAATCGTCATATGGTTGGCCAGAAATTCCAACCGCAGATGTGAGAAGAGAAGCATAACAGGTTCTTCTCCGTCTAGTAGTGAGAGGAAGAGAAGGCAAAAGCGTTGAAGAGTTGTTATTATATGAATATGATGATGGGTTTTGTAGCTTGAGACTTGACAAAATTTGAGATAATTGGAAATTTGGTTTTAGTGTACAAGAGTGAAATGTTGAGACAGTAACCATGATTCTGTCGTTGTGATAGACATGGCAGCTAAATGAATGTTGAGAGAAGAAAAGAAATAGAACAACACTATATTTGTTTGCAGATACGAGTATTAATGTACATAATTGAATTGATTCAACAAGTGGAAAGATTTTGTCTTTGAATTATTGATAGATTAGATAATAAAAACAAAAATAATGCAGATATCATACCATAATAAATTATTATTGAAGGAACCATTTCTAGAAGTGGTGGTGGGTCAATACACATATTTTAGCTTGAAGATGAATTATATTTATGGAGCATTTTTAATGGATTAAATATTGCTTTGAGTAGAGAATTCAGGAATTTTCTGATTCTTCCATTGCTATAAGTTACTTCAAGATGGGTATTTGTAGTATTGGCCAATGATTACATGCATAAATGAAGCATATTACCACACACTTAATTTTTATTAAACGTCAATGTAAAAGGATATTAAACAAATTGTGCATGTCCCAAATCCCAATTTCTCAAAGAATTATGCACATATTTAGCTTTTTAAGCTAATTTTTGTAAGTAGCTTCTCACATGAAACTTAACATTAAAAGAAAAGAAGTTATACTGCATCTTGAATTGTGTGGAGAGAATAATCAAGATTTCAACAAGCTGAGTCTCTGATTTTAGCCAAGTAATGCGAGTTAATGATGTAAATTATGATTTAACTGCACATCCGATCTAAAACATCGACTAGGTGTGTGTTTGGATCCGCAATTCAAAACCACGGCTGCCTTAAAACTGCATTCCAATTCATGTTTTCCATGAAAAGGCTAGGCTATAAATTTGAACTTCTATGTGGACACAATTTCCCCCGTGATTACGGTTGATGCACCACATAACCAAACGAGTGCTAAACTGACAGTAAATTTGCTTTCCATTAAACCAGTTGGCCTTAGAATCGAAGGGAAATGGATTCCATCCCTTCATTTTTATGAACTAACAAGTATCATTGACATACCTTTTAGGAAGATATAAACCTTTATATGTAACAATCTTATTAGATTTTATTGATGTTTTAAGTTTTCTCTCATGATAATTGATTTTTTTTCCCTACTGTATACTCAATTTCCTTCATTTAAGGTTTTTCTTGATCCTGTTGATGTCGGCGGTGCAGTGAAAGAGGTTGTTAAAAAGAATCTTTCTCTTAGTTTGTATATTAACTAAAACCCTTTGTAAAATGACTGAAGTTTTAATGAAAAGATCATTACCGTTCAAAACTAATTGGTTCTCATTCTTAATATAACGAGTAAATTAGTTATGAATGATAATGATCTTTTGATTAAGGCTTCAACCATGATACAAATACACAAACTAAGAATATGTTTTCACTACACTGCCACACCATTGTGATCTAGAAACATTCCCAAATTGAGCAAGTAGAGAGTATGCAGAATGGAAAAAATGCACTACCATATGGAGAGAAAAAAATTAAAACACAGGATAAAAATAATAGGATTATTACAGCACTTTATGTTGTAAAAATCAACCGGCCAACTCCAATGCTAGGTGACATTCAAAATAATACAATTTGAACTTACTTTATAAGTAGGAAGATACAATTTATCAGAATATTTATACTAAAAGACAATTTCTTTTACATTAAATATGCAAATCTAATATGAAACCAGCTGCAAAAAAGGAACATTTGAAAATAAAATAGAATAAAAGATTGAAAATGTGTCCTTAGCAATTAAATAAAACAAAAATCAGGCAACAACACTCACTTTAAAAGTGAAAATTTCTGGCACTCAATAAGGGTTACGCCTTGGTCTTTCCTCAGCAACATTTACTCTGATTGCCCTCCCGTTCAAGCTCTGCGATATGAGAAATTAATTGCACATTAGCCCTTGTAATGATTTAAACAGTGTCACAAAAACATTACCCGAGCACATTTAACTACCAATGCATGTTATGTTACCAGTGAACAAGTAAGAAATTACTTCTGTCATACCTGACCGTCAAGAGCAGCAATGGCCGCATTCAACTCTTCCTCATTTGACATTGTAACAAAGCCAAAACCACGTGATCGACCGGAGTCTCTGTCATAGATTACCCGAGCACTGTCAACCTTACCATGTTCGCTGAAAAGTTCCTCCAAGCTAGAATTGTCAACATCCCATGGCAAGTTACCAACGTAGAGTCTTAAACCGGAATTGGATTCAAAGGTACGTTGAGGGCGCTCAGGTCGTGGAGCTCCTCTTGGAGCGGCCTTATTAACAGTCAATGATCTTCCATCTAATTCCTGTCGCACAAAGGATGAATTAAATCCAAAGAAATAAATATTAATAATACATGGATTCCTTCGTGTTTCTATTCTCCATTCATTTGTTTGGAAAAAAAGAAAAAACCAAAACACTTTTGTACAACATCAATTTAGAGGCAATTATAAGGGAAAAAATTATCATTTATTGAAGTGATAGTGTGATTGTGATTGTCATTTTACAAGGGAATTCAAATTTCATCCTTGAAATGATAAAAGCGAACTTTTATCAATGAGCTGAGACATCATGAACAAGAACAACTACTATGTACACATTTGTTTACACTTTTACGCTAATAATCCATTAGCTCCGATCTTTTTCTCTGATTTTCTGAGATATTTTCCCCTTCTCAGTAATCAATCACACAGTAAAAATAGAGAGGAAAACTTACAAAGCCGCTGAATCTGTTCACAGCCCCCTCAACTTCTGCAGCATTACTCATTGTTACAAATCCAAACCCACGACTACGGTCAGTCTCCCTGTTATAAATTACCTGAAATCACAACACAACAGTCACATTACAAATTGCAATCCACAGTAAGGGTTTTAAAGCCCTCTACAAACAATACAACTACAACAACATCACAACCGCAATTGCAACCACAACCACAATTTAGATTGTCCTCTATGAAGCACAGACACTCCTCGGATTAAACGTGTCCTCGACACGACACCGACATTTACAATTACATTGAATTATATCATTTTATTCAAAAAAATTATCTGTGTCGATGTGTCAGTATCTGTGTCGTGTCCGGGTTTGTGTCCGTGCTTCATAGCCTCTACCATAATACTACAACATAACATCAACAATACACAATTACACATAATCTATAATCAATGTTATTATCTCACATGTTTTCTTTCATTTTCTATGAACTTATGAAGCACAAACACTCCTCAGATTAGGGGTGTCCTTGTGTCCAACAAGGACACAGCACCAACACTTACAATTACATTGAATTACATCATTTTTTCAAAATATTGTCAACCTGTTAGTGTCCGTGCTTCATAGTTATGAACTCAATTATAATTTAGTGTTCGTGTCCGTGCTTCATAGCTATGAACTCAATTATAATTTCTACAACAATTATGAAAAATCTATAAGATAAGATTTTTATCTAAAAGATAAGATTTTTATAAAATATATTAAAAAATCTAAAAAAACAAAGAATTCACCTCAGCAACTTCAACAGTCCCAGCCTCCTCAAAAAGAGCAGCCAATTTAGCACTATCAACATCAAAAGGCAAATTCCCAACAAAAATCTTCAAATCTTCAGAAGGTTCTTCAAAACTACCACCATCACCTTCACTATCAGGTTCACCAACCCAAGTATTTTCACCTTGATTCTCCCAAGTAGCAGCACCACCATCTTCTTTCTCTTCTTCCTGAGTCCAGTCAGATGTCTGAGCAACAAATGTAAGCAAAGAAGAATGACGGGTTCTTCTGTTGTTGATAGTGAGAGAAATAGAGTGTGAAAGCTTTGAAGAATTGTAAGTTGGGTTTTGTATCTTGAATGGCTTAGAAGAGTTTGAGATGAATGAGGATTTGGTTTTGGTGTGGAAGAGTGATGGTTGAGATAGTAAGCATGATTCTGCCATTGTTAGAGATTTGAAGGAAGTGATAGACATAGCTGAAATTTGAGGAGAAAGGAACAACACAAACACAAACACTATCGTTGTTTGTGGATAAGGGTAGAGAGAGATAGCAATGTAGAAATGAAAGGGTTTTGTGTTGGAATTGGTGACACATTATATAAACAACAAAAAATGTTTCAGATATTATCGATATTATTTTATTATGTTTTTTTTTTCGTTGGGCTTTTTCTATTTTTCATGTTTGTGATATGGGCCTTGTTAAAATATAGTACTGTAGATTTTATTTTCATTGGGCTTTTTCAATTTTCATTGTTTTTTATATGGGCCTTGTCAAAATGTAGTTTGATTATGGGCTTCTATGATAATCATCGAATGAAAGGGGAGGAGCTTGTTTTATAAAATCAATTATTCAAAGAGTCGTGTATAATAATGTTGTGTATCTTAAATCTGTAAATGTGATTTTTAAGATAATTAGTTTTACAATCTATATTTGAAAAGTAACAAAACCTGACGAACAAGAGTTTTCTTGAGAATTAGATTATACAAAAGACTTACTTCCCTTCGCTCTTGTTTTTTTCTTTTCGTTTATCCATAGCATGAATCAAAACTCTTCTCCCTAGCTGAAAATCTTGCAAGCATATTAAAATGTGTGACCTATTCTTTTGACGAAACTTTCTCAATGTACTATCGCCACAACTTCTACTCTTGGGACTTGGGATCACAACTTGATTTAAAGCCCAACTCTCCCTCGTGAACACCCAACTCCTTTCCACCTCCCATTGCAACAGCCCAACCATATGTTTTGAGCCCATTTGAGTAAACTCGGCACATCCCCGACAAAGCAAAACCGAATTGGACAAGAATGATGATACTTCACATTGGTTTTACATATGTGAACCCAACAATTTTTCATGTGAAAGCGCACCGGAACAATTTTCACCCCTTCAATTCTTTTTTATGTGTTTCGTACAATAATAAATCGGAACACTTTTCAATACTATTCAATTCCAGTAAAGATATTTATAGGATTCGTATGTTTTAATAAATTGGAGCGAATTTTTCAACTGTTTTGGTATGAATGGTTGAATTTTGTTAAAATTATTACATCAAAATACATTAAAAAATTGTTTTGAAAAAACTCTTCAAACAGAAAAAATAAACTGTTGTTCTGATAAACTCATCGAAATAGTGTATTGTAGGGGTAAAGTGAATAATAAAAATAATAGTGCAAAAAAATTAAGGGTTAAATATGTTTTTGATCCTTATAAATATTTGAACCTTCTACTTTTAGTCCCTCTAAACTTTTTTTTCACTTTTAGTCCCTACAAAATTCTCTAACATGAATTTTTGTCCCTACATTTAAGTCAACTCATATACTAATTAAATTTTGAAATTATGTATTGCAATAATGTTTAGTATATTAAAAATTGAATTGATTTGCAAAATTTGAATTTTTTTTAATTAGTGATGAATTAAATATGAATTTTTGAAGTGTTTGCGCTTAAAAATTCATAGTTAATTCATCATTTGTTAAAACAATTATAAATTTTGGTTTGAGTAATTTTTATATTATTATAAACATGATCACAAAACCTCGTTAAAAAATTTGATTCGTACACATAGTTGAGTGAAAAGCAGGGACCAAAAATCATGATCGGAAACATTTGGAGGACTAAAAAGTGGGAAAAAAATTTAGATGGACTAAAAGTAGAAAAGTCAGATGTTTATAGGGACTAAAAACATATTTAACCCATAAATTAATAATAAAAAAGACAAAATAAGATTATCAAGTAGTAATTTGTAACGGTGAAAGATTAATTATAGGAGTGGAAGAGTAATTTTTCCCCTTATTGTTCTGACTGCATATCTTAGTTGTTGAGCTTCTAATCAAAGGCCCGAAATATTCTCATCCCCACATGACGCATTTGTGCCACTTCCTTCTTACAAGTAAGCTAAGCATTATTGCAACTTCTTTTAACTAAGAGAGATTCACATTAACAACAACAAGCAAACTATTCTGCCAATATTTATCTTTAGCCTCGAGATAAATTCAAACTTCAAAGTGAAGAAAATTATACACTTTATTACTCATAAATATTGGACTAATTTCGTTTGTTTCAACATCAACGTGACTGTAAATGAGATACTATAAAATCTTTTTTATTAATTCAAATGATACTAATAATCATTTTACAATTATTTTTTATAGAATTCAAATTCGTACACCAAGTTTTTTTTACTCAATTCGTACAACAAGTATGACTATCAGAAATCTAAGGACATGTTTGAATCTCTTTTCAAAAACAATTTTTTAATTTTTAAAAATTAAAAACTAAAAACTTATGTGGTAATTCATTTTATGAAATTGTTTTTTGTTTATCAGTTTTTAAAATTAAAAAAATAAAATAGCTATAAAGAGTTTGCTTTCAAAAAGATCCTAAATCATTTTCTACTATACATTCATATGAATATTTATGGCTTAAATATTATTTTAGTCCCTTTATGTACGCGAAATTTTGGTTTTAGTCTCTGTATGTGATTTTATTTTAAAATAGTCCCCGTATCGACCAAACTTTTTACTTCTAGTCACTAAAGCAAAAATCTGCAGGAAACTTGAGAATTTTCTTACGAATTTTAACTTTAGAGACCAAAAACAAAAAGTGTAGTCGATACAAGAACTATTTTAAAATAAAATCACATACACAAACTAAAAACAAAATTTTGTGTACATACATGAACAAAAAAAATGTTTAAGCCAATATTTATTTTCGGCAAAGAGTATCTCACTGTCTAAGGTTGCATATAACGATCATTTACTCTTTTCAAAGAACCATAATCATTTTATTTCTTTATTATTTTAAAGTGACCATATCTCATAGTGATAGTCTAAGTCAAATGCATATGTTCATATACTATTATAGTACTAATATTTTTTCTTTTTGCCCTCAGTGACATGATAATTTATTAAATGTATTTGTCTAGAAAGGAATGCGTCCATACCTAATATTTCAAGTTGGTTCTATCAACAAAAAGATTGAATGGCTCTTATGTTATCAAATCAAAATAACAAAAATAATTGAATCGCTGTCTCTTTTGTTTGATAGGGGTTCTTTACCTTTAACATTAAAAGAGATATATATTATATAGTATAGCAAGAGAAGAATATTTAAGTAAAAAAAGGTGAATTCTTTAAGTAAAAGGGGTGAATTATCTTCCCAATTAACAAACATGGAAGGATGAATCATGATATATGGCTGCCTTTGATATTACAAAATCTTATTTTACAAAGACGAGTAGCTAAAGTCCAAATTTACTGTATTTATGTTCTATTTTTTTTTCATCACTAATTTAGTTTCGTTCAGAATCAATTATATCATTAAATGGATTTAGCCCCTTTCAAAATGCATTTGCGGAGATCAAATTGTAGTTCTTTCTATTAAATCAAACAACAATCATCACTTAATCAACTAATTAATGTTTGATAAATTTATTGTCTATTTTATGATAGATATAAATACGAATGATAAGTTAATGAAATCACTTGATAAGTAGATTCTATAACGGATTCTATTAGTATTTGTGTTTATCTCTCCTTTAAGTTGACTATAAATTGAGCATATACACTTGAGCAACTTAATAAGCTAAGACCTATTTATTTTTGATGAAAAAAACGAAAAGTATACTTATAATTGATTTATAAAGAAAAACTATAATTAAAATGATTTTAAAAAGTTTAAAGGGTACAATTTATAAGTACTTTTAATTTTTGGTAAAAAAAAGTACTTTTAATTTATTAATTACAAGAAAATTGTATTTAATAAATTATACAATTTATATAAATTTTTAAAAACAAAAGTAAAGTCTCGATGTAAACTTTACACAATTGACCGGAGATAGTGGATAGCAAAGTTGTGATGATTGAATCCAAAAAATAAAGTTGTGAATTGTGATCATTTCCTTTCTCTAAAGGAATAGATAATTTTATTTATTTGAAGATGACTTTTTTACGAATAAGTTGAAGATATAATATAATTAAAGACCCAAAAATAGATAGCACATGTATCAAATTTATCATTTGTTTTGTTCAAATTTTTCTTTGATATTAACCTTTTGATTTTTAGAGAAAGAGAAACTGAATTCTTTTAAAATTTATTTTTACATAAAATTTATTAATCAGTTGAATTTAATGTATTGTTTTATTTTGTTTAATTTTTGAAAAATCTACGTGCCGCTTTGTTATTGTAAATAAATGAAATCTTACTTGAAGAAGAAGAAGAAAAATTGGACTTTTATTTTTTTCCCTGAAAAGAAAAAAGGTGGTTGAGGTTTCTTTATTTTTCAAAATAAAAATAGCGAACTTCAATACATAATTTATAATTAGAGACAAATCTACTTTTTAAATTTATTAAATAATATATGTATTTGAATTATTAATAAATAAAACATATATGTAGTGTTAGATAACTATGAACGTAATAGAATTCTCCATTTATGTTATATAAATTTAATTCAGTTGATAGAAATATCGTGTAATATTTAAAAATTTAAGTTCAAATTTTAGAACATCCACTCATTCATCTTAGGTATTTTTTTTGGTTAGTTTAATTTTATTTTTTTTGCTGATCTTGGGTGGCCTATTTGAACAATATTAAATAAATATTATACTTTAAAAAAAAAATAAACGAAATAAAAGGAGAGTTTTTAAAGAGTAGAGTTTTATAGGTATTACAACTTTTATATCTTATATATATGACCTACACATATAAATGTTTGAATCATTTTATTTTTATTGAGTTGTCTATATCATAAATTAGTATGGATGTTTCTCATGCTTCTCATGTTGTAGTTCAATAGCTGTGTATTTTGAGTTAACTATACACAAAATCTTTGCTTAAAAAAAAAAACTATACACAAATCTTAGGATATTCTTACTTAGAACCTAATCATTCTAAAATTAACATAAAATAAAGAAAACGAGTGATCGTGAGTCACATAGATTTATAAAAGCATTATAAAAAAAAGTGGTAAAAAGGATAAGTAAGAACTTCACGTGTTAAGTTTTATCAAAAAAAAAACTTTTAATTAAATAAAGAACATATTCATCTCTTGAAAACTCATATACTTGTTATAAAAAAAATCACAACAAACATAACTTGAATCTAAAAAGACTAGATTGGTGGTTTTTGTAAGCCGGTCAAACTTATTCTACACATGATATTCAAGTGATTTTAATTATATAAGAAAGTTAAGACATATTAGTTTGGAATTGATCGAGAGTATGATCCTCTTAAATATCAGATTCGATTGTCTCCAATATCAATTTAAGTAGGTTAATTTAACTTTTTCTTCTTAAAAAAAATTAAAAAAAATTAAGACAAAACTCTACAATTCTATGATGAATCAATGACTCAAATGAGAAGTCTACTTCGTCACAACTGTCTTGCAAGTTGAAAGTTAATGCACATATCATATGTGGTCATATATTGATGATATTAATGTCTAAAATTTAAACACATATATATCGTATGTGGTCATATGTTGATGATATAAATCTCTAAAATTTAAGACATGATATTTACAGAAAAACAAGATCGACTGAAAAATATTAATGTCACGTGGTTTTGTAAACTTGGTTTTTTTTTTTTGTTATTGCTTTTGCTTTTACACGCCTTAAAAATAAAAGCACACAGTACTTTACCATGCATAAAAGTAAAAAACTAAAATAAAATAAAAAAGCACATAAAAAAGCTAAAAACTGAATTATATCTTGGTGGAAAATTAGCTGACGTTGGTGGTGTTTGACTGTTTGGTTTTGCATTAATTCACACGGGTGATGTGAAAGTTTTTTTTTTTTTGACGCAAGTGATATAGATGGACAATAGATATCGCTTATGTTACAAACGGCTTATGTTAAACAGTATACGATAATGCCAGTGCTGGCTCCCAACACAATCAAGTAGTGCTGCTGTTTGGGGCCTCCAAAATAATGGAGCCTCAAATAAAAAAATTATTAAATATTTATAGTATTAGATTTAATCTATATTTAGCCTAAACACAATAAAAAATACTTTAAAAAAAATTGGAGAATATACTGTGAAAGCTTGATTGAAGAATTTGCTTCAAAAAATGTAAGGAGGGAGGCTTTTTTTAAGTAGTTAAAATATTGATTAGAAAATGACATTTTGTTTATGTAATTTTGAAGTTATTGATACTATTTATAATTTTAATATATGATGTTCTTTTAAAAAAATGTAGTATATTTTTTTGGTACAATTTTTTTTATTTGAGGTCAATTTTTATTATTTGTTTGGGACCTCCAAAATGTCGGAGCCGACACCGGATAATGCTTTGTGTTACAAATACTGTTAGAGATGGCAAAAGCACCCATACCCGCGGGCCCCGCCCGAACCCTAACCGGAGTCAACGGGTAAAACCCGAGTTGACTGGGTTTGGGTTCGGGTGTCACCCGATATTTCGGGTTCGAATTTGGGTAGTGTCAAACCCACACCCGAAACCACACCCGTTATATATTAAATTATATAATTATCTCTATTACATTAGCATATTGTAGACTATTTTAACGTTGTAGACTATTTTTCATTTTTATTTTAATGTTGAAAACAATGTTAGCATGTTGTAGACCGTAATTTCGTTGAATTTTCCGATTTTTTTTTACTTTTGTTAATGTAAGTTCGGGTTTGGGTTCGGGTGAGAAAAACTCGAACCCAACGGGTTTGGGTGCTATTTTGCCACCCGAAAGCTTCTTTGGGTTCGGGTTTACCCGATATTTTCGGGTTCGAGTTTGAGAAGTGCCAAATCCGCGCCCGACCCTACCCGTTGTCATCCCTAAATACCGTTATAGATGGATAATAGATAACGGTTTTGAAGCGATATTATACGTGTTATACCTATAATTGCGATAACAATAATAGCGTTTTTAAGCACTATTAATTATTAAAAGCCAAAAAAAACGCTATTGAAAGCACTACTTATGTGGCGTAGTGTGACGTGAAAGTTAGTATATGAATGTCTCTACAAATCTTATGAAGATGTTAAAATTAATTTAAATAATTTTACTTTTGAGCATCACATTACATGAACTCAAACTCCCTTGTGAAAGTTCCACATTGGGAAAAACCAATCCCATACGTTTGTCAATTGTCATAACTTGAGATATTCATCAACATGAATTGTACCTCATAAGGGTTTATAGCAAATAACAAAGCACATAGTGAGTGGCTAGTTTTCCTTTCTTTTTCTTTTTCTTTTTTCTTCTTCTTCTATGGAGCCTATATATCTATTTTGGATTATATGAATTTCAATTTAGAAACTCACGGATCACCGTATATTTTGCACGTGGAGCCTATACATGTCTATAATTTTTTTTTGACAGTAACATGTCTATAATTTATAAAGAGTAGCCACAAATACAATGTGGTAACTGGTAAGTATATGTCCATTTTTCTCTTTTTATATTTTATATGTATTATTTTCTTTTCAAAACTAGAAATTTTATTTCGGTTGGCTTAGGCTTCATTTGAATCAACATTTTTAAGATTATCAACTGATTTATTAAAATTAGAAGTAATAATAACAACTTTAAGAATAAAGCAAAAGTTTTTTGATAATTTTAATATTTTATATTTAAAAGTGTTGTAGATTTTTAACTAAGTTTTTTTGATATATTTTAAACTTCTCTTTTACAATATTTTTGTTGTACAAAAGTACAATGTCAAAAATTTAATTTTGTTCAAAAAATGTGGCTTCTCTTTTCTCTATTTTTCTACATTAATATTAAACCACTTTTTTTTTAATAAGAGCTTCATATAAAATGTAGCTGACCCTATTTCTGACTTAAAGGAGAAAATAAATTATGGAACCACTTTTTTTTCCTGCAGATTTTAGCTTTATGGACCAAAAGCAAAAAAATTGATTGATTCAAAGACTTATTTAAAATAAAAATTAATACAAGGACTAAAACAAAAATTTCGCGTATATACGGGGTTCAAAATGATGTTTAAGTCTATTTGAAATAGTAGTATTAATTATTTTAAAAGTAGTTAACTTTTGTTTATAACAATGACTAAAATTTAAAGTTTTTTTGTTTATAATAGTGACCGGAAGAAGTACGTCAGTACGATTAATTTACACAAAAGTTGATGTAATTGATAATTACGTAATTAATTTAGGGTACAAAAGCTTGAGTTTAATTCATGTTGTCCTTATATAAATTTTGAAGCATGTCTTGACGCTAATGAATGAGCCAAAACCAACTCATCTAAAGTTTATAGTCCCAAAAAAGAAGATTGATAATCGTGTTAAATACAACTTCCTTTTCTTTGTATCATAAGTGACAAATATATTTTCTAAATTGATTAATTAAAAAAATGTATTTGATTAATAATATAGATTAAATATATCAATTCTATAATAAATTAAGAAGGTATATTTATTTCTTGGCTTAATTATATATTTAGTCCTAAGTTTATTTTAGGTTTCAATTTGGTCTCAAACGTTTTAAAAGTTTCAATTAAATCCCAAACGTTTATCTTAAGTTTTAATTTTGTCCCAAACATTTTAAAAGTTTCAAATAAGTTCTTACTAAAGCGCAACAATTGTGGATGTTGAAAACAAAGACAATTGAAATTTTTTCAAACATTGTTGCAAGAAGACTTAAGTGACTATCCACAACATGATTGAAACTTCATGTGAGATATGCAAAATGTAAACTAGAATGGTCAATTATGTTCATGAAAATGTATTCATTAGTTTCATTTAGTTTAAGCTACTTGCTACAACTATTCATATCTATAAATTATGCACTTCATTAATGATTGAAGAACACTTACATTACTACATTGTATTTAAGTATAGATGATGCTTTGATTCTATTATATGTGAAAATTATGCGCTTCAATAAGGGCATTTTGCCTTTTTTTTTTCAAATTTTAAGGGGAATTTTGCATTTAAGTTATAAATTTCTTGGGGATACTTGACAATAAGTTGTAAATTTCAAGGGGTATTTGACTATTAAAATTATCACTGACGGAGTTAACTGATTAGTGGGGGTATTTACTGACTTCTTTTAAATTCAAGGAGGTATTTGCCCATTTCTTAATTTCAAGGGGGTATTTGCCAAAAATTGAAATTTCAGGGAGACTTTTGGTATTTCACTCTAAACTCACATATACAAAGTGGAGTGACCATAGATCAAACTCCGATCATAGACATCCGACCTATCAATTTTGATATTTTCTGCCATTTGAGCTAAAAAATTTGGACGGATTTAAGTTTGTTTTAATTTTAACATATTAAAATAAACTATTAAATATGATAACTGTCTTTTAGATTTAGATAATATTGAAATATAATATCTTTTAAAACATTTAGATTTTAAATAGAATTAACTTTTGATCATAATTAAATTTGAGAGTTTGCTCTTTTTTTTTCTTTTCTTTTTCTGATAGATTCCATAACTTTGTATAGTAGATTCCTAATTTATTTTCAAGAGTTTTATTTGATGGATTTCATGTATTCACTTTTTAGTGGATTTCAAAGCATTATTTGATGGATCTCATATAATTATTTGATGGATTTGTCGCTTACGAACCCGTGTTTCAACTCTAGGATTGATGTTTGCTGATCCTCTTTGCTTCAGGCTGCGTTAATAAGGTATTCAAATAAATAAATAAATAGAAAAAAGAACATTAAATATTTCATTGATTATGTAATTTTTTTTGATAAACAAATGCTAGTTGTTAGTGTATTGATTATGTAAATTGACATATATTTTAATACAACTTTTTTCCCAAAATGACGTATATTTTGGTACAGAGAGAATATAAAAAAGACGAGAGAGTATGAAAATTTGAATGTTAAAAATATTTAAAGAGTTTTTATTTATAAATTGACATATATTTTGATATAATTTTTTTTAAATGGTGATATTTTGGCATAGAGGGAGTATAAAAATTTAAATGTTAAAAATATTTTTTTTTTGACAAAATGTTAAAAATTTGAATGTTAAAAATATTTAAGAGTTGGGGTGGTTTTAGAGTCAATTTTTGGCTCAAATCACCCTTCTAACTTATTCATTTACTTTCTTTTAAATAAGTGATTTTCGCACATATATTTTAGTTTTTATTGTGATTTCGTTGTCTTAGTGTGACGTTGTACTGTTTGTCGTTTTTGTGTGCCGTTTTATTTTTTCGTCTTCGTGCGGTGTTTGTTCGGTTGAGATTGAAGATTATATTTGATCAAAGATATATTCAATCAATGATATTGGTATTTTCAACGTTACAAATTTGGAAACATGAATATATTGAATACTTGAATTTAATCATGTATGTAGCTTTGTCATATTTGTAGGCATTATGCCGTTGTGTGTTATTAACGTAGATGCTGTGAATTTGTTTCCAGATACATCTTTGTCAATTTTAACAATTTTGAATCTGTATTGTTCAATATAATCTATCAATTTGATTGAATGAATGAATTGTCATTTTTATTTTGTCAATAAAAAAAGTATTTAAAGAGTTGTTATTAATCTCATAGTTTTGATTACACAATTTCCAACTTTTTTTTGTTTTTAGTTCCAACTGTTTTATGTTTCTTTCTTTATTTTTTTGGTATGGTTTTGTTTCTTTCTTTTATTTTCTTCAAATCATAAAAGTTTGAATAACTTCACTAAACGATAAAAAATCCAAATCATTTATTAATGCCCTTCTCTTGAATGCACTTATTTTTCTATCCAAATTATTTGAGTCTGACTCTGACATCAACTTCCACACAATCTTGTCCTCCAACCTTATTTGAATACCAAATTCTTATTCTTTTCTAGTGAATAACTAAGATTCATCATGGATGTGGAATCAAGAATAAGCAATGATAACCTCGAACATGCTCAAGACAAAGATACATCAAATGATTCCTATGACCTTTCTACTGCTCATACTATTGACAAAGGTAATATGTTTTCCTCAGCTATATTCTGTTTTTTCTGTTTTGTTTTTTGTTTCACATTATTCATATGTTGTTGAATTTGCAGATTCATGGCAACAAGTGGGGTTGATGCTTGTGACTGGATTCAATTGTGGTTGGATTTTCAGTTTCTCAAACCTTATTATGGTTCCACTTGGTTGGACTTGGGGTGTCCTATTGCTTTTTGTTGTAGGACTCTACACTGCTTATGCTAACTGGCTCTTAGCAGCTTTTCATTTCATTGATGGTCGTAGATTCATCAGATACAGAGATCTTATGGGATATGTTTATGGTCAGTTTTTCATTAATTATCTAGTTCTTTGACCAATGTTTTAATTAAGGTCACATGATTATGTCACAATATTTAATATTGTAAAAAACTACGGTCAAATGGGATTCATGCATAAAAACATAAAATATTATGATGTTGTGATCTAGACTAAGATTGTTAACATTTCAATTTTAATTCCTAAACTCCATCGATTTACATTTTTAGATATGAATTTCGATTCTAACAACCTTGGTCATATCCATAAAATAATCATGATGTCATCATGGCCTAAATCATATGACTTCTGCATTCAGAAATAAAAAAAATTGTGATGTCTACAAGCAAAATCATGTGACAAACATGCAAAGACAAAAAAAAATTACGATGCGTGACCTAGATGACATAAATCTTTTCCTAAAATTCTGTCTTTGTCTGTAAACGAATTGACATTCTTTACTTCAAACTTTGATTTTTATTTTTTATAGTTTTTACCACTAATTTAATCTGATTCGATCATATCTTACTTTTACTCTGATTCAAACTTCAATTATTGCTCCTTAATTTATGTAGGAAAGAAGATGTATCACCTCACATGGATTTCTCAGTTTTTGACCCTTCTTCTTGGAAACATGGGTTTCATCCTCCTTGGAGGAAAGGCAATTAAGGTAAATAAAATTATATGGTCAATTGAATAAATCAATTTTGAGAAGAAGAAAAAAAAATGTGATCATTTTTACTTTTATGATGATAGGAAATAAACTCAGAATTTAGTGATTCTCCATTGAGACTTCAATACTACATAGTGGTAACAGGAGCAGCATACTTCATATTTTCCTTCTCCATTCCAACAATATCTGCCATGAGAAATTGGCTAGGAGCTTCTGCAGTTGTCACGCTCACATACATAGTATTTCTACTAGTTGTTGTAGTCAAAGATGGTAAATTAATTAAACATCATGTTTTCACCTTTAATTTCAAAATACTAGTATTAATTGTTACTAGCCAAACCATATCCTAGCTTCAATTAAACACACCCTATCTATTTATGGTTTGAAGGAAAATCAAATTCAGACAAGGATTACAGCATTAGTGGAAGCAAAGTGAGCAAGGTTTTCAATAGTTTTGGTGCCATTTCTGCCATCATTGTTACAAACACCAGTGGCATGCTTCCTGAGATACAGGTCATATTATATGTATTTAGTTTAAATTTTGCACCAAATACATCAACTTTTACTGATTAAATCTTATTTATAATTTGCACTAAAGATATCAATTTTTGATGACCAAACTTTTATAAATAAATATTTAATATTTTTATTTATATTTACATCTTTTATAGTAATTTTTTATTGAAGTTGTGTTTTTTTTGTTGTTGTAAATGATTGACTACAGTCAACTCTACGTAAGCCAGCAGTGATGAATATGAGGAAGGCCTTATACTCACAATATACAGTGGGTTTGTTGTTCTATTATGGTGTTACATTATTAGGATATTGGGCTTATGGATCAATGGTATCTTCATATCTTCCTGAAAATTTAAGTGGGCCCAGATGGATCAATGTGCTTGTTAATGTCATAGTCTTTCTGCAATCCATAGTTTCCCAACATGTAAGTATACCTTCCGACGCGCTGAATATTATTTTAAGGTATGTAATTTAATTTTCTGAGATCAATTTTAAGGATATCTTTAAATAAAAATGCAGATGTTTGTGGCACCAATTCATGAGGCATTGGACACAAGATTTCTAGATATTGGCAAGGGTATGCATTCAGGAGATAATTTGAAACGCTTATTTTTCCTAAGGCTGTGCTTCTACATTGGGAACACATTCATTGCTGCAGCATTTCCTTTTATGGGTGACTTTGTAAACTTACTAGGCTCATTTTCACTTGTTCCCCTCACCTTCATGTTCCCAAGCATGCTCTTTCTTAAGGTATTTATCTTCGTCTCTAAATATAAGAGAAACATATTAGATGCAATTATTTACTGATACTATCAATTCAGTCATCACATCTGAACAATCTGATAAATATCAAATTGTTCAAATTTTAAGACAAATTTTAATTTTTTTTATTTAATATAAAATTTGAGATTGAAATATGAACCGGTCAATTTTGATTAGACGGTTGTAAAAGCACTGACTGCATGAATACATGAATTTTTTCTATTATTATATGACCAATTTGTTTATGTCTTTGTTTCAAATTTAGGTAAAGGGAAAGACAGCTAGAACAGAGAAAAAGGCATGGCATTGGATCAACATTGTTTTTGCATTTATACTTACAATAGCAACAACAATTTCAGCTCTTAGATTTATAATCAACAACATTCAAAAGTATCAATTCTTTGCTGATGCATGATTGTGTTTTGCCCATTTCATCAACTATATGTCTTGATTAGTTTCACAAACATATAGAAGCTTAGAGAAAATTTCTGTGGGTAACCATTACAAAATTGATTATTATGTATGTTAGATAATAGGGCCTATGTTATCGGATTTTTTGCCTTAGTGCTTTACTCTATTAAATATTATTATATATTGTCTTTGTAATCTTTATTTCTTTGAAGTTGTGTTATTGATATTATTGGAATCATAATCTCCCTTTCTATCTTGTTATGTAAAATTGCTAATACTTAACAATGTTTTTCAAAAATGAATTTCGCCAACGAACAAATTTCGGATGAACTCATTTAAATTTTTGGTGGAGCAATTTTCTTGGTCAAACTATGAATTATTAGAACCCTTTCCTCCGAAATGTATCCAAAATGTATGTATTCCCCCAAAATTCACTATTTTATATCAAATATACGCCAAGAATGGTAGGATTTGCCTTTAAAAATGATAATGACTAATATTACTTACAAAAGTGTCAGCGAAATATCTACGGTTTCTTGCCTATTTGGCCCCCTAAAGTCTCGAACAGACCTTTATGTGTCCTACAATGCCATACTGAAGGGTTTAGCGTCCAAAACCAACAACAAAAAAGAAGGATTTAAGAAGCTAAGTAGTAAAACGGTTTGTCATATACATCTTTTGAAGAATATCTTAATTACACAAACAAATGGTATGTGAGCATTCTTCATAAGACACACTCATTGAGGTTGAGTAGGATTATAAATTTAAATACAGCTATATGGAAACAAAGTATATTTTGATTATTCATGAGTTTCAATTAATTAAATTAAAACTTTTGATTTCCAGTTGATTTGGAGATTATCAAGATTGATGTGGATAGATGTGTTGAAGAACCATTCTTTAGTCAATATCACTTTATAAATTTGATGAGGATGTGCTTCTGTGCTTGACATGGAGGTTCAACTGCACCTTTATGACATTGAGGATGACATTTGAAAATGATACGCTCTTTTTGATATTTAGTATGATATTTTAGAGAATTTGATTATATATAACATCATATTTCAATTCTTGTTTATAATAAAATATTTATATATATGAAAAAACTAAAAAAATTAGTAAACTTAAACTACCGAAAATGTTAACATATTTATAAAATAATCAAAATACAAAATTCAATATATAAAAATATTAATATAAATATTAATACAAAATACAAAATTTAATATTATGAAAATACTCATATAAGCCGGTCTGACCTATTCCCAACCTGCAAAATATGAAAGGAGTAGGGGCATAAAACAAAGTGGTTTAATAAATGATGTTCCAAAAGCTAAAGTGGGCCAATTGAGGCCAAAGTATTTGGGCTGAATATTCAAGGGATAACGGGAGGTGTTTTTTATTCGGGTTAAGGTGCTGGTAGCAATAATATAGTTAAGTCTAATGATGCAGAAATTAGTCAGCAAGTTACCACCAATCACCAAAATTCAAATTGAAGCCATATACAAAATTAGACCCTGTTTGCTTTGTGAAAATGATGCTTCTCTGACTATATGATGTGCTTGGCCACGAAAAGTAGTTGAGATCAATTGCATGTGTGCAATCTTATGAAAATAATAATTTACTAGTATGTTTATTTAGTACGAATTGTACGCTTGTGAAAGAAAAATAAACTGCATGTGCAAACTAGTTTGGTGCAATTAAAAGACAAATAGCACTTTTTTTTATACAAGATATATGAGCAATGGAAAAATGTTATAGAGTGAAACCTTATTTTGCTTGAACTAAATAGCTTTCCAAACTGAAAGAAGTGTTCCGTTGAATGTTGAAAAATAGTACTTAGTATTTGAAAATATTATGACACTCAAATTTGAAAAAAAGCTTTCCAAAGTGAAGAAATGTTCCATAAAGTGTTTCGGTTGTAGTTTTACAGAATTACAACTAGATCACTGTGATTCTGATACAACCATCATAATATCAAACATGCACTCATTTTAGGTGCAGTTAATGACACTATTTTTCATGGTGTTTTAAGGCATCAATTCAAAATGACATAAACAGTTTCCAACGAACAATAGGTAAACATTTTTCTATAATAAAAAAAATCATAAGATGTTTTTATAAATTCTTTAAAATAGTCTCAAAAAATTTGTGTTGATAGATAAGTTCATATAAATCTTTCCAAACATCTTTAAGAATTGGCAATATTTTTTAGCGGTACCTGAGCAATAGTCAATGTATTTTGTCTTCAGCCACACCAATAAAAATGTCGTTTGACGGATTCCAGCATCTGCAGTATCGATTTAGCCAAATTCTTGAAAAGATAGTGATTTTTTTCGATCCACACAACTCAAACACAAACAAGTCAAATGACCTACATGAAAGATCTTTGATTCCGACGACCACATGAGGCATATACTAAACTGAGAGAAATGTGCAGATGAAATCTGAGCATCAGCCGAAAAAAACACAATCCAAGACCTAACCATCGACCATATAAAGCTGAAGACGTCACATGTAAAAAATAGGTGAACATGCATGTAGTAGTATTGGTCATCTTAAAAACCATGTATAGTCAATTTGATCTGTAAACATATTTTTTTAGAATTAATTTTTTTTTTGTACATCGGAAAATTCTTGTGTTTTTTTTTAGAATTAGATATGACATCAAAGATTGTGAATTTCGAATTATTATTGATCGTTCATATGTGAAATAATTTACTTTGATTGTTAGTACTGAATTTTTGATTTTTTGACATTTTATTGTCTCTTGAAATTTTATATGTATCTTTCTTTAGTAAAATTTAACTATTTTTTCACTTATACTGATCTCAAAATATGAATGAAAACTATCCAAACGTAAAATCTTTTTGATTGTATTATTGCTATTTCAACATTTAAATCAATCGGATTCATTTTATTGTAACAAAAGTTAATAAAATCTTTGAAAAATTCGCACCATGCAGTTTGAATTGGACAATTGTTCTTTGATTTAAAATTATATGAATACTACCAACCAACCATACTTAGAGTGACATAGGCAATAGTCAACAACGTCTTATGTTTATATGATTTAAAATTAATAATTTAAAAATAAAATCTTTGAAAATGCATGCCATTAAGTTTGAATACTAATACTCCATCATATCAAGTGAAAAGTTTGAATACTAATACTATTACCGTCCAAATAAAACTATCATTCTACCACTACCAATTACAGAATGGCCTATAGTCAACAATATCTTAATTCTATGATTTAAAATAGTATAATTTAAAACGAAATCTTTGAAAATCCATGCCATTCAGTTGAACTAGTCTTGATTTTGATCACGTTTCTTGTGGGGCTACGTAATATTACCTCTCTTCCAATATATAAGACCCATTTTGACTAAGTGACACTATTCATATATTTTGCTTTGACTATATTCTTTTCATAATTTATAGATGTAGATATTAACATATAAGATCTTGTTTGATTTGTCTTGATGAGTATTTTCAAGATATCAAATTTTTATAATTTTTACTAATGCACAATTAAAGATATTAGTGATCAAAATTGTGCATTGACGAACATGCAGTGGTCAAGATGAGTCTTATAATTTGGAACGGAGGTATTATCTCTGTCCTATTTAATTTAATTTAATTTAATAATATATCCTTTTCCTTTTTATAAGATGCAGTATTAAATTATTAATTATTGAAAACATATATTATTTAAAATTAGATAATTTATTGCGTAAAAAAAAAGATAATTTATTATTTAATGAATTTGAGAAATAAGATACATGTAATTTCTCCATTGTTATGAAGAATTCAAGAAATAATGTGAGATTGTTTAAAAACAAATACACCAAACTATTAATTCATTTACCAAAAGTAATTTAATTGTCAAATTAAAATAACCCCATCAATTCAATTCAGCACGGAGAAAAAAAAAAGGTTTAAATATATTTTTGGTACTCTAAATATTTTTAAAGTTTTACTTTGATCATTTAACTATTTTTTGTTCCGTTTTGGTCTTTTAACTATTTTTTTATTCCATTTTGGTCATTTAACTTTCATTATGTTAATTTATTTTATCCTAATTATCGTTAGAAAAATACCAAAAACGTTAATTTTGCCTACGTGGCATTTAGAGACTTGGTAGTTTTGGTGTGACATCCAATAGGAAAACACCATGTGGCAGAGACCTTCTTCTTCATCGCGTACGGAGCTTCCTCCATCACTGTCTCCGTCCATTACCGGTGATCTTTCCGGTCACGAAAACTTACGAAATGATACTCCAAAACCTCTCATTATTCACGCCGAATCCAAATCTGATGTCTGTTTTCTCAATAGAGGTTTCTACCTCTCGTTTTTGATATTTTTCTAACGGTTAGGACTAAGTAGGTTAACAAAATAAAAGTTAAAGACCAAAACGGAACGAAAAATAGTTAAAGAACTAAAGTGAAACCTTAAAAATACTTAGAGGATCAAAAATATATTTAAGCTAAAAAAAACCAATAATATTAAAAGGATAACTACCTAAAAATTAGACCATTTATAATGAGGGATAATTTTGGTGTTGAATGACGTGTTGAATAAAAAATGTGTTGTAGTGAGTGTGTTGAATATTAAAGTTGAATGATGTGGAGGAGATGGATGTTGAAGATATTCAACATGTTGAAAGTGAGACTGGGGGGACACGCGGCAATTCATAATATGCCAAGCCAGCACGTGGTGTGGAAGCGTAGTCAATTGAGCGTCGCGCGCAGAGAGGTGGAGAGAGAATATGCTTTTGATTAAAATAGGGACAAACGACACTCATTGATTGACTCCTCGGATTTTTATGATATAAAACAAGTCGCTTAACCTATGTCATAATCTATCTGATTAACTTGTCTCTTGATATAACTAGCGTTATGGTTATTGTTAATACTAATAATTCACGTCTTATAGTAAATGCTTCGAATTATTATTCAAATACTTCGAATTGATGGCTTGCACAACTTGCAAACAATCACTTTCCAATAGCAACATTCTCATTGTATGTATTCTGAAACCAAAGCAATACTTCTTTCACTCCCAAGCCTTAGCCTCTGCAATAGATGATGTTCCTTGGAACCTTCGTGTAAGTCTTTGTAAATGTTCCTTGCTCATCACGGCTTCATGCACCTACACAAAAAATATTGCCATACTTACTGTCATTATAGAGAAGAGAAATTGAGAAACTTTATTTAAAAAACTAAAGAAATTATTTTACCCTGTTAATAAACCGTGACTAAACATTTTTGTGTGTGTCTCGTATAAGATTGAAACTAATTTTATTGTGATAGTATTTATTTGTCTTTTTTTAGAGTTATTTTACTGTTCATGAATTTTTAGGATATGCTTAAGCAGTAAGAATATTCTAAAAAACAGTAAGAATATCCTAAAAATTCATCATCAGTAAAAATACTCTAAAAAATCCAACTGCTCATGCTAAATAACTTATTTAGGAGTATTTATTTCAAGTTTATTAGATTTATTTCTATGAAATAACGTAACTTTCTTGGTTATACATACAAGGATTAGTTTTATTTTTATTTTGTTTACTAAAAAATGCATTCATTCATTTAAAATCATAGATTACATCACATGACACAAATTCAAAGTTGCTAAAAACTAAAAAGAATAGATCTGTGAATAAACTCACAACATCCAAGTTAATAGTGTACAACAACAAAATGTCTGCAAATATAATGAAATTAGAATGTCTTAAATACCTATATTTTCAGATCTGCAACATTGAGGACGCCAAAATTATTGATTGAGTTTGTACTCGAATGAATATAAACTAAAAAATTTAATCGAACAAACACGGTACAAGATGAAAAAGCAAAATAACATCGCACAAAGACGACGAACAACCCAACGCTGCACAAAACTTTATGAGAACTTTTTTTCTACTTTTATTTGGAAAGTTTTTCTTTTCCCAAAACTTTTTCATACCCATGAATAAAATTTATTGAACATGTCATAGAAATGCATAATTTCTATATTTTTATTCCCATAGATTTATTACAAATATAGTTTAAAACAAACACATCCTTAGATATTCTAAAAAATAAAAAATAACACACATTCATAGGTAAAATTAATCGAAATCAATGTGAAAGGGGGATTTTGGGCCAAAACATTGGATTCAAGACAAAAAAATAATTACACATAAACGAAAGATAAATATGCACTAAACTATCGCTAATCTATAACTGATGAATAGTGTTACAACTTACAAGACAAAACGAGGCTGCTTACAAAAGAGTATGACAACTTTATTTTACTTATTTTCATCATTATTTTATAATAATAAAGTGTCATAATTCCTCCCCATTCACTTCTTTCTTATATATGTATCATAAATCTTTACTGAGTGTGAAATTGTAATTTTTGAACATCAAAAATAAAAATTATTGATCTAGTAAACTCGTAAATAAATGAATCTTATATTTATATACCAGATGAATCAATGATTTGTCATAATATTATTGTTGATAAAAAAAGATGTCTAAATAAATTTAGAAGAAGGAATAGAAGAGGACCAGAATACTTTGATTTCTTTTGATTTAGGCAATGCAAACATGATCATATGTTGTGTAGAATACATACTAATTTGAATTGATAAATATTACACTACTTGAAATTCTACTTTCTTTTTTATTAATTATGATTACTTGGTTTTGCAAATGCCATAAGAGGATTCTTTCTATGCACGGTAAATCCAAATGATTCCTCCATGTCTAATTCCCCAATTAACTCCCAATTAAATTGAAGTATAAGATTTGCCAACATAAGATCATTAGCAACCATAGCATAAGGTCCACCAGGACAACCTCTTCTTCCTGTTCCAAATGGAACCATCAATTGTAAGCTATTATTAATCCCTTTATTAGAATCAATTGTATCATTCAAGAATCTCTCAGGATTGAACTCATCTGGTTGATCCCAATATGTAGGATCTCTTGCAATACTCCAAGCATTGATAAACACTCTTGTTCCAGCTTTAATGAAGTGACCATGTAGATTTATATCTTGTCTGCTTTCTCTAGGGACAAGTAATGGAATTGGAGGATGTAACCTTAGTGCTTCTTTACCAACTGCTTTTAAGTATTTCATGTTAACTAAATCATCTTCTGTTAGATGTGTTCTACCATTAGCCACTGTTTTAACTTCTTCTTGCAATTTCTTCATCATGTTTGGATACTTTAAGAGTTCTGTCATTTCCCATTCTAACAGAGTGGATATGGTGTCTGTGCCTGCAATAAACATGTCCTGTATATAAACAAATACATGGTTAGTAAAATCTAGTGTGATTCTTCTATGTATTTAGAATCTGCTAGAAAAATAAGGGTCTTGCCGATCGATGTACTATATGCAATGGTTAAGGAACCAAAACGTAGTAAATTTTTCATTGAAACAAACATAACTTATATTATGAAAAAGTTTGATACACAAGTTCCCTGACAATTTTACTATTTTTAGTTCTTTAATTAGTACAAGGAATGCAATGTTTAGCATTTGCCAAAAATAAAGAACAGGACAAGATTTATTTTTTTGGTTTATAACCTTCTAGTTTCCATTCTTAGGGAAAGGGACTCTAGTAATCTTGAGTTCGGCTATAAGGTAAGTAAAACTTGGTCAAAAAAAAATTTCACTAAAAAATCGAAGCCATATTTTCTCAAAAGTTCGACAAGAAAATTTAAGTTGCAATACATATTTGATTTTAAAACTGTTCGGGCGAAAAAACTAATTTATGTTGCAAAGGGTAAGAGATTTTAGTTTTAAAAATATATTAACAAGATAATCAATTGATAAAATTTTGACTTAACGAAAAATCCGAACCCATAAGACTAACAATTTCGACATTTTCTACCTATTTTGAGCTAGAGATTTTAGTTTTACACTTACCAAACAAAGAGCTTTTATGACAGTTTTGTCAATAGGAAAGCCAATTGATTCTGAATTTTTGATCCAAAGCAAAACATCAACAAAGTCACCAAAATCTTCAGTTGTTCCTCTTTCACGACTGATATGATCTTCAACAACATCATCTAAAAGATCATCAAATTGTTTAGCAACTTTTTTAGCTCTTGAATAATATCCAGAAGCATGTGACATCCAATCAAGACAAGGAACATAATCACCAACAACAAAAGCACCAAGTAACTCTGTAAAATCCATCATTAACTTTGTAAATCCCTTTAAACTTTCACCACTATATTTTCTTCCTAAAGTAACCATACAAACTATATCATTAGTAGTTTTAGCAATTAATTCACTTAAATTCACTGGTGTTGAATTTGAAGCATAGTGTCTTATTTTCTCCATCATTAAACCTACTTCTTCCTCTCTCACTTTACGAAAAGATTGAACCCTTTTGGCACTAAGAAGATGTAAAACACATATGCTTCTTAATTGTCTCCAATATTCTCCATATGGAGCTGAAGAAACATCTCTGAAATTATATAAAAGTATATCATAATTTTTTTTAGGGGGTCTATCTGCAAAGACATGATCATGGGTTCTCATGATCTCATTGGCTGCTTCGGCCGATGAGATCACGAGAACCGGTATTCTACCAAAACTAAGTTGCATGTAAGGGCCATATTTTTTAGCTAAAGATTGAAATGTGCGGTGAGGGAATGAACCAATTTGATGGAGATTTCCTATTATTGGTAATTTTGGAGGTGAGTTTTTGGTTTCTGTAGATTTGGAATATAATTTGATTAGAACAAAAAGGGTGAGAAAGATGGAAGAGATTATGATGAACATTGTGTTCTCTTAGTTCTTCCTTACAATTTAGAGTGAAGGCACTACACTACTATATAGTCACTAGAATAATGGGTTCATGGTTATTTAATCGGCTTGAAATAAATATAGGTCGTCTGATGAGCTTAACTTAATTGATTGGACTATTGTACGAAAGTGCGGAGATCTGAGTTCGAACTCAGATACGTTCACCCCTTCACTTTAAGGGATAAATTTCTAGTTGCTAGGCTATAATAAAATATATATATATATACATAGGTCAATTGTTCAAAAAAGTTTGACTACAGTTTGTGTGTGGATTTTGTTGACTACTTTGTTGAATGTTTAGTTACCATTAATTTAAAATTTTGAATTTGTTCGGTACATCCCAAAAGTCTTACATTATTAGGATTTATATAATATCTACACACTTCAATCCAACGTGACGTCTTTTACAAAAGACAAATCCGTGAGGGTTGTGCGTGGTTCAAAGCGGAACAATACCTAGAAATCCGGTGTGACACATTTAAGGGTGGAATAAAACATATTTATTTTAATTTTTTTTTACTATATTTATTTTAAAAAAATAAATATTAAAAAAGTAGATATTAAACCATACTTGAGAGATTGAATCCAAACTTGAAAAATGTAAGTGTTAATTTTTCTTAAGAATTTTGACTCAAAAAAAAAAATCTTAAGAAGAGTTTTACCACTCTTTGTAATATTACTCAATTTGATGAATTAATTTCTACACTTGTGTGTAGAGATATCTGATTCATATATAAAAAAAACTCTAGAGTATATATATATATTTTTGACAAGAAAACTCTAGAGTATTAGATTCTTAGACAAAATTGTATGAATAAAATTATACAAATGAGTTAGTCAAAATGCGTCAAAAAAAACAATGAGTTAGTCAAAAAAAAAAATACATACGTATGCAAATGAGAAACGTGTGTAGGAAATATATAATAAGCAACAAAACTGGTGTAGAACGGTCAATAATATCTTAGTTTTAAGATAATTAAAATATATAAAAAAAGGGGAGACTCGTCTAGAAGCCCTAGTTTAATCCTGTTTGGTTCAACCGAGTGGAGGAGAGGGATTTTTAAGGAGGGGAGGGGAGGTAAAATATAATTAATTATGTTTGAAAAAATTATCCTCATTTTTTTTTATTAAAACTCTAAATTATCCTTGTTGAAATATTAAAAATTTAAATATTTGTTTTTTTGTCAACAAAAAAAAAAAAATTCTACTCATTATATATATTGTTTGGTTGTATATATTCATTAAATTTTCTCCATTAATCTTTATTTTAATTTTATAAGGTTAAAGATAAGAAAGTAAATTACTTCTTCCCTCCCCTCCCCTCGTTAAAAAATTGAACCAAACATAAAATTTAAAAATCTCCCCTCCCCTCCCTTCCAAAAACCTCGTTAAATGATGAAAAATATTGAAATTGTTAGATTAGATGTATTGGTACACTAATCCAAGGGGTGTGGTTGAGCGGCATGGGGCTCATCTTCCCTTAATCAAGGGTCGAGGGTTCGATCTTCACCTTGGGTATGGAGCAGCTTTAAATTCTTGGGCCAGCTATCCCACCCTTCGAGGTGCCTCCAATCTAGCGAGGGAATAGTCACTGCGTTCGGCGGTGGATACCCCAGTCTCGACCAAAAAAAGATGTATTGGTACACTTAATTTTTAAAATGATAAATTATCAAATATTTTTATAAATTAAAAAATCATTTATTATATTTATAAATTAAATATTATACTTTAAAAAATAAAATTTCACGAGAAAAATCATAATTTTATTTTTTATAAATATTATACTAATTATTTTATAATTTTTCATAACAAAATTCAATATTCGCTATTTTGAATAATAAAAATTCAAAAACAATCAAAAAAATCAAATATTATTTTTTGATAATTTTAATAAATAATATTAAGTTATTCTAATATTTTGAAAAGATAATATGTTTTTATAAAATAAACATTTATCTATTAATTTTAAAATTTAATGTATCAGTATATTCAAATTATAGAATGTACAAAATATACCATAAAATTTACCTCAAAAATATTCTTTGTGAAACGTCATTCTTTATTTTTCTTATGTTGTTGGTATATAAGGAAAAACCGAAAAAGTCTTTCTATTCGGCTGCAAGTAATAACTATTTATTTGTTTTTCTTCGTTCAAACATAAATTGTTCAAAGACGTACACTCACACGTCAGTTTAAGCAATAAATATAATGAACCAGAGCTCCAAATATTATCGAAACCCAACTAAATATATTATCCCAGTGCCTTCCTAATAGAATATTATGTAAATGGGCGGTTACATACCTACCACTGTAAAATAGGTGAATTAAAATACCATTATATCAAATATTTTTTTACTAGGTATTTTTTAATAAATATAATGGTCTGATTTTTACTAGGTATTTTTACTTTGTTTATATCAAATATGGAACGAGAGTCTAATCATATAACTACTTAAAAAAATTGAGCCCTTATTTTTATTTAATAATTGATACATATAAAAAAAAATATTACACGGCCGAAACGTATAAATTACTAAATTCTTTATTATATGTCAAATCTGATTGAAATTAACCAAATATATATATATATGTTGTTGCTTTTTTGACTCAAAAGATATCATTAAAAAGACTCTCAAAAAATAAATCGTTGAAAGTTAAAACCTAACCATGCCTCGAATACTTTAATGGATTTGATACGAAATTTGAAACATAGAAACGTACCTATTTGACTTGTAATATTTGGATTGAAATAAAAAAATAGAGTAAATTATTAAAACTACCTATATTTTGTGTGACAAATTCTGAGATTTCACAATAAGATCAACTAAAGAACCAACCAACCCACAAAATACAAATTATAGAATAACCTAAATTTTAGGTCCTGATCAGTAAATATAAATCACTATAACACAAGAGAGCCAACAAGAACTATAAAAGTAGTAAATTAATTTCCCTTCCTAAGAAATAGAATACAATAATACAAAGATAGTAAAATAAAGACAAACAAAGGCAGAGCCGCCAACAAAAGGCAAGACAAGTGTTAATAAGAGTGAGCAACACTACAAAACCACATGCATGGATTGTTGACGGTAAGATGAAGGAGACAGCATTATATTTCACATGCTGGCAATAAAAAAGAGAGCAGATCTATAAAAGTCAAGGTCCTACCCCAAGTGAACCCGCCTACCTTATTATACTAAGACATAAGATAAGATTATATTAACATATGTGTAGAAGATAAATATGTTAAGGATGTACAATAAAAATAATTTTTTAAGTTTTTTTTATCAAGTATTTAAAGATTAGAAATGTAACCTTTAAAATAGATTAATAAAATGATCGGGATTCGAACTTCAGCCTCTGCATATACAATTTTGATGAATATAATATTTAATTATTATAATATTTTTTGACAGTTATTACAATATTTTAAAAGATAGAAAGTCTTACTTTAAAAAATAAATACTCAATTATTATTAATTTTAAAAGTTAATGTATATTGAATTCGAATTTGCCTCATTTTTTAGATTCATTGAATAGTTAATAAATATAGATAAAATATAACATTTAGACAAATTACTCATGCTTTAACTAAGTTATTGAACTCAAGTGGTTAATGAGCTTCAACAAAAGATAGATTTCGGAAGAATTTGAGTTCAATTTCTAAGTGGAACAATTTCTTAGACATATTTTATTTATCTCGCAACCGAACTCTATACTATTAAGATCCTCTTCACCTAAAAACTAAAGGATAAAAAAAGAAATTATTAAATTTTTTAAAACCGTGTATATAATTTTTCAATGTCAAATTATTATATTTTTCAATATAAAACTTTTATTTTTTATTTCCTTAACATATAGCTTTAAAGCAAATGTGAACAAGACCCTTGTGATTATAGTGCCACTAAAAATAAAAAATCTAATTAATACTGGTATAGAGACACGTTCTAAGGAAACAATACGCAAAATTGACTAGCCACTAAAAGGCAAACATGAGTTGAAGTCCTTTATCTTATTTTTAGTCTTTCTTCCCAGTCCCCGTCTTCATTCTATTCTTCTCTGTTTTCAATTCTTTTTTGTTATTCATTTATTCTCCGTTCTATATAGTGTCATTTGTTTTTCGGAAATTATTTTTGCATTTGACTACATTCAATGTGATGACTCAACATTGAATTCCTATTACTACTATCATTTGTTTTTTAAGAAAGTAATAGTAATTTAAACGTTTGTTAGTACTTCCTTCGTTGTTTTTTAACTGTCATAATTGACCACTGTACATATATTAATATATTTTTATAACTAATATTTTTAACCATGTATTTGTAAAAAAATATAAAAAGATACATTTAAAAATATGCATCCAGACAAATTGAACAACATCTTATATGTTAATATTTGCTACTCCTACCGTTTCAAAATAAGTGTCACAATTGACCGATTTACGTTTGTCAATGCACGTCTTTGATCACAATTATCTTAATTATGTATTATAAAAAATTTTAAAAATTTATATTTTGAAAATATTTGGTCAATTTATATTATATGAATAGTGCGCACGTAACTCAAACAACATTTATTTTGAAATCGATGAAGTATAATATACTACCTCCGTCCCTAATTATCAGACCTTTTTTGACCACTGCACGTACGCCAATGTACAATTTTGACCACTAATATATTTGATTGTCTAATAGTAAAAATTATAAAAATTTGATATTTTGAAAGTACTCATCAAAACAAATCGAATAAGATTTTATATGCTAATATTTACATTTATGCATTATTAAAAAAATACGGTCAAAACAAGATAAATAAATAGTGCAATTTTGTCAAAAAAAGTCTTATAAAAATAGACAGAAGGAGTATTAATAAAAATATATGAACAAAATAAGTTATATAAATAATGCACATTTATCTCAAACAACAATTATCTAAGAAGGGAGAGTACTATATATATTTAAGAAAGAAATATGTTGCTTGCTCTACATGCTCTTTCTCACTCAAACACATTGGTCGAGTGTATTAATATTTGTCTTATCACGCTATATCTACATGATAAAAATTAAAAAAAATTGTAGATAGGCAAATAATTCAAAATTCCAATACGTTTGAGTGAGCATGAGCAAGGCAACCAATAAAAGAATAAAATCAATAGTAACAATCCTATATCACTCGAGCTGAGCATATTGGGGTTGGAAGTATTTGTCTTGCGCTATACCACTCTCACAATTTATTTATTTTGTTTTTGATAACAACAATTTCTAAAGTAAGTTGATTTTTGTCTTTCTAAAAATTATTCATTGATGTCACTATTAACCTGTAGAATGATCTTTTTTCTCATTTGATTAATCAATTTTATATTCAACAGATCCATCAAGCTATTCCTCAAAAAAATAAATCCATCAAGCTATGATGGAATGACAAATTCTATTAATGCATATTTCACCTTTTGTTTTAGTTGTAGTTGTAATTGACATGATTCAAATCAGGCATTATATAAGTATTAATTTCTTTTAACATAATCTCCGCATATGATACTATAAAATATTATATAACATTATATTTTTGACCAGTACAGACACAAATATTAAAAACTAAGTGTAGACACGTGAAAAACACAAATTATTACACTAGTTATTTGTACTATTACACCCTATTTTATTATTATTTAAAATCAGAAAATGTTAAAGAAAATCGTTAAGACACTAGTTAAGGTAACAAATATATTTTGTGTTGAAAAATATATATTCAACATTTTAAAAAATTTAAAACAATTTTCAACACAAATTTCTACTTTTAATTTCCTTAACAATAGTACTCTTAAGACTTCATAACATGATCCAATTTAACTTTATTATTCCCTCCTACTCCTTGATTTACTTAGGGGTTGCAAGTGCCACAAGAGGAGTATTTCTATGTGCTATAAATCCAACTGTTTGAGACATATCTAATGTCTCCATTTCCTTAGCACCACCAGGTAATTCCCAGTTAAATTGATGCACAAGATTGGCTAACACAATTTCATTAGCAGCAGTAGCATATCCTATTCCAGGACAACCTCTTCTTCCAGATCCAAATGGAATCAATTGATAATCATTTCCTTTAACATCTATTGAACTATTCAAGAATCTCTCAGGTTTAAACTCTTCAGGTTGATCCCAATTTTTAGGATCTCTTGAAATGGCCCATGCATTGATTATAAGATGTGTGCCAGCTTCAATGTTGTAACCATTTAGTTTAGTAGGTTGTTTGTTTTTTCTAGGGACTAGTAATGGAAATGGTGGATGTAATCTTAGTGTTTCTTTAACTACTGCTTTTAAGTATTTCATGTTAACTAAATCATCTTCAGTTATGTGTTTTTTACCATTAGCCATAGTCTTTACTTCTTCTTCCAATTTCTTCATGATGTTTGGATGTCTTATGAGTTCTGTCATTTCCCATTCCAACAAAGTTGATATGGTGTCTGTCCCTGCAATAAACATGTCCTGAAACAAACCAATAAATGGTCAATAAAATTAGCATAAACCATAATACAACAGTTCGATTTTCCGCAACTGCGCTTTGGAGGGAGCTGAAATCACTTGATGTTAGAATTGAACTCTGAACTGGATTAATCGGTCCAATGGGCCGGATACTGGTGGTGGTGAAAAAAAAAAAATAACACCACCTTATTACATAAAGCATTTAAACTTTTAAAGTGTCTAGATGTCTATATCAAATGTCATATTTATTGAGTAAACCTTCAATTTGGTTTCTTACTTTGTAAGATAATCTTAAATATAGGTTTGCGACTTTGTGAATCGTTGATTTTATTAATCTGATAAGTTAATCTCTAACTTTAGTCACTTACTATCAATTAAGTCTCTATATTTTAATAACTTACTAGCAATTTAGTCCTTAATATTATCAGAAAAACTAATATAAATAAAACTTGATAGAGTAAGAAATCTTTTTGAAATATTCATAAATTCATCAGCTACATATTTCATATAGTAGAGATTTTAGTTTTGCACTTACCAATAACTGAGCCTTTATGACGATTCTATCAATTGGAAAGCCAAATGATTCATTCTTTTGGATCCAAAGCATAACATCAACAAAATCACCAAAATCTTCAGCATTACTGACATCTTTCTGACGATTTATATGATCTTCAAGAACATCCTCCAAAAGATCATCAAACCGTTTAGCAACTTTTCTAGCTCTATCATAAAAACCAGAAGCATGTGTCAACCAATCAAGCCAAGGAACATAATCACCAACATTAAAAGCACCAAGTAACTCAGTAAAATCCATCATCAACTTCTTAAATCCTTTCCCACTTTCACCACTATACTTTCTTCCTAAAGCAACTCTACAAACAATATCATTAATAGTTGTCGAAACCAATTCACTTATATTCACCGGTAACGACATAGAACAAGAATGCTTTATTTTCTCTACCATGAAACCAATTTCTTCTTCTCTAACGCCGCGAAGAGATTGAACTCTTTTAGCACTGAGAAGATGTAAAACAGATATGCTTCTTATCTGTCTCCAATATTCACCATATTCAGCTGTTGAAACATCTTTGCAATCATATAAAAGTATTTTGTAATTTTTCTTTTGGGGTCTGTTTGCAAAGATTTGATCATGTGTTTTGAGTATCTCACGTGCTAGTTCAGCTGATGAGATCACAATAACTGGTATTCTACCAAGTTTGAGTTTCATGAAAGGGCCATATTTTTTAGCTAAAGCATAAAGTGCTTGGTGAGGGAATTTACCAATTTGATGAAGATTTCCTATTATAGGTAATTTTGGAGGTGAAGGAATTGAGTTTTTGGTTTTTGTAGAATTTGAATACCATTTGATTAGCATGAAAAGAATGAGAGAGATTGAAGGGATTAGGAATATCATTGTGCTATGTTTTTTTTCCTTCCAATTAGAATGGAGTAAGGTACTGAACTATATAGTATAGTAAGTGAAATCAGTATAGGGTCATGTTAAAAAAAATGGCTTAAGAAGTCAAAATAAAAATGCTTATATTCAATTTTGGACAACTATTATTGACAGTAAGAAAAATAGTGTGACTCTTGAGTATTTTATTATGTGTATAGCTTGAAAGTCTTAGATACACTGATGAAGTTTGTTTGCAATTGAATTATGATTTCTTTTTGTTGATGACTAGTGTCTTAAGTTGAATTATGAGATGTTCAAGTGACTGTAAGTCTATGACTACTAATAATAATAGGAGGAATAAATGTCATTTAATGAGTGACACGTACATCATTAAAATTGAAGATAAAATAAAGTAGGGGATTAAATGTCTCAATTTTAAAAATAGAAGGATTAAAATTGTGAAAATAAAAATAAAGAAACAAAAATTGCGGATTTTATGAAATAGGATGACCAAAACTACATTTAAACCAATATGTTATTTTAGGTAGAACTAATTAATTAAGTTTTGGGTTCACTCTGATTTGAATTTGTTAGAGAAACATAACAACTATTTTAAAATTATCTTAAAATTTATTCAATAAATATGTTGTGAATAAAGCAATTTCATCTCTTTCTTTTTTGTGTGTTTACAAATGAAATTGACATCAAATTCAAGACCTCTAACATACTCGAGCATCACTATCATTGACGATTAGAAAAATTTGTTAAGATTTATGATGATGCTTGTGTGTTGGTTTTTTTTTATATAGTTTTAGTTTTTTTTTTTTTTGAGAAATAATTTTAGTTGTATGTTGGTTTTATTGTATTATTATATTTATTTTGATAGAATTGGTTTTATTATTTTAAAAGGAGGTAATTAAATGAAGAAATCTCTTACCAAAAAAAAATGAAGAAAACAAAAAATATATTTTGTTTTGAAGGGTCGAGAAGCAGAAGCTAAGTTTTTCAACTCAACAACTCAAACATTCAAGTAAGTCCGCTCTATTTTATTTTTTGACAGAGACATATTGGAATGACTTGAAACATTTTGCCATCCTATAGAAAACTTATTGATAAAAGATATTTTTATAATTTTACAATGTTTTATGAGTTTAATTTAAGTAGAATGACAGGGATCGCTTATGTTTTTTTTGGAGTTTTTATGGTACAATAGACAAATTTTATTGTACCGATACACTTGATTTATAAAATGATCAATAAATAATTATTTTTATAAATTAAAAATTTATTTATTGAATATTATATTTTAGAAAACATAATTTTTCGTAGCAAAAAAAAAACAAAACATAATTTCATAAAAAAAAATCACAATTTCATTTTTTAGAAGTATTATACTAATTTTTTTATATTTTTCATTATAAAATTCAATATTTACTATTATGAATAATACAATTTTGAAAGAAAAAAAAGTCAAAATTTTTTTTATTTTATTTTATTTTTGACAATTTTAATGAATGATATTTAGTTATTATAATATTTTAAAAAATAGAAATGTTATACTTTTTTTTAAAAATATATTGATTTTTCCATTATTTAAAACCTATTGTACCGTTTGTCAAAAAAAAAAAACTATTGTACCAGTACAATAGAATTTATCTATTGTGTCCTCATAAACTTATCTCAATTGGTAAATGATATTAACATTTGTGCAAAGACCGGAGTTCAAATCCAGTATGCCTACTTATTCACTTTTAAAGAGTGAATTTCTAGCCACTTCTTAACCAAAAAAGAAAAAGAATTTATCTATTGTATCTTCTAAAAAAAAATTATCTATTGTACTATAAAAATTTTCATGTTTTTTTTTATAAACAATAGGGATGGATTATGTGATTTACAAATGAAATAAGTCTTACATCATCATATACACAAGTAATTGACTTTTCTTCTTTTTAGCCTATGTATCAAATAATATACACGAGTAATTTTTTCCTAAAAAAAAAACACACAAGTAATTTTATTTTATTTTAATATACACAATTAATTTGAGGAGACCAATTTCCCCGCCTACTTGTGGAGATCCCATTTAAATCCAGAATTTTTATTCTATATGAACTATCCAACCGAAATTGCCATAAGTGGAAATCAAACCTGAATATATCTAAACTTTAAATCAATTTTTTTCAAAAATTTTTCTTTCAAAATCAATTTTGCTCACTGCCAAATCAATCATACTCTAAGTTTCTTTAATATATTTTTGTTGTTTATAACTATAAAAAAAATGAAAAGTCAATTGTCATGATGTGGAAGATTATTATTGAAAAGTCGGCCTTAATTTTTTAGAGAGATAAGCTCTTCCTTCATAAGTTTTTTTTTCTTCTATAAAAAAAAAAGGGTTGATATTCCCGCACATTACGTGCAAATGTTCTGCCAACTGACAAAATAAATATTTTAAATGCATTAATTTGATTATTTTTTGACAAAATTATGCATATTTTATATAGAAAAATCTGCTTATATTGTTGGGTTTACAAAACGTATTGGGCCATATGGGCCGCACTGTTTCCAATGTGACTCATTACAACTTCATCAAAACAGGTTCTGAAAAGCTTCAATGGTAGTCCTCCCGTCCCAAAATATAAGGAGAAAAAACACATTTTCTTTGTCCTAAAATATAAGGGAAAAAAATAAATATTTATCTTTCTCAAGTATTAATTTTACTTATTCTCATAAAATTAAATACAAATTGCATTTAATTTTTCTTCTCTCTCCTTTTATCAATAAACAACAACCAATAAAAAATGTTTTTACATTTTTCTATGTAACTTATTTTAAGAAAAACCACATAAAATCATGTTTCAAATTTTTATGTTTTGATTTTCTTAATAAGTGTGATTTTTTTATTTTCCCTTATAATTTAAGACGGATGGAGTACGATCGTAGGAGCATAACCATGCGTTGTTTTTAGATCTTTGTCAATTAATATTGAAAAATTTTAATTATGGATTTTTAAGAAATTGACAATATGATAAAACTTTTTTTTTTGACAAAGACAATATGATAGTCTGTTTATTTCTTTTATTAGATTTGATTGCCTCATGTCATCATTATGAAAAGATTTAAATGATATTTTCGTCCCTATATGTACACGCGTTTTTTATTTTAGACCTATATTTTTTTTTCATTTTGATTTTAATCTCTAAAGCTAAATCTGCAGGATAATTCAATGGAAAAATCTGAGCATTTTAAATCTGCAAGAAAATTCAAAGAAAAAACTTGTGAATTTTTCTACAAATTTTAATATTAGAAACTACAACCAAAAGAATTTCACATATAGGGATGAACTCTTAAGAAAAAAGATACGGGACTAAAACAAAAAATGCGCGTACATACATATACGAAAATATTATTTACAGGACCTTATAAGAAATATATAGGCGGGATACACATAATTATTCACAGGACCTTATAAGAAATTGCCTCTAAAATTCTTTTGTGAAAAATTAGCACTCTTTGTGGTACACTACCAAGATGGATTTCCATCAAAGGGCCATAATTTTTTAGCTAGAGATTGAAATGTGCGGTGACGAAATAAGCCAAGTTGATGGAGATTTCCTATTATAGGGAATTTTGGAATAGAAGGAGGCGAGTTTATGGTTTTTGTAGAATTGGAATACCATTTGATTAGCATGAAAAGGATGAGAAAGATGGAAGAGATTATGAGTAGCAGTGTGTTCTTTTAGTTTTTCTTTCCAATTGTAGTAATGGCGTGCTTAGCACTATATATATGTTGGAATTAATTTAATAGAATTATACGCATGCTCGGCAATAAAAGATTAAATCAATAATCATACTTTAGGCGGAAGCAAAGAGCATGTATATAAAACAGGATCTACGACATGTTTGATTTATCAAGAATAGATATTAACAATTAGGTATTAAGAATACCTGGATAAAGCTTTAATGACAACCATCTCAACAGCGATAGTAAATAGAGAAGAGATGATCTCAAAACAAACGTCAACATCAACACGGTTAGCAGTGGCTGATTTGGTTCTTCCTCAACCGGTACCTTTATGCCTCAAGTTATCTTCAGATGGGGAGAAGAGAGAGTTTTTGCCATGTACGGTGTATTGGGGACCATAGCCTCTTTTATATTAGATGACCATTAGGGTTTCCCATTATTCCGTTAATGGACCATCTAAATATCTGGACATCCACTCATATTGAGCTCATATCAACTAATTAATAAATTAATTAATTTTCTAAATAGAAATCTAATTAGTCTTTTACTTAATTTGATCACTAATGAACTAAGGCTCTTAATTGATAAATAACTAATATAATTAACAAAGATATGTGCCCACATAATATTATTGGAATATCATAAATATTCCAACAATCTCCCACTTGGGCTATATATCATAATAATTATATCATTATTCTTTAGGCGCGCATCCGAATGCTATTTATCTTTAGATTTCAACCTTACAATCTGGTCCACCTCATACATCAATAATGGGACCACCACGGCTGTCGTCACTGACATATAACGTGACTAAACCCCGACGATCACCACATCAATGTACTTGATGACATAGATCGATATGGATGAGTGGCATGGAAATTTCATGCAATGTGATCTCTAAATCATGTCTATTTCCAACTGATCCAACTGAAGTCTTTAATGAGATCAAACTGAAGTTGCAAATTGAATATTTGCACAAATGATACAAAATATGGTTATAATAATAATAACCTCGTAAACTTTATTCCTGCAGAAAACTTTAAGAAAATTTGTATCTATATCAAAACAAAAGTATAGAACATAAACTAAGAGACTCTCACTAATCCAAGATATCTTCAATGACAACAACTATATGAAAGACTTTATGTGTTATGTCTTTGATTAGTGGATCAGCTAGCATAAATTTTGTCTCTACTTGTTCTATCATTCAACAACAATAATCCATAAGAAAATAAATTAATGTTGTTGAATAACTATATGACTAAATTATGTCACTATATATCTTAAGTGGTCTTTCAATACCTTTTACTATATGCAACCATGTAACATAAATACTTATAGTCATTTCTTTAGTTAGGATGTCTATTATACACAAACATCCAAAAGTCAGAGTCTAACACATTAATGATCTCCAAATTGCTATATCTCTGATTTGGACATAAGTTTTCTTGTTCTCTTTAAACAATCTTTATGGTTGCTTTATTTGAGCAATTCAAAACTTTGAACTACTCAAGTATCTGCAAAATGATCTTATTATATACACTATTTTTCGGATGTGTATAAATAAGATCATATATAATTTTTCCAAAGCTGAAACATATAGGAAAATATTTAATTTTCTAAATTTTCAGTTTTTTCTTATTGGACAATAGTTGAGACTAATAAATACTCTCCCTTTATGATTAGGACAATCTTTTACCATATTGACTTTCATGTCGAATTTACTTTCAACTTTATTGATGTATCTCTTTTGTTATAACCGAAAGATAGCATGAGAATAATATTTAAGTATCAAAATACCTAATACAAAAGAGGTGTGCCCAAGATCTTTCATCTCTAAACTTCTATTAGAGATTTCTTGGTTTCGCACAACAATCATACATCGCTGTTGACTAAATAAAAATAAAATCAACACATTAAACCATGAATATAAACATACTCCCACTGAACTTTTATAACACACAATTCTCAATAAATATATCTCAAAACCAAATGAGACAATTACCTTATGAGACTTTTGTGGTATCATTAATGAGACAATTTCCGTAACTCAAATGGATTTAATCTATTTGCAAATCATCTACTCTGTATATACCGACACAAAGTTTCATCTCATTGCACCATATTAGTTTCATCTCCGTTAAGAAAACACTAACTTGATATCCACCATATGAAACTCCAAAATTGTATTAAGTAACAAGTGTCATGACTGTCCTAATAGAGTCTTTAAATTAAAACTGAATAAAATTTCTCTTATCAGTCACTACTTTATGACACTCGATGTTACAGTTCTTGAGGGTGTTGAGTTTGATCTTCATGAATCAAATTCTTAACTTAATTGAGAGAAAGAACATTAATGTCATTATGAGAATTTAAATTTACTATATAAATATAGCAACTATATGAATTGGTTTAGAATCAATTCTTCCCCACTTAATTTTGTTCTTTTACCATATCTCTCCCCCAAACTCAATATCCTCAAGAGACTTTACAATTTTATCTCTCAAAATACTTCAACGTGGGATGAAAGTTGATTTTTCTCAAACTTTTCAATATTTCTAAATTGTCATAAGTCATAACTGAATTGACTATAATAATATTTGAATTTAAAACACAAATTGAACCCATCATATGATAAAAAAATACAAAGAAAAATTCATAATTAAATAAAAACTTTATTGAAATGATGATTCACCAAATTGTCTTTTAAATACAAATTTAAACTTATAACGACAATCTAAAAGTAACTATATAACAAGAACAAGAATAATAAAAGGAATGATGTCAATCATCATCGACTTTGTCCCCTATAAATTGAAGTATATTTCAACATCAATGGACATTTATCAATTTAAATCATATTTTCTTATTATTCTTTATTTGCCCTTATCCTTTCAGGTATTTACCGAATGAACACTAATTTTATTTTCTCTTGCTTCAACATTTTCTTTATTGCACACTTTATGAAATGATCATATTAAAGAATCATTTCTAAATTTAACAATTATAAACTTAATTGTGCAAAGAAGATACCAAATGCTAAATTTTCAACAAAGTCACTTAATTGTCGAAATTATAGCGTGTTAGCAAGATTAAATAGTTACACAATGTGCTCTTGATATTTTCTTTGCCTTGTAATCTTTATGAAAATTTATCTTTCCAATGAAAGATAATCTTTTGCTTTATTGCTTTAAATGCACTATAATTTAAGCAAAGAAAATATGACAAAATTTATGTCATCTTAAACAATACATTCAATGTCCCTGGAATACAAAACTTTATGATCATATGACTTATGTGATTGGAGTATACTCACTTTATAAACTTGAGTCTCACTTTAAATGTACTAAATTGTGAGGGAATAGGTTTCTCCATCCTTATATATAAGATATAGATCCAAAGAATGTGATGTTCTTCTCTTATTCCTAAAAGTTAGAACTTTCAAGAATTAGAAATTTAACTCATTGTGCAGATACATGAATTATATTAATTTATAGAGAACAAAAAATATACTCACCAAAATACCTAGTGCATCATTAATATCATTAGACAATAATATCAATTGCTAGTGGTATTTTATTTCAATGATCAAACCATGACAATTTACTTTGACAAAGAATAAATTCTTATAATCGTCATATGTTTACCATTACATGTGTGGATGTAAACTCTTAAATACTTGAATGAGTTTAAACTCACACAACATTAGTAGGCATGTCGAAATTAAGTATAAGACACGCACAATTTATCTTTATTTGTATATTAAAAAGACCATAAACAAGATACCAAGCGCACCATTAAAACACAATCTTTGGATCGCTAAGAATTAATTGCAAGCGGTACTCTCAATGCAATGATCAAATATTGATAATAAGTTCTGTCAGATAAAGGATGCCTTTGGACACCAATCATTACCTACATGGATAAAACTTAACAATTACCACACATTTACCATCGCAGGTATGTAACTATCCGGCCAAACTGTGCCTTCCTTTGGGCCGACTAAAACAGTTTGCATGAACAATTAAATACTACATCTTTTATAATTTCCACTGAATCAAATCTACGCAGCAGAGGTTACTTTGGGTAACTTGATTGTTTCAACCAACTCAATTAAAATTACTAGACAAATTAATAAATTGAATACACATGTATGTAATTATTCGGCCTAACTGTGACTACCTTTCGGCAGACCAAAACAATTTGCATGAACAATTTTATACATCTTTTGTGATTTTAATTGAATCAAATCTACGCAGCAGAGGTTACTTTGGGTAACTTGATTGTTTCAACCAACTCAATTAAAAAACACCCGACAATTTATTAAATTTAAATTTAAATGGGAAAAGTCTTAAATTTACAAGGCACTACTCACTTAATGTATGCCGAATCCTTAAATTTATCGCATTCTTCATAATCATAAGATTATTTAGCGATCCTTAGTGTGTGAACAAATTCACAAGAATTAAGAAGAAGATGCAAGTCAAAAAAAGACACCAATGTGTATTTGACAAAACATTTACAAAATGTCGCATAAAGTGAAAGCAACAAACACACGACATAAATTATATCCAAAATGTATGATTAAGACAAAGTATTATTGTAGAAAACTTAATAACAATAAACTCAAACATCATAATCATAAATTTATACTCAAATGAATGTATATCCTTGTTTTAGCAACAAACTCAATTTGCTAGATAGAGAAACAAAGCCACCTACGTCAAATTGACTCTGACAAAATTAATATCAAATTTCAAATTAAAGCAAAACAGAATTTTATTCTAGCTTTAATTTTCTTAATTGGCTTAGTTATATGATCCAAAAAGATTGATTCTAGTTTCATATTTGCAGCAACTTATAGTCTTATCCACCAATTTAAAACCCCAAAACAGTATAGGAGTATATCATGACATGTACGTAAAAGGAACAACAATCACATTAAATATTAATCCATATTGAACCAAATTAAGTATCAACCTTTTGTAATTTGTAGTGTTTCGGATCAAAAACAACAATAAAAAATAAGAATTTCTTTGTGTGCAAAAAAAAAAAAAAAAACTTGAATGCAACACAGTACCATCCAAAAGGTTATAAGACAATAAAATAAAAATCAGATCATATCACATGTATAAAGTCTCAACCAAATAAATATATGTCAAATACTTTATATATTGTACATCACTGCAATCGGATGAACTAAAAAATAATTTAAAAAAAAACGCAACTTTAAACTGGACGAACGTTGCATCGATAATACCCAAATAAGAATTCATAAAATTTGAGAAATTTAATCCGAAGCCCCAAGTAAATATGAATTCATACAAGGAGAAAGACAAAAAGAACTTAAAATCAAAATCGCGGAAAAACCGCCAACATAAATCCCAAAATTCAAAATAGGGTTCAAACATATTCGGATAAAACACAAAATCCAAACACCGCATAATTCAAACAACCCTAATAAATCAAACATGAAGACCTGCTCTGATATCATTTGTTGGAATTAATTTAATAGAATTATACGCATGCTCGGCAATAAAAGATTAAATCAATAATCATACTTTAGGCGGAAGCAAAGAGCATGTATATAAAACAGGATCTACGACATGTTTGATTTATCAAGAATAGATATTAACAATTAGGTATTAGAAATACCTGGATAAAGCTTTAATGACAACCATCTCAACAGCGATAGTAAATAGAGAAGAGATGATCTGAAACAAACGTCAACATCAACACGGTTAGCAGTGGCTGATTTGGTTCTTCCTCACCCGGTACCTTTATGCCTCAAGTTCTCTTCAGATTGGGAGAAGAGGGAGTTTTTGCCATGTACGTATTGGGGACCATAGCCTCTTTTATATTAGATGACCATTAGGGTTTTCCATTATTCCGTTAATGGGTCATCTAAATATCTGGACATCCACTCATATTGAGCTCATATCAACTAATTAATAAATTAATTAATTTTCTAAATAGAAATCTAATTAGTCTTTTATTTAATTTGATCACTAATCAACTAAGGCTCTTAATTGATAAATAACTAATATAATTAACAAAGATATGTGCCCACATAATATTATTGGAATATCATAAATATTCCAACACTATATAGTCAAAGTCAAAGGGGGAACACTTGTAGCCAAAAATTTATTCAGTAATGTTGAATGTTAAATAGTTTAGTGGTAATTATATTGGTGATGTACTCTCTCTGACTCATAATATAAAAGAAAAAAATCATCAATTTTTTTATTTCAAAATATAAGAGAAAAAACAATACATTTATATTTCTAAGAAAAATTTGTTCTCTCTCTCTTACATTTTCCATAATCAATAATCAATCAAAATTGTTTATACATCTTTTCTTGCAACTTTTTTACTTAAAAACTTACTTCCATGTTTTTTTCTCTTACAATATAGGACGAGGGGAGTATTTGGTTGGGACGACCACAATTCGATCCTCGTAACTGCATTTTGGATGAGACTGAAATTATTATATTAGATATCAGAACTAGCTCCGAATCGAATTAGTCGGCGAGATAGACCGGATATTAGTGGTGAAAATTAAAAAAATTAATCACTATTAATGAACCGGAGACAAAATTCAATGATATAGTATCATTTTTTTGTACGTAGATGAAATGGTAAAACCATTGAAAAATCACATATAAAATGGAGTGATTAAAGTTCGAACCTTAATCATAAACTTCTAATTAATAATCTGAATATGTTTGTCAGTTGTATTAAGACTTCTATACTTGTGACATCTTTTTATTTTATTTTAAATAAATTTTACCTATTTATTATCATGCTTAAAGGGGTATAGGCATGTGGACATTTTTTGTCTTTCGAGATCTTTGTCTCGGATCAGATCACACATGTTTTAAGCAAAAAGATACCAATGGATAAAACAACCAAAGAACCAAAAGAGGACTGCTTGCAAAATTGAATTTAGGAATACCATAATGTACATTACTATTTTCATTTCTTTTTACTTGTTATTTTAGAATAAATAAACTAAAATAAGAAAGTGTATTTTTGCATCTGATTTTTCTAGTATGCCTTTTCTTAATATCATATTTTTAATCCACCAATAAATTTTTACTTTTTCATAAACATTATCTATTTCCAAAAAAATTGTAACAAACTTTATTTAAAAACAAATAAAATTTATCTACAATAAAAATAATTATATTGTTTCAACAAAAACAATTATACAAAATTTAATCAGTAAAATAAAATAGAAAAAGGATATAATAAAAAATATATAACCCAAATTACTAAAACGACAAATAAAAAGGAACAAATATTTTTTTTAAAACGACTAATAAAAAGGAACGGAGGTAGCATTATATAATTGCATGATTTAGTCTGGGCAATGGACTAAACTCGTGTAGGCAATAATGGACGATGTCTTAGTTGCATGATTTACCATATATAATTTTTAATTTTAATTGAAAAAAGTCATTCGTTTTGGTTACGTTGGAGTTATTAATCTTGTGTTAAAATGACCTAAAGATGTCACGAATCTTAGAAAGAAAACAATACTACTATGTTTTACGTTTCAAGTGGGGCGAATATTACAGAATTGCTCCCTTGGCCAGTTGTTAGCCTTTAAGATTAAAAATTATTGTGGTTTATAGTTTGGAGAAAGTTAACATTTGACACAAAAATTTAATATAAAAATTTTGTCTTAAAAATTATACCTTTAATCTTTGAGAAGTTAACATATTTTTTTTCAATATAAAATTACTATCTTTAAAGTTTTTACATAAAAAAAAAAAATGTAGGTTTAAATTTTTAGATCCTTGTAAGTTGTCGTATTTTTTATTTTAGTCTTTATATCTTTATTTTTTGAAATTCATCCCTGAATGTTAAAATTATTTTGATTTTAATCCCTAAAACTAAAATCCATCAAAAAATATGCAGTTTTCGTGCAGATTTTCCTTTGAATTTTTCTGCGGATTTTAACTTTAGAAACTAAAAACCAAAACAACTTTAACATTCAGAGATGAATTTCAAAAAATAAAGATATAAGAACTAAAACTAAAAACACGCTAACATACAGAGACCAAAAAATCATTTAAGCCAAAAATATAATGATTTTGTCAAAGGCTATGATAAAAATTACTTGTTGTTTTTCAATAAAATTATTGTTTTTAGTTGTTTTAACATGTGCATTATTGTACATATTAGACAAATCCAACTTTTTAGGTCTGATCAGGTATTCTCTGCACACAACTGTATGTATAGATTAATTTTGTCGAGTCGAATAGTACCATAAAGGATGGTAAAACTCTTCCTCAAAAGATTTTAACATTATATTGTTCCATTCTTAGAGTTGCTTTTGATCTCATAACTTCAAATAAAAAAAGAAGCAAAGAGCACAAACATGTAATAATGGAGGTGTAGGCATATGTATGACTTATCAATATCAATATCAATGAGGATAAATAAGAGACGGTTTTCAGCATGATAATTTTTTAGACTATCAAATTGCAATCAGTTAGTTTGACTCAAATGACAATTGTGACTCATCTAGTCATCTTCTAAGTTCAGTTTAGATTCTTTCATCTTGATCAAACTTATCATCATCAACTTTGATGATTATAAGAGCAAAAAAAGTTGTCATTATTATTATCAAATTGTAATTGTATTTTTACTTTTTCGTAGATTTATAAAGTACATCAATCAAAATCATAATATATTTAATTTTACATATTTACCTTTTTTTTAAAACTCTCAAACAAGGCATTATTATAAATATATTGAAACACTTAAACTTGAATACACACACAACATGCATGTAGATAGAATGGAAAGGTTACAATTACACAAATCTTGTAGGTAAATCAAGAAGGCTAACTAAATTAAAAAGAAATCACACAAATTATAACCTTAAAACATCATACATATCTCTCTCATTTATTAAGGGTTGCAATTGCTACAAGAGGTGTCTTTCTATGCATAGTTAAACCAAATGTTTCAGACATGTCCAAATTTTCCAATCCTCCAACACCATCAGGTACTTCCCAGTTAAATTGATGTACAAGGTTTGCTAACACAATTTCATTAGCAACCATAGCATAAACTATCCCAGGACAACCTCTTCTCCCTGATCCAAATGGAATCAATTCGAAATCATTTCCTTTAATATCTATTGAACTATTCAAGAATCTCTCAGGCTTGAACTCTTCAGGTTGATCCCAATACGTAGGATCTCTTGCAATGGCCCAAGCATTTATGATTACTCGTGTGCCGGCTTTGATGTGGTAACCTTTTAGTTTAATATCTTGTCTGTTTTCTCGAGGGACTAGTAATGGGATTGGAGGATGTAATCGTAGCGTTTCTTTAATCACTGCTTGTAAGTATTTCATATTACTCAAATCGTCTTCGGTTATGTTTGTTCTATTGCCAACTATGCTCCTTGTTTCTTCTTGCAATTTCTTCATGATATTTGGATGTCTTAAGAGTTCAGTCATTGTCCATTCTAGTAAGGTGGATATAGTGTCTGTACCAGCAGAAAACATGTCCTGAAGATATAAACAAAATTCATGGTCAATACAAGTAGCATAATCAAACTATAATTTATTGTCATTTAATTTAAAATATAAACTACACTTGAGGTGCTAGCTCAGTCGTAAGAGTTTACCAGTAATAGAGCCTTTATGACTGTTCTATCAATAGGAAAACCAAGTGATTCCGTCCTTTGAATCCAAAGCAAAACATCAACAAAATCCCCAAACTCTTCACTATCAGAAATAACATGTTCATTATCACTACCACCTTTCTGACGAGTTATATGATCTTCAATAACATCCTCCAAAAGATCATCAAGTTGTTTAGCAACTTTTCTTGCTCTTGAATAAAATCCAGAAACATGAGTCAACCAATCAAGCCAAGGAACATAATCACCAACAACAAAAGTACCAAGTAACTCTGTAAAATCCATCAACAACTTCTTAAATCCCTTTCTACTTTCACCACTATATTTTCTTCCCAAAGCAACTCTACAAACAATATCATTGATAGTTGTTGAAACTAATTCACTTATATTCACTGGAAATGAAATGGAAGAAGAATGCTTTATTTTCTCCATCATTAAACCAATTTCTTCCTCTCTCACGCCGCGAAGAGATTGAACTCTTTTAGCACTAAGAAGATGTAAAACAGAGATGCTTCTTATTTGTCTCCAATATTCTCCATATTCAGCTGTTGAAACATCTTTGCAATCATATAAAAGTATGTCATAAAGCTTAGTTTGTGGTCTATTTGCAAAGACACGATCATGAGTTTTCATTATTTCACTTGCTGCTTCGGGTGATGAGATGAGAAGAACTGGTACATTACCAAGATGGATTTGCATCAAAGGGCCATATTCTTTAGCTAGAGATTGAAATGTGCGGTGAGGAAATAAGCCAAGTTGATGGAGATTTCCTATTATAGGGAATTTTGGAGGAGAAGGAGGTGAGTTTATGGTTTTTGTAGAATTGGAATACCATTTGATTAGCATGAAAAGGATGAGAAAGATGGAAGAGATTATGAGTAGCATTGTGTTCTTAGTATTTTTTTTCAATTGTAGTAATGGCATGCTTTTTAGCACTATATAGTCAAAGGGAAACACTCGTACCTTAAAATTTAGTCTGTACTCCTGAACATTAAATAGTTTAGCGGTAATTGAAATGTATTTGGTTGGGACGACTATAGTTTGATTCTCGTAACTACTTTTCGGATAAAACTGAAATTACTAAATATCATAACTAGCTATGAATCGAATTAATCGGCAAGGTAGACCGGATATTGGTGATGAAAATTAAGAAAAAATTAATCGCTACTACTGAACCGTATATAAAATTCAATAATATAGTATCATTTTTTTTGTACGTAAATGAAATGGTAAAACTATTAAAAAATCATGCACATAAATTGAAGTGATTAAAGTTCGAGCCCTGATCATAAACTTCTGATCTAACAATTTGAACTTATCTCTCAATTAAATAGGACTTCTAAACTTGTAACATCTATCTTTTTATTTTAAATAAATTTTACCTATTTATTATCATACTTAAAAGGGTACAGGCATGTGGACATGTGAACATTTTTTGTCTTTCGAGTCTTTGTCTCAGATCAGATCAATCACACAGGTTTTAAGCAAAAAGATACCAATGGATAAAACAACCAAAGAAGTGAAGAACCAAAAGAGGACTGCTTGCAAAATTGAATTTATGAATACCATACACTATTATATAATTGCATGATTTAGTCTTAGGCAATGGACTAAACTCGTGTAGGCAATAATGGACAATGTCTTAGTTGCATGATTTACAATATATAATTTTTAATTGCAAAAAATCATTCGTTTTGGTTGGAATTAATCTGGTTTTTTTGGGTACATCGGAATATGGAATTAATTTTATTTTAAAATGACTTAAAGATGTCACGAATCTTAGAAAGAAAACAATAATATGTTTTGCGTTTTAAGTGGGGCGAATATTACAGAGTTGCGCTAGTTAGCCTTAAGATTAAAAATTACTAGATTGAGGTTGTGTGGGTTGAGTGAAGTTTTTTTTAAAAAACATATTGTTATACTATGTACTATAAAATATTGATAATATAATAGTGAACATGTAGAAAATAAGTAGTTAGATATAAATAATATATATTTATTTTCTTTATTAAAGACTAAATATTAACGTTCTTATAAATTGAAATTTCAATCTAAAATCATTTAGAAAGTTTACTGTTATATAACTTTAGTTTTTTAATTTTGCATATGATTTAACCAATATCTCAAATTGAATTTTAAATGACATAACCAATATAATATTTGTTGGTTTGTTTCTATAATTAATTTTTACATGTCGTTTAATTTTTTTTACTCATTCTAAGAAATTATAAGATAAAATTGTGAGATATTTTTTGAGTTCAATTAGATTTACCTTGAAGTTTTAATAATGAATGAATTGAATCCGATCAATTAGTCATGGTAAATTTATTTATTTTTGGTTACAGTCTTGGTAAATTTAATTATTAAAAATAGGTCCAAGTTTGAGAATATTAATGATGTACATAAAATTGACATAGGAACTTATAGATTAAGTAAAATAAAGAATTCAATTATTTTAGTGTGTATATATAAATGCTCATGGCAATACAATATATAGATTGTTTATGTATATTCAAAGTGAGAAGAGTAACCAAGAAAAAAAATTGAAAGAGTTTTTTTAAAACACTCAAACAATGCATTATTATAAATATATTAAAACACTTAAACTTGCATGCACACACACAACTTGTAGATAAAATGGAAAGGTTACAATTACACAACTCTTGTAGGTAAATTAAGAAGGCTAACTAAATTAAAAAGAAAGCACACAAATTGTAACCTTAAAACATCATACATATCTCTCTCATTTATTAAGGGTTGCAATTGCTACAAGAGGTGTCTTTCTATGCATAGTTAAACCAAATGTTTCAGACATGTCCAAATTTTCCAATCCTCCAACACCATCAGGTAATTCCCAGTTAAATTGATGTACAAGGTTTGCTAACACAATTTCGTTAGCAACCATAGCGTAAACTATCCCAGGACAACCTCTTCTCCCTGATCCAAATGGAATCAATTCGAAATCATTTCCTTTAATATCTACTGAACTATTCAAGAATCTCTCAGGCTTGAACTCTTCAGGTTGATCCCAATACGTAGGATCTCTTGCAATGGCCCAAGCATTTATGATTACTCGTGTGCCGGCTTTGATGTGGTAACCTTTTAGTTTGATATCTTTTCTGTTTTCTCGAGGGACTAGTAAGGGAATCGGAGGATGTAATCGTAGTGTTTCTTTAATCACTGCTTGCAAGTATTTCATATTACTCAAATCGTCTTCAGTTATGTTTGTTCTATTGCCAACTATGCTCCTTAATTCTTCTTGCAATTTCTTCATGATATTTGGATGTCTTAAGAGTTCTGTCATTGCCCATTCTAGTAAGGTGGATATTGTGTCTGTACCGGCAGAAAATACGTCCTGAAGGTATAAACAATTTGATGGTCAATACAAGTAGCATAATCAAACTATAACTTATCATCATTTAATTTAAAATATATCCTACACCGTCACCATGTAACATCAAGTATCGAGTTCGAATCGCGTCATAAACACTTATAAATAATTACATGTTTTCAAAAAAGTTAAATAATGTGACAACAGATATAATTATAGTACTATCTCACCATATTAATTTATTATTATTTTCAAAATAAATATTTCAATAAACATGTGAAATATAATTAGATAAAAAGAATTTTTTGGTTCCAGTTGCTTTCTGAGCAGAAATCAAACAATGGTCTTCCCTATCAAGTTCAACGTCAATTACATTAAATTTTTAAGAAAATATTTTAGATTTACTTACTAGTAATAGAGCTTTTATGACTGTTCTGTCAATAGGAAAACCAAGTGATTCCGTCCTTTGAATCCAAAGCAAAACATCAACAAAATCACCAAACTCTTCACTATCAGAAATAACACGTTCATTATCACTACCACCTTTCTGACGAGTTATATGATCTTCAACAACATCCTCCAAAAGATCATCAAGTTGTTTAGCAACTTTTCTTGCTCTTGAATAAAATCCAGAAACATGAGTCAACCAATCAAGCCAAGGAACATAATCACCAACAACAAAAGTACCAAGTAACTCTGTAAAATCCATCAACAACTTCTTAAATCCCTTTCTACTTTCACCACTATATTTTCTTCCCAAAGCAACTCTACAAACAATATCATTGATAGTTGTTGAAACTAATTCACTTATATTCACTGGTAATGAAATGGAAGAAGAATGCTTTATTTTCTCCATCATTAAACCAACTTCTTCCTCTCTTACGCCCCGTAGAGATTTAACTCTTTTAGCACTTAGAAGATGTAAAACAGATATGCTTCTTATCTGTCTCCAATATTCTCCATATTCAGCTGTTGAAACATCTTTTGAACCATATAAAAGTATGTCAGAAAGCTTAGTATTTGGTCTATTTGCAAAGACACGGTCATTTGTTTTCATTATTTCACTTGCTGCTTCAGGTGATGAGATCAAGAGAACTGGTACACTACCAAGATGGATTTGCATCAAAGGGCCATATTCTTTAGCTAGAGATTGAAATGTGCGATGAGGAAATAAGCCAAGTTGATGGAGATTTCCAATTATAGGTAATTTTGGAGGAGAAGGAGGTGAGTTTATGGATTTTGTAGAATTGGAATACCATTTGATTAGCATGAAAATGATGAGAAAGATGGAAGAGATTATGAGTAACATTGTGTTCTTTTAGTTTTTCTTTCCAAATGTAGTAAAAGAATGCATGATTCATAGCACTATATAGTCAAAGTCAAGGGAGAATAGTTTAGTGGTGATTGACCATACACTTGATATGAGCCATCATAATTTGATCTCTGTAACTATATTTTGAATGAAACTGAAATAATTTGATATTAGAACTATCTTTGAATCGGATTAGTCGGTGAGATGGATTGAATATTAGTGGTGAAAATTAAAAAAATAAAATTAATCGCTATGAATACACCGTAGACAAAATTCAATAATATAGTTACATTTTTTTATACGTAGATGAAATGGCAAAACCATTGAAAAATCACAGAAAGAAACAGAGTGGAGTGATTAGCGTTCAAACTCTCATCATAAATTTCTAATCTAACAATTTCAATATTTTCTGTTAGTTGAATTATAAACTCGTAAAATATTTTTATTTTAAATAAATTTTACCTATTTATGTACTTTTTTTTTTTTTGACAATACCTATTTATGTACTTAAATGGGTATAGGCATGTGAACATGTGGACACTTTTTTTTCTTTCGAGATTTTTGTCTCGGATTGGGTTTGGGTCACATGTTTTAAACAACCAAAAAGAGGACAATGTTTGCAACTTAGGAATACCAATCACAAATAACTCGTGTAGGCAATAGACAATATCCTAGTTGTATGATTTATAATATATACTCCCTCCCTCTTTAATTATAAATATCTTTTTTTTAAAAAATCAATCTTTTAATATAAATTTTGTTGTAAATTATTAGATGTATTTATTATTTATTTTTCTTATATGTATTTTTAATTATTTCACTAGCTTGTATTAGAATATAAAAAGTCCACTTTATAAAAAAAAAGGAATATAAAAAGTCCATTGAGTACACATACAAACAAATAATAATTTAGTAAAATGCACACATAAATTAGACACATTAATTACACTATAAACTTTTGTTAATATATGTGAAATTAGTCAAAAAAAAGTTTATAATAATTAATAAAAGATAGAGTGAGTAATTTTGAATTTTAATTAATAAAAACAGTCAATTTAGTTGGAATTATTTTGATGCTTAGACGATCTTAATTTATAAAAAAGAATTGAATTTAATCTTGATTTTTAATGACCAAAAGACGTCACGAATCTTAGAAAAACAACAGTCGATCATGTTTCGCGTTTCAAGTGGGGCAGCGCAATATTAAAAAAATTGCTCCCTTGGCCAGTTGACCTTAAGATTAAAAATTAATGTGGTTTAAAGTTGTTGTATAAGAAATATAGTGACGTTGTCAAAGATACGATTTCAATCTCAATTGTGACATCCAACATTGCAATTTCTATTGATAGGTAAGATTTGTAAAATTAATCAATATTAATGCATTATAGATAAAACTCAATTGTATCATAATATATATTTTATATTAATTTAATAAAAATAATTTGTTCTCGTAAGATAGTTCAACTGCTAAGGAGGCGTATATTTCCTTGATTAGAGAGGGTGATATGGCTGATGTTCTAAATTTTGCTTGTACTTTTCCTTGGCATAAACTTGTTCCCTTAAAAGTGTTTGTCTTTGCATGGCGTTTTTTGTTTAACAAAATTCTGACGAGAGATAACCTTCTCTGTCGGGGTGTTGTTATGGCTGGCTCTCTCTTGTGCAGTTTTGGATTTAATTCTGAAGAAACATTATCTCATCTTTTTTTTGTATGTACTTTTGCTCAAAAGGTTTGGAGTGGGATACTTTTTTGGTTAGGATTATAAGGTGTTTTACCGTCAGAGGCAGTGACACATACTCAACAATTTATTGGCCTTCAATTTTTTTCAGTCAAACCAAAAAATGTTTTTCTGGTCATTTGGCTGACCACTATTTAGTTAATTAGGAAATGCAGCATTTTGTAACAAAGTTCTGGAAGTGCAGGAGGTGTTAGATCAGATTAGAATACATGTTTGGTGATGGCTTAAAGTGCGTTACAAAGGTTTTGGTGTGGAGTTTAGTTGTTGGTATATCAACCCCTTGGTTTGCTTAGGTTGAAGGGATGGGTAGTTGTTTTGTTTGGGCATGTATTTCGGCCCTTGGTTTTTTGAGTTTCGTTCATGCTCTTTTGAGTTGATGTAATTTGTTCATATACTCTTGCCTTTATCTCTAGATGTTGCACATCTTGTGCTCATCTAAGGTGTTAATATAAATTTTTCTTAGCTAGTTCAAAAAAAAAATACCTCAAGAAAAAGGAAAGGTTCCAAGATCAATTCTTGACAAAAATAATTTATCTTTTTAATGTAAAAAAAAATACAAAAATAATTTTAAACTTTAAATACCTTTAGCCTATTTATCATACTCAAAAGTCAAAAGGGTATGTAACTCAAAACAATCAAAAGAGGACAATGTTTGCAAAATTCAACTTAGGAATAATAGTACCAATCACAGACAAACTCGTGTAGGCAATGTACAATCTCTTGGTTGAATGATTTACAATATATAGTTTTTAATTTGAATTGAAAACAGTCACTACATTTGGTTTGAATTAATCTTGATTTAAAATGACCTAAAGATATCATTAATCTTAGAAATAAAATATATATTACAGAATTATAGAAAAATAATAAACGTATCAAGTGGGGCGGCGCAATATCACAGAATTACTCCCTTTGCCTTAGATTGATTAATTGAAAGGTATAATTGAAAGTAAAATAATATTTACCAATTTGGATTACTTCTCAACCATGGATATGTATGATTGACTCGAGTTAAATATTGCGGGTTCATATGTTCTCACTTTTTCGACCGATGTTTGATGGTCTTAAAGACATCGTAACTTGTTTAATTTCATTCTATATATATGTGTGTGTGTGTGTGCGCGCGGGCGCGCGCGCGCCATTAGCACTAAGTTATAATAATACCATTTACCTTGTTTTTATTTAAGTCTAATATTTTTTGGAAAATTATTTTTTGCATTCGATTTATCTTATTGTAGTGTTTACCGGTCATAATGTAAGGACGTCAATATTAGTTATATTTAATTTAATCCATAAGTATAAATCACCTTTTTTTTCATCGTCAGTTTAATCTAGTTCGCAATTTCTTGCATTAAGTAGTTTCAGTCTCTTCTCAAATACAATTACGGAGATCAAATCGTAATTTTCCTATCAAATTTTACGTCAATCACCATTGAACCACTAACGTTTACGAGTATTTTACTGTTTGCCAATAACTATGAGAAATTGATAGTAGTCTTGTCAAATGTATTTTATCATATTTATAAATATTTTACTGATATATATATTTGAGTGATGTATAAGTTTATTCAGAGGTTCATCTTTTTAATTTGACCGGCAGATACATGATAGTGATACTTGTGATATAGGAAGCCTTGGATATACTATTATGGAAGTTGTCTTATGTATCTATTTGCATTTTCAAATTTCAAGGTTGTATCACGAACCTATCAACTTCAAGAGTATTTGACAAGTAAATTGTCATATTCTGGCGTGGAAAAAAGATTTGTCATACTTGAGTTTATTTAAGGATAACAAAAATAGCTATTGTATTATTTTTTGCGACATTAAATTTGTGTTATTTTCGATAAACTCTAACCATTTGAATGAATTATATGTTTTTATTTTTTATTTTAAAATTGTAATGGTGAAATGAGTTCATTTATATTCATGGCCCAAAATTGACACAATATTAAACCCTTAAATGTTGAGCTAAGATGATGTTGACTATTGATTAATTTAGTCTATGGTTGGTTTAAGTGAAATAAGAGAGAGATAAGTTGAGAAGAGAGAGTTTGAAAAGAAATGTCTAATTTCTCTTATTTGATTTGAAGAGAGATAGGAAAGAAAGAAGTTTAAAATATGAGACTCATGTGTATTTTTATTTCTCTTTAAAAGAGAGAAGAAATAGAGAGTAAATTGTTCTTTTTTGTCATTTTATACTTTTGCCCTTGTCTTCTTCATGCTCAAACATTCTTAAAAAATAATTTAATTGAATAATAATTTTTTGGTAATGGATATTTTTGTCCTTTAAAAAAAATGAACTCTCTTCTATTTCTCTTATCCTTCTCTCATACCAAACATTACACCAAATCTACTCTATTTCTCACATCTTTACCCCTCCCCATACTCTGTCTTACATATTCATCTCTTCACAACTTCTCTCTCAAACCAATCACATTCACACTCTAGAGAAAAAAAATTTCCTCTCACACTTACAACTATCCCTTCACTCCTACAAACTATTTAATATTTCAAATTTATCTCCTTTTTTCAAAAAAAAAATTAAACTTCATTTATAAATTTTTGGAGTTCACCCCCACCAGATTTTTACCCAAGGATTTATGACTTTTAGTGACATTGAGTCTATCAATAAAAGTTCAATTTCTTTAAAATTAAGTGATAAATCGGACTTTTAGAAATTATTTTCCGGTAAGAGGATCAAAACCTGAATAATGGAAACAAAATTCTTATACGTGTCAAAACGAACTCTTTGTATACATTTTATAATTTAGTGACAGTTTTGTCTGTCACTACAAGTCAAAAATTTCAAACCCATGATAATAATGTATGTTTGTGTGAATAGACGAAAAGTTGGAATTGAAATAAAACGATAAAGCAGCAAGAGATGGTGGATATATTAGCAAGAAAGGTAAAGAAACAAAAAAGAAAACGAGAGAGTATGGTTTTGACTGATTTGGATTGAAGATGAGCGAAATATAAAACACTAAGCAACAAGATTAGAGTAAACTTGTTTTTCTCATAGATTGTTGTGGTTGATTTACCCAACATAGATCACATTTGATTTATAGTGCATATGTTAAAACATCCAAAGTTTGTCTATGAGTTTAAACAAGTTTGACGATGGACAAAGTTGTCACCAAAAGGCATAAAAGTGTAATAGAGCTTGTTCGGACAGGTACTAGATCGAGCAAAATCATCAAGTGATTGGATATGATCTAAACTTATTACTATTTGTTTATTAGGACTGTTTGGATTTAGTGATGTGCAGGTTACTTTTTTTTTTGCAACTTAGTTTTTTTTTGTGTTTTTTTTAATCTACTCCTTCAAGATTGGAGGGTGTTTATCCTCTCACACAATAACCTCAATAATATATTAACCGATGTAAATATTTTTATAAAATATATCGTTAGATTGAAAGCTTATATCATATAGATCATTTGTGTAAAATTTCAAACAAATCCAAAAATCATGTGATATGTTATTGAGACACATCAAAATTAACAGTTTGTGTGAATTTTTTAAACACAGTTAATCTTTAAGCGTCTTAATAGCATATTAAATGATATAAAATTTTAATACAACGATGTATTTTATAAAATTTATATTGATTAAAATATTATTGAGTGATGTAGAGGTAAATAATCCAAAATCTTGAAGGAATACACAAGTTGTCACATTTTTTATAATGCAACTCTTAGTTTTATGTGCTTGTTGATATTTTCTATTTAATCAACTTAAGTAGAAGTCTTAAGTTTGAATCTAATTCTATAAACGTAGTAGTATTAAGATTTTTGAAAGAGAACTTTGTTAATCATCACAATTCTATTCAAATTGTGGAATTAGTCTTCAAACATATTTAATTAGATTTTTTTTTCGAGCACCCTAAACTTCTCGTGCCTCTTGAGTTCTAAAATAGCCTGTCTAATTTCTAAAGGTTGAGCATGTAAAAGTTGGAAAACCTAAATATATTGATGTTGGCCTTTTAAAGTTTGAACCATGCAATCGTAGTTTGCCTTTTAAAGTTCGAACCATACAACCCCAATTCGCATTGCATAATGCGCACGTGTCTGAAACAAAGTTGATGCATAATAGATGATTTTCTCTATAACATAAACAATAGAGTATATAGAAATTAAGATCGACAACAACATAAATATAAAATAAAACTAGAAACTAAACGCAAATAAGACTATATAATAGCTAAATTAACCGCTTTATCTTCCTCTTTTTCGAGTTCAACCATGCATGGTGCAATTTCATCACAGATCCAAGAACGAACCAAGCTTGAACAAATCTTGAACGAAACTCGATAGTGTTGCATCTAACACAATCATCCCTTAGTACTATATTGAGAGAAAATAGAGAACTTGATTCTCACACCGTCGTTGTCTAAAGATTCATGACGGAGAACCTAAAACATCTATCTGAGTCGACCAACAGACAACGATACTTAATTCTCGCCACCCACTTTGTATCGCGATAGTTGAAAACACCATTCAACTCATCTTGTTGTTTCAGACCGATCAGTGATACGTCAATCTTGAACAAATTGGGAGAAGTTTGAGAGTTTTTTTTGTTGTTGTTTAGAAACTAGCTAAAAGAATGAGGTGAAAATGGTGGGCCTCGTGGGTATATAAGCATGATTCACGTTATAGAATTGAGTTAGGTGGAAATATATTTTTTTTTTTAAATGATCAAATTTTTGTTTCCCTTTTTCTGTGGCGAGATAGGCTCAAACATTGGAAAAAAATTATTTTTATAATATTCGACCCCTAAAAAGTAAAAACGGTTCAAATTTTAAAATTTCTACGATGTATTTTAATAATTTATTAAGGCGCACAAGAAAATAAAGGAAGTGCGAAAATAACAACCCTACAAAATAAATAAATAAAATGTTGACAACAGGTGTCTTAGCAATTTATGGGCCAAAACCTAACAGCATGGGCTGTTATGCGGATATTCCATATTCCATAATACCATCTCCACCAAACTTAACCTAACCATGGTTAGTTAAAACTCTGGTCCAAATTAAACCCGTGTCAAAACTTGACAGCACGATCCACTAATCCAAGATCTCTCTATAATCCAACACGTGTACGACTAGATTTCATTTAAACCGTTTCCAAAGTTCGTTATTATTAGACCAGAGTCTAAATTAGGGTTCATACGTAACCAAATCACAAATCTTCTCCAAATCGATTTTCTTCCCTCAGAAATTTTTCTCTGAAATTTTCGCACTTTTTTGAATTTTGAATCATGGAGATGGAACGTGTCTTCGAATTTCCTCATACTCACATGGATCGTCGCCCTAGAAAGAGAGCGAGGTTAGGTTGGGATGTTCCTGAAACGCCAAAGGTAGCTTTTTTTTCTTCTTTTTCGTAAAATTTCAGATCTTATAATTTTTTTTATCGATTTAGATCTGGTTGAATTCGTGTAGTTTAGGTATGTTTGATTCAATTGAATTTGTCGATTTACGTGATGAATTTTAGGTTTTTTTTTTATGGATCTGTTAGGTTTTGGTGTTTTGATTAATATTACAGAATTGGGTACATGGATCTGCGGATTTGTCTGCATGATTTAGCTTTTCAGTTACAAAGCGAATCTGAATAATCAATAATTTTTTTAACTTTTTCATCAATAATTTTTTTATCGATATTAATATTATTCGTGACAATAGAATTTGTTAATTTTTTCAAGTTGTTATCTTTGCTTGAAGTTTTGTATTGGCATGATTCTATGTATAAGCTTTTATCTAGCTTGTATCATAAACTGTCTATTTTGTGATATACTTTTAGAATTTAATCTATATGCACCGACGGTGTAACATTATTTAACACGTGCATCCAATCAAATTATGTTTTTAGGAACTAATCTAAAAAAGCGTGTTTCTATTGGATGCAAGTGGAAAAAAGTTTTACACTGTCATCGATAGCAATTAAACTCATTTTTATGCACCTTATTATATTCATAATTTCGGTTTTTTGATGCTTTTATATTGTAAATTACTAGAATTACAATTAAAATATTAGATTTAATCTCTGAGATCGAATTTTAATTAAATTTGAAGACTGAATTACTTGTGAATTCTAATGTTGATGTTACATAGTTGGTTGCTGAATACTCTTAATCTTAATGATTACTAATGATTCTCACATGTCAATTTGTTGTAAAATCTTGATGATGGAGAGGTTATTGGTACTTGGTAGGGTTCTCAATGGGATAGAATTATGTTTTTAACTCTTAGTGGTGCATGAATGGATGGTTGTGTGTAGGCTCAGGTAGGATTGTTTTGTGGACAAGAGCTTGGGAATATTTCAAGCTATGCTCCCTCAGGGGTTCCCTCCGAAAATATTACTAGTTCTCTAATTGTTAAGAGTGATGCTCGAAATGGTTCCCCCCCTTGGCGAAGTGATGACAAAGAAGGCCATTACATGTTTGCTGTTGGAGAAAATTTAACTTCCCGCTGTAATTACACTTTACCATAATTACAAAATTTACCTTCATACATGTCTTGGTCCAATCCTAGTTTATTGTTTTTTGCTGTAAGATCTGCAATTATATGCTTTCAAAACACAGCATTTTGATGCACGTGCATCTCCATTCCCTCGTTAATTTTTAAAAAGATAAATTCAGACTTAAGCTTATGTATTTAGATGCATTAACTGCTTATGTTATGGTTGTATGATTTTTTTTAGCTATGAATTTAAGATTTACACTTATTTCTAATTATTCCCAATGGTTACAGATAAGATCCACAGCAAAATGGGTGAAGGAACTTTTGGGCAGGTATTAGAGTGCTGGGATAGAGAAAGGAAGGAAATGGTTGCCATTAAAATTGTCCGTGGAATAAAAAAGTATCGGGAAGCAGCTATGATTGAAATTGAGATGTTGCAACAGCTTGGTAAACATGATATAGGTGGCAATCGGTAAGTGGTTTTGGCTTTATTTCATCATTTACACCAGTACAGCGTAACCATTTGTTTCCATTGCATTGGTTAAATTGTCTTATTCCTTGCAGTTGTGTGCAAATAAGGAACTGGTTTGACTATCGTAATCATATATGTATTGTAAGTATTTGATTGATTTGTATGGGTTGATTTGCCCACTATGCAAAATAATGTGAGGGTTAAGACGTCAGTGAATTTAAATGGTTTTAACAGGTCTTTGAGAAACTTGGACCAAGCCTATACGATTTTCTTCGGAAAAACAATTATCGCTCATTTCCCATTGATCTTGTCCGTGAGATTGGCAAGCAACTGTTGGAATGTATAGCATGTGTGTAGTATTTACTTAAACTAGTATCCCTTTATTCTTTTCGTATATTTGACTTTGTTTTGTGAAAATAATTGTGCTTTATAATAAGCTGATGAAAGCAGTACATAAATCATCTTATTATTATGTATCCTTATTTGTTTCAAGTTTGTTGTGATCTATTTATCTTCAGACCTATTTTGTTGTGTATTTCTCTAATATGTTTTTTTTTGCTAATTTTCAGTTATGCATGATTTACGCATGATCCACACCGACCTAAAGCCTGAAAACATACTCCTTGTATCACCAGATTATGTCAAAGTTCCTGACTACAAGGTATATATCTATTTTGCACTTGGCATTCTCTGTTTGAACTTATGCACCTTGGATTTATTCAAACTAATTGTTCTAACCGGTCCATATTTTAAGTGATTAGGAAACTTAAATTAAGCCAACTAACCCAGTTAGCTTTGGTCAATCTCTGACATTTTTTTTTATCTCCAACAGATTTCATCTAGATCACCAAACTCATATTTCAAGAAAGTGCCCAGGTCTAGTGCTATCAAGGTTATTGATTTTGGTAGCACCACATATGAGCGAGTAGATCAGAGTTACATTGTGTCAACTCGGCATTATAGAGCACCTGAAGTTATCCTTGGTATGTACAAAATATTGTTGACTGTATTTGCCTTATTGAATAGGAATCAAGCCATCTCAGCTAAGTAGTTGATTTTGAAATGTATTGCAGGTCTTGGCTGGAGTCATCCATGTGATATATGGAGTGTGGGATGTATATTGGTCGAGTTATGCACGGTATGCCGTGGACTTAAAAACCTGTATGAAGCACATATTTGTCATTTCAGTTCTGACATCTTAGTTCCTAATGCAGGGTGAAGCTTTGTTCCAAACTCATGAAAATTTAGAGCACCTTGCCATGATGGAGAGGGTGCTTGGTCCACTACCAATGCATATGTTGAAGAGAGTTGAGTAAGTGAATTACATTGAGAATTTCCAGTTCTTTCAAATGTTCGATCTCTAAACCCAATATAATGATTGTATTTCTTTTGTGCATGTTTAGTCGACATGCTGAGAAGTATGTTAGAAGAGGTAAACTAGACTGGCCAGTGGGTTCAACCTCAAGGGAGAGTATTAAAGCTGTAACAAAGCTCCCTAGATTACAGGTTTGTTAAGTTGCCATTTAATTTTTGACTTATATAAAGCCATTAATTAATCTATTTTTAATTTATTTCTTACTTTTTTTCTCAAATACTTGCAGAACCTTATAATGCAGCATGTTGATCATTCAGCTGGTGATCTCATACATCTGTTGCAAGGGTTACTTAGATATGACCCCTCTGAAAGAATTACAGCCAAAGAAGCTCTCAGACATTCATTTTTCATGAGGAGATCACATTAGATAATCTGCCATTAATAAATGATACCGCTTTAATTCACAAATGTGTTGTGATAAGATGGCCGCAGCCCTTCCCAATTAAAGAGGAGGACACGGCGCTGTAAAAGTTTCCATCTTAGTCCTGTGATCCATCCAAGTTGACTGACCGAGGATGTTTTTCAGCTCTTTTCGGCTATAAACCTTTGGGCTATTAATCCTTTTGAAAAAAATGTATGTTCATACTGACCTATACGGATTCAATGTACAGAAGATAATTCCAATTCTAACATTTATGTTTAAAATTTAAGATTTACATGCTTGTATGAATTTTGAAGCTTCTTTTTTATTATGATATACGTTCAAGGTAGAGAGTCTGTATCTCCCATAATCTTCGTCTCCCACACGTCCAACATTCTCAGCCTAATATATATTGCCGTTTGGAGCTATATAGAAGTTACCGATGCCGAAAATTAATCAAGAACATAATTTGGCTATTAACTTCAGATCAATTTCTTGTTTTTTTTTCCTTGATTGGAATCTAAACACTTTTCCTATTTCACTTTTCGTATGTCGTTGTAGTGTTTCCTAAAACTTAATTATGTTTGTACTAAATGTTTCATTCACGAGTGCACGATGAAGCAAATTGCTAAGGAGTAAGGACTACTAAATGTTGAGGCAAATTAATGAGAAATTGAATGGTAATGAATGGGTGGTGGCACAAGAATTGTCACATGTGAAAATAAGACTAGACAATAAACTCAAAACAAAGTGCGTAGCCACCAACACCGTCATATAAAACAAGAGACTTGCTGGTGCGCCTTTTACAAACGACATGCATATATTTTATTATTATAATTTTAAAAAAATTATGTGGTTAATTTAAATATGGAGAATCATATGTTTTACTACATGCAACTTAATAAAACAACGAGGTTGAGCTAGCTGATGAGTCACTACAATAGTCAATAGCTTACTTCTACTAAGGTCGTTACGTTAGGACTACACCTACCAAAATTGTCTCCATTGTGGAGCTGTAATTTGAATATGGACTGGCAACATATGTGATATGTGTATGCAATCTATCACTATTGCAAAAAAAATATGGCAGCAAGCGTACATACATCCATCTCATATCTTCGACAACATCATCGCCCTATAATATAATTAATGTTATATATGTCATAAAATAAAAATCATCAACCTACTTAAATAGTATTATCTATCAAGTATAAGTAAGCTATTGTAGTGACTCATCAGCTAGCTCAAGCAGCTACATATAGGATTGGTGTTCATGATTTTGTGAGATTTTGTTTTGAGGGTATGGTGCAAATAGCTTGAATAAGAAGATGATGAAGAATATGATAATTGTTGTTGCACATACAATCCAATGCGTTGTATCACACTAGTTTTAGGTTCAATTCACTTCATTAGTTTATGTGAACTGGATGCAAATGAGATACTCAGTGAATCCCCTTCAGGATACTTTGGGATATTTGACGTAAATTTTACACTCACATCAAGTATATCAATCAATGATGATTTACAGTATAAAATTCTTTCAATTTTTCTCGTGCACTAGAGAAAAGAAGAAATAATTTAAATATTTTAGACCATAATTTTATTCATACAAGTAAGATATTAATCTCTTTCTTCTATCAATAAAATGTCTCTATTTATAGAAAATAAAATGATGAAGAGACACAATCAATGACGGATCTAAAACATATATATTAGCGTGGCTAAATTTTATCCCAAGTAACACATAAGATGCATCATTTTTTTCTCTTCTAATACCGTCCTTTTATAGTAAATAAAGAACAATATAATTTACTATCATGGTTAGCCTCATTAGAAAGCATACAAACTATTATTCAAATTTTATTCATATTAATATATATAAAAGATACAAAATAATTACATATGGATAAGTTTGTTCCCCTAGAATAAAGCATATGAAACTTCTTTGCCCTTATAAAGGGAAGATAATTAAAATTACAACAGATATACAATCATAATTCAAAAATAAATAAGGCTAAAATGCAGTTTTGTCCCTCCTATTTTGACGGATTCGGAATTTCAACCCTCCTATTTTAAAACTCGGAATTTCAACCCCTCTATTTTAGATTTTTTAGGATTTTTTTCACCCCAATGACATTTGACTTATTTTTGCTTATGTGACAATGATGATGTGTATTTTTTTTTGACACATGTGCATTATATTTATCCACCTCACTATTTTCTTTAAAATTACTTAAAAAATCTAAAAACAATGCCATAAATTTATGAAAAAAAATTATAAAAAAATAAATAAAATCTTCAAATAAATTACTATAAAAAATCAATAAAAATACTAGGAAAAAAAAATACCATAAAAACTCATTAAAAAAACACTTAAATATATCCAAATAAATATCTGTTTGCACATGCAAATATTTGGATATAAGTAATTTATTTGGATATAAGTATATCTAGATATTTACATGTGCAAACATATTTTTCGATATATTTAAATGTCTTTTTAATAGGTTTTTATGGTATTTTTATTTTATTTTTTTAGTATTTTTCTTGATTCGTTTATAATAATTTATTTGTAGATATTTTTTCTATATAATATGCTCCCTAATTTTATGGCATTTTTTAGATTTTTCTAGTAATTTTTAAAAAAAATAATTGGGTAGATAAATATAATGCACATGTGTCAAAAATAAATATAATATACACATAATCATTGGCATATAAGCAAAAATAAGCCAAATGTCATCGGAGTGAAAAAAATCCTGAAAAATCTAAAATAGAGGGGTTAAAATTCCGAGTTTTAAAATAGGAGGGTTGAAATTCTGAATACACCAAAATAGGAGGGGCAAAACTGCATTTAAGCCAATAAATAAATATACAATCACTTTGAAAACAATAATTGGAAAATAGATTAAAATGAAAATGCTACCGGTTTAAGGTGAAGTGGTACTTTCTTTGTTGTCACAAGTCCGTATACCTCATTCATATCTATATCTTGTTTACCTAAATTTGTTTCATTTGGTAGCTTCCAATTGAACCAATAAAGAAGGTTAGCAAGTACATATTCAACAGTAATTACTCCAAAATTCATTCCAGGACACCCTCTTCTCCCAAAACCAAAAGGGATAAAATGAAAATCTTGACCTCTAAAATCAACTTCACTATGTTCAAATCGTTCCGGCATAAACTCTTCAGGGTTTTTCCAATTTTTAGGATCTCTCTGTATTGCCCATGAGTTTACAAATACCATTGTTTTTTCCGGAATATCGTACCCATTTAGATTCACATTAGATATTGTTTCTCGAGGAGCCATAAGAGGAGTAGCTGGATGTAACCTTAGAATTTCTTTTACTACACATTTTAAATAGTGCATTTGATCAATATCATTTTCTTCAACTTTTGATTTATTTCCTACGACTTTTCTTACTTCTTTTTGTGCTTTTTCCATTATAGTTGGATGTCTCATCAGCTCTGAAATTGCCCATTCTAATGTTGCTGAAGCTGTATCGGTTCCTCCAACAAACATGTCCTAAAATTGTAAATAATTAATTTTTCTTTAATGAAAAATTTGTTAGTGCATGAATGGAACACTCACAAAAGAAATAAAATATAAAATTATTGATACTTGTTATTGAAATATATACCCTAATTTCAGTTATCAAATATTTGTATTGTTTTAAAATTTTTTTGAACCAATTGAATCGAGAACTAATAATTATTTTGTCAGTTTGTTTGATCATAGTTGTACTTTAATCTAGTCGAATTATATTTGGTTCAACTTTTTTTGTTTGTATTATTAACATGTTATGCTAATAAAATGTCCTAAAAAACTTTATAGACATTTTAAAAGTTCACTATACACTTTTTAATAAAATACTAATACTATATTAGACTCCTTAACAAATATACTTAAACACTTGTTAACATACTTTTCTGTATTATTTGTTCTCCAGTTCATGAAAGTGCTAGAAATCATTGTTAATTTTAGGTAGTGCCATACTACCCTACACTCTAAGAGTTAAGTTCTAAATATATATATATTTTTGTATTTATTAATACAAAAGAAGTTAATATTTAAAAAATTAATATACAAATTTCATGACAATATTCTTACATTTGATGTTAACATATGCTCTTACTCTTAAATTTAATGCTATCATTTTCCCATACCGAACCTTTTTTTTCTTCTTCTTTTGGGATAAAGGTGGGGTGATCTTGAGTGATAGTCTTATCTTTCAGCATTCACTTGTATGGTGACTTTGCTTATTCCATTTAATTTGAGGTCCCTCTCAAGAAGAAAAAAACAAACATTGTCCTTTTCAGTTTATCTCAATAGATCTCTATGCTCTATTATATTGGGCTCTCAGAGAAACAAAAATATGTGAATACTTCTTTCATTTTCATTTTAAAATAAAGGTCGTTTTAACAAATATTTTTTTTGTTTGAATCAGATATTTTTTGCGCACAACTGACCTTAGATTAAATTGAAGAAATTGTTTACCATATGATCCAAATGTTCTTGAGTTTTTTAGAAATAAGTGTTATTTAATTTTTTAATGCAATATTATCTAAATTATTTTAAATTTACTCTTTAATTAATATTGTGTAGTGTGTATAGTCATTAAATCTCACTATACATTTACAACGATTAATAATAATAATAACAAGGAAAATGCTAAATAGTGCTGCCTTAGAGCACTAGTTAAACATATAAATAAAGAAATTATATTTTGAAATTTGTGCATATTTGAAGTGTTAAAAATTATTTTATTTTTGGTATGCTTAACAATAATAACAAGTATCCTAGAGACATTGTTTAAATAATAATCAATAGCTAATACCTACAATTTTATCAAATGGTTATTTTTTTATTTGATAATAATTTTATTAAATTGGTACGTTTATTCATTTATCATTTTTCGTAATTATATATGTGGAATAAACTTAACTTAAGTCACTTATTTTAAATCGAACGGAATATATAAACTACTAAATAAGGCTTGTAATTTCAAATAATCCCACAATGTATGTACTTTAATCTTAAATATTTTTATTTTTACTTAGAATTTTTTTTACATATTTTGTATCTTTTGGGAAAGTGCTAGTGTTCTAACTTCTAAGAGTACAAGTTAATAAATTTTATATAGAAATATTCTATTGGAATTCCATTCAATTATTCAAAATTTTAAAAATTGAGTATTTTTTAATAGAATTTTTGTTAAGTAACATGGCATATCTTTAGGATACAAATTGATACGAAACTATCTTATAATTAGGAAACAGGAAATGACTCAAACTATTCATCAACAAAAAGAGGTAGACCTTACCCAAAAAAAAGAAAAAAGAGGTAGTCCTAGTTAGGGATGGCAAAGCGGGTATAAAGTGGCTGAATTGAAGTTCGAAAGCGTTCAACCTAATAAATTTTTTATTTCTATTAGTTGAATTAGGAATTGTGGACAAACTATATTTTTATTTGATCTAGCTGAAGCAATTAATTAGAATTAATGTTATTACTATGACTAATAATAAAAAGGACAATTTAATAAAATTTACATACAAATTAGACATGATAATTATATATACTATCAACTTTTCATAATATGTGTAAAATTAAGTCAGAGATACTTATATTATGGGACGGAGGGAGTACATGTTATATGCTTGTAAATTTGTGTTTTTTGAGTGAGGAAGTGAAAGTGTAAATGAGAAGAAAAAAAAAAAGATAGGGATAAAAGAGAAAAAACCATTAGAAGTGCTTTGATATCATTATTGGAGAATTCAAAGCCAAGCATGCCATCCTCTTGAAGTTGAAGTAGAATATCCACAAACGCTTTTTTCTTTAATTGATTATTTTCCATCTTCTTCAAAGCCAAACGCTCCTCTATCACTTGATCAAAAAAACCATTAAGTGCTCTAAACGTATCCTTAAATTCTCCAATTTTTCCACTAATTACATCAATCCAACCCAAAGAAGGGAAATAATCTCCAACAACAAAAGTTGTTATAGAAATCATAACCTTCCTTGCTAACACTTTCAAATTTTCTTTACCATCTCCTTCATACTTCCTTCCAAGAACACATTTACAAACAATATCATTTGATGTTGAAATAAGCAATTCACTTAGATTCACACATGCATCATTCAAGCTAGCTTCACGTAGCTTACTCACCAATTCTTGAACTTCTTCTTCTCTAATGGGATGAAATGATTGCACACTTTTCACATTTAAAAGTTCTCCAACACATAATTTTCTTTTTTGTTTCCAATTTTCATCATATTGTCCAAAACCAACATCGTTACATCCATACAACAATATTTTTGGAGCTATATGTTGGGGTCGGTTTGAAAAAACTCTATCATGATTTTTCATGATTTCCATGGCAATATCTGCTGATGTAACTACTAGAGTTGGAGTTTGTTTTTGTCCCAATTGCAACATCATCATGTTGCCATATTTGAGTGATAGGTCTCTTAGAGAACGATGTGGAAGTGTGCCTAGTTGATGAAGATTACCAATTATTGGTAATTTTGGTGGAGATGGAAGTTTATTTAGATTGGTTTTAGATTTCGATTTCGATTTTCTAATTGCAAAGTTGAACACAATCAACACACTTACAAGGAAGAAAAGAGATAGACAAATGGGAGAAGAAAAAATTCTTGTAAATTGTTCATGTGACCAATTTTTGAAAGCCATTGCTTTTCCAAACATATGTTGAAAATTAGAGTCAAGCGGCATAGCTTATATATAGTACATGATCTTTCTATATGAATTTAGCTCAATTGATAAAGATATTATATTTTATAGATAGAAATTGAGATTTGAACTTCAGAATCTTCATTTATTGATGTGAAATTCTAATTAATTATATTATATTAGACTACTGACAAAAAAAAAATTCATACGGTTGGTATGTTGAGAAAGCAAAGGAATATAATTCTAGAGATTTAAATTCTAAGAACTACATAGTAGTATATATAATTTACTAAGATATAGTAAGAGCATTTTCAATATAGACAACCCAATTTTACAAGAGTGATAGATCTGTTCGTTATTTTTTTAAATCATTGAACAGATACAAAATATATACAAGTTAGGTAATATGAAAAAAAAAAAGACATGACATTGTAAGAACCAATTGTTAATAGTGTATGAAATTTAAAGTGATATCATAAATAAAGATGCTATAATATTTACCTAAATAATTAGCTATATACATTTATCTTAATTCACAATTTCAGCAGTTAATGTTATATTATATTTATATTAATTAATGATAAAATAGAAAGTACTTTTGATAAATCTTAAATTTTGTACATATGTAATCTAATGATATTAGTTTATTTTAAAAACTTAGTATGTAGTATTAATTATTCGTTCATTTTTTTGTTGAGACTAGAGTATCACCTCTGAACACAATGATTATTTTCCTTTTTGGATGCATGGAAGACACTTTAAAGAGTAGGACAATTGATCCAAAAATTTAAAGTTGGACGAAAATCAAACAATATATTATTGTTATTTGTTCATTTGAAAGAAGAAAACAATTACGAAACTTAAAAATATTTAACAATGATATATTTATACGATTATAATTGCTTATTTGATATAATATCTTAATTTAAAGTCCCCTTGTTTGTAATTTACTCGCGCGCGCGTGCACACACACACACATATATATATATATATATATATATATATATATATATATATATTGAAAAATGTTTTATTGCTTGCCCCATAACGCATAAGTGATGATTGAATGATGTCATTAACTCTATACCACTCATTCATATGGGATTTGTTTTAGTAGGGATATTTTTATTAAATAAACCATTTAGCTATTTGAATAAATTACAAATCTAATCTCTAATTTTATAAAACGTTTTTAAATAGATTTATGAAATTATATCTTTGACTTTATTGAATTATTAAGTTGATACTTTGTCAAAAAAAATTGTTAAGTTGATTGATATATTTAATTATTTACAATTGTTAAAGTCTTTATCTTTTTTTTGACAATATAAAGTCTTCATCTTGTAAACTCACTATCAATTTTATCTTTAATATACTCATTATCGATTTAATCTCGAACATAGTCTAAAAATATGACTAAAATAAATAAAACTTATAGAATTTTTTTTAAAAAATTAATAAAATCAGAGACCTACTTAAAAACGCTCTACAAAATTAGAGAAAATTTAATATATTGCTATCAATTATTTTGCAGATAGAAAGAGTAATCAAATTCTATTCACACACTCCATATCCACTCGGTCTAATTAGGCAACAATTTGCAACATTATTGGTGTTAGTATGTATGATGCATATGCTTAAACTGTCTGGGTGGGCCATTTCATGTATTGTTTTGGGCCATTTGAGTGTCAATATTCATATATCTATTTAGAAATGTAAGATTTGTTTGATTTTCTAGGTGGTGTTTTCTTGGTGGGTGGTTATTAATCTGACTTAAGGAGCTTATATTTCATATTTAATTGGTCCGAAGAATATCAACAATAAAATTGGGCAAGTGCTATGAATTTTGGGTCTTTTAAACATGTTAATATGAGTTTGATTTCTGACTCGTGTGTATGAAAAAAATTTGATTGAGAGATATAAATCTTGTGTCTATAAATTTTCCAAAAATAATTAATCATTGTTAACGACGGTGAAAACTTGAGACTTATATTATAATAACCAAAAAACGAAAAATAAAATGAAAGAATTGGTCCAAAAATAAATGATCTAATATATTAGAAAGGGGCCAACATTTTCTTCAATTGTAAAATTACTAGTTATCTTCTTTTTCTTTGGTTACACCTTACAAGTTTTCTTCTTTGGTTACACCTTAAATTATTCATATCTTGAAGTCAGAAGACACTCTTTTTTTGTACAAGTCAGAAGACACTTCTATTTATATAAAATCTTAAAATAAAATTTCGAGCTATTTTTAAATTTAAGTGGGGGCATTATTGAAAATTGAAATAAGTGTGAAGTCTAGTGTGTGAATTAAAAATACTAGAAGTTCTACGTATGAGCAATTTCACACAAATTACTAATATTTATTTAAGCTATCTCTTTTTCTTACTGATTGGGTTTTCACACTACATATAAAAGATGTTGTGTTGAGGTCTCATTTCTACTTACATCAAAACCTGCACTTTCGGGTTTAGGCCTTCATTCTATAAAAATAAAAAAGTCAGGCCTTTTTGAGTTTTTTTTCTTCTATATTCTCTCTTCACAGTTCGACGCATTTTCGAGTCACCTCTTTCTTTATTTTTCGATGAAAAAACTGTTCCATCAAGAAAATTGTCTCTTAAGAAGTAGTATGAGTATCGCATTTGAGTGATATTAATATCATATTTAAAAGGTGCATTTATAAAACAAATTATACATTGTAGTATGACTCTGATACAAGATTATCAAAAAAAAATGACTCTGATTCAATTGTAGTACATCAAAGACTAAAATCGCATGCATAAATTTTTATAACAATAAAAATATGTCACTTAAAGGTGGTGTACAAGATTGTGAGCCTTTGTAAAAAAAAAGATTTTGAGCCTTAGTTCTTGCGCATTATATTTAATACCAACTGAGTTAAGTTCATGAAAATAAATATGCCACTTTTTTAAAGGGACAAAAAATATTGGCATTCCCTATAATCCTATTTATAAGAGACGAAAACTTCAACAAAACTTAATATATTTGATTCATAATATAGACCGAATACATTAACTTATATTTTACAATAAGTTAAATTGAGATATAATTAGTTTACCCGTTGATTTGATGTCGGATATACCTGATTGAATGTGGTTGAACCATAGTTCAACATTTTTATTTTTACTTTTCATTGTTTGCATCTTATTTTACCTTTTAAAATAGTTTTTGTATATGATTTTATCTGTCATTCAATTCATGGTTAAATTGATTGAAATTATTGATTCACGACTTAAAGCATATCTCAATGGTTTGAACGATTTTTAAAATATTGATTTAAATGACGTTATTTGAGCCACATAATATTTAGACAGACATTTTCCAATTTTGTAGGTCCACAGTACAATTGAGCTAAACCGTGGCCGTGAGATATTTTTATATGGTCATACCACATGTGACTAAAAAAATTGCATTTTTAACATCATAAAAAATATTACATAGTATAATAATTTAAAGAGTAAATATTATTTAATTAATTTTTTAAGTTTTGATTTTTTTTTGTGAGTGACTATCTAAAAATACCTCCTAAACCGCTACCTTTAGATTATTTGTTTTGAAGAGTAACCACATAACCACATGAAGGCTGTATGCAACATATACATTGTGAAAGAGGAAAATCAATTTTATATGCTCTTCAGATTTTTTTAAGGTGATTAAGGTAACAATAAAAACTTCCTACTTATATTATGATTAAAAAAAATTAAATGAAACATATTTATATTTATGTAATGTAACACAAGTACATGGTTTCAGATTGCATGCAATCAGAAAAAAATTATCCGTCCAATTAAGATTAAATTATCCATGTACCAAAAATAAAATTAAACTCCAAACTTAAAACAATTTAAATCATAAATGTTAAGTATTTTAAATCTAAATCGTCTGAACTTGAACAAAAAACCATATTTCTTTTATCTACATGTAATGTAATAACTGCACATACAATTTAATTCTCAAATATATATATATATATATATATATATATATATATATATATATATATATATTGAAATAACAAAATTTTATTAAACAAACTCAAACTCCGTAACAAAGAAATACAAGAAAGAAAAAATAAATATTAGAGTTGCTAAAGAAACCAAAAATAACAACCATTATACAACTACCAAATCAAACTATCAAACAAAACCAATCAAAGAACAACAATACAAACTTACTACCCTCCCAACTCATCAAAACATTACACACTCCCAGACTACCAAAGACAGAGAAACCCCACTACCACCAACAAGACGCTAGCATCCCACACAAATCAAAACCGACACTAACACAAAATACAATTTCTGAAATTTCACTCGTAAAATAAACACGACGACACTTTCAATTTAACAAAGTTTTCTTTCTAACTCAACATTTTAATATCTTTTACCAAAACATTTATATCCACTACATCATTTGTAAAACTTTTACTATTACGCATTTACATGTAACATCAATGTTACTACTGCAATATTATGCATAACATCAATGTATCGTGTCCTTCTTTCACTGCACTCTTTCTTTATGAATTTTACATTTCAAAAGAGTATGGTCACTAACTTGTTATTACTTGCTAGGATACCCAACATCAAAACTGAGAACAATTAATTATTAATTTGAACCATAATTAATCTCACACAACATGATTTAATTAACTAAAATTTGAGTCTTAATCGATAATATATAAGATTATCTTTAATGAAAACTATGGAAGAAAAAAAAAACACTAAGTTTGAAGAAGATATTTTCAAAGAAACTAAATTTAAAAATATTAATTTATCTCCTACAAGAACTACAAATATAATTAAGTCAACAAACTCTATCGGTAAAAATAAAATAAGGCCATCAATTGCGCACATACAATTACCCTTAACGTACAAGAGATCTCTACCCTTAATTAAGTTATCTCTATCAAAAAATAATCTTATCATTATGAAAGACGTCTATAAGAACATCTTTTGGTGCAACAGACACTAAAAAATAAAAATAAAATTATTTTAAAAAATAATTGTATACGTTATATTTTTGCTAACTTTACTTTATATTTATGATTGATAATTTATTTCACATTATACTTTTTTTTTCCTCCGTTAACTAAAAATATCATCTGCGTATAACTGTAGAGCCTCCTCGAGATAACTGAGATTCATTTAATGGATTGACATCTTCCAACAAATATTTTTTCATACGCACTATCGAAGATCGAACACAAAATTAAATAGTTAAGGGACCTAAATATATACCACTTATATCATACTATGTTGATTATTCCACATTATACTTTTCTTCTTCACATATCGTGATATATATCTTAAGATGATTACATTTCAACAAGGTTATTTTCAACTATGTTGAATGATTTTTTCCTTATATGAGAAAAGGGGAAAGAGAATGACGTTTTGGCAAGAAATTTTATAATTATATATGTATTCTTTGTAAATTATAAAATTAAAACATTGACTATCAATATTGATATATATTTGTCGTGGCAAATGTGAGTAAGTATCACATTGTTTAGAAATGTGGAGGTTGAACATTTTATAATTAAAGGAGAAATTCATAAACTCATTATCTTAAGGTTTAATATAAGAGTGTGATGTCCGACTCACTTATATCGATATTCTAGACCCAATGTAGATGATCCCCCAAGACTGTCCCCTCCATGCTCCAACAGTGGTATCAAAGCCGACGGTTAGATCAGACTCTTTGTGTCGAAAGTCTTCCTGACAAAGTGTTCAAGCAGCGTGTCCCGTTGATGACAGTACAAGTGGTTGAAAAAGCTTCCGTTTGAGGGGGAGCATACCCATAAAAATGGATGAACTCACAATTGCGGGGGGAAATTGTTGGTATGTTAAGTGTGAGTTGAGTCCCACATTGGATCGAAAAGTAGACGATGAATATTTTATAAGTGAGAAGATCCATGAACCTAATGCCTTAAGGTTTTGGGTAAAAGTGTAGTGTTCAACTCATTTGTGTAGTTGTTCAAGACCTGATGTGATGATCCCTCAGACGACCCCCTCGATGACCCAACAATGATATTAGAGCCGATGGTTAGATCAGACTTCTTGGGTCAACAGTCTTTCCGACAAAAGTGGTCAGACAACGGAGGGTCCCGTGTGCAATGGCAACGGAGGTACAATATGGATTGTTGACTCACACTTGATGGCAAGTGTGAGTAAGTCTCACATTGCTTAGAAATGTGGAATACTTAACATTTTATAAGTGGGAGAACTCATAAATGCATTGCCTTAAAATTTTGGGTAAAAGTGTGGTGTCCGACTTACTTGTATCGATGTTCTTAGACCCAGTGTGGATGATCTCTCAGCTGCCCCTTCAATAGTCTTTATGTGTCTCAATAACATATCAAATAATTTCTAATTTGTCTGAAATTTTATATAAATAATTTATATAAGATATAAACTTTCAATTCAGTCGTGTGTTTTATGAAAATTTATATAGCTTAAAAGTTCTTTTAGTGATTGGAATAAATACTTCCGATTCTTATGGGAAGACAAGTTATCACTTTTTAAAAATATTGAAATGTAATAATATGAATTTAATTGGTGGATGTGGATGATATATTGATATTAGTGGGACCTATTTTTGAAGTGTTTATCACTATAAAATTATAATGGATGGTGTGAATATACATATGATCCATTTAAGGACCAAAAAATAAAAATTTATTGTGGATGCTCTAACAACACATTCTCTTCAAACAACCATCAAATGAACGAAGAAAAACACAATAAAACAATTAATGTAGTAGAACTTATTTGAAATTGTTCTGTTCTAGCCCAGTTCGGAACAAAAATCAAATTCAGCTCTTGCACTGATTCTCATAGGTGAAAATTTAAATCAAATCAAATAAACCAAAGTTAGTAAAAAATTTCTAGGGTTTTTATTCATCTCCAAGTTCCACAATTACAAAGGAAGAAAATGTATGTGTAGCACCCTAAGTAATCTTTCTTTTCACAAATTACAAAGGTAGGGAATTGAATAATACAATTGAGTGAAATTAAATTGTTGCTTATATGAGCGTTTGTATCTTCGTCTATAATCGCAGTATCAGTAATAGCGTCTTTAAGCGCTATTAAAAGAAGAAAAAAAACGCTATTGAATGCCTTTGTTTGGTGTAGTGAACCCACAATAACAAAAAGCTACTTCTCAATAAAATGAACAATCTTCATCCCTTTATTCAATTATTAGGATTTTTAGATTTATGAAATGGGGAAGAAAAACTGAAGATTAAAATACCCGAGTAATCCTATTTTTTTGTTGAGGATTTTTGGATTTGGAGAGGAAGAAAATTATGAACGAATGAATGAAGATTGTTGTATTTCATGGTTCCATTTTTAGCTTTGATGCTCTTTTAAAAAAAGGAAAATTATGCACTAATTACATGGAGTGCTCTAGTCAGCATGACCATTATAGTAACATTATACTGAATTTCTTGTACTCAACATTTAACTATTACATGGAGTGCTCTACTCAGCATGACCGTTATATTTTTTCTCTTTTATTTTGTTTTTTTATAAAAGTTACAAAGGTATAAAGATGACAAGTAAGGCATCTCCAAAAAATCACCTATAAAATACCCTAGTGAAATAATATATTAAAATTAAATAAAATAAGAAGGATACAAAGAAACTTTGAGAGGACTAGACTAAAACTTAAGGTGTAAAAATTTATGTCTTATTATAAACCTTATCAAGGATAACTTAAAGGGATAAAACTTTGATGAAGGGAAAAATAGTGCAGAGATAAAATAAAGATTCAAACATAAACAAAAACATCAGAAAAATCTATATAAAGGTAAACCTAATATGTTATGATTGAAATAATTTCAAATAGAGTTAGACGAACTATTCCACCAAGTGAAGCTATTTATAGATAAACCAATATTTACCAATTTATTAGCATAAATTATTCCACCAGATGAAACTATTTGTAGATAAACCAATTCCCTTGCTCTTTTACTTTTGTTGTTGAATCACAATTTTTCTTTTTCTGAATTAGTACATATAAAATCTTATGATTTTTCATATTTCTAAAACAATTTTCACGTATAAATTTTGAACTTATTTGACGGGCCAATAAGAGATATTTTTTAATGCTTTACATTTTACCATTTCAATTTTTTTTAGTCAAATTCAAACTTTATTTTTTAACAAAATACTTGAAATTGGCTCAAAATAAAACTTGAAATAATATCAAGATTTAATTTGACATCTTAGTCTTACTATTCAACTTGTTACTCGTCACACTAAGAAAAATAAAATTGCATGACCTCAAACCATAAGCCAATTCAATGATCTAGAAACATAAAACGTGTCCACAATGACCATATGTTACACTAACTCTAGTGACTATATAGTAGTGTAGTGCCTTTACTTCAAATTGTAAGGAAAAACTAAGAGGAACACAAATGTTACTCATATTCTCTTCCATTTTTCTCATCCTTTTCATGCTAATCAAATGGTATTCAAATTCTACAAAAACCAGAAACTCACCTCCTTCTCCTCCAAAATTCCCTATAATTGGAAATCTTCATCAACTCGGTCGATTCCCTCACCGCACATTTCAATCTTTAGCTAAAAAATATGGTCCTTTCATGCAACTCTATCTTGGTAGTGTACCAGTTCTTGTGATCTCATCAGCTGAAGCAGCACGTGAGATATTGAAAACACATGATCATGTTTTTGCAAATAGACCCCAAAAGAAAAATTACAAGATACTTATATATGATTGTAAAGATGTTTCAACAGCTCCATATGGAGAGTATTGGAGACAGATAAAGAGCATATCTGTTTTACATCTTCTTAGTGCTAAAAGTGTTCAATCTCTTCGCGCCGTGAGAGAGGAAGAGATGAGTTTAATGATGGAGAAAATAAGACACTATTCTTCTAACTCATTAGCAATGAATATAAGTGAATTAATCTCTACAACTACTAATGATATAGTTTGTAGAGTTGCTTTGGGAAGAAAATATAGTGGTGAAAATGGAAAAGGATTTAAGAAGTTGTTGATGGATTTTACTGAGTTACTTAGTGTTTTTATTGTTGGAGATTTTGTACCTTGGCTTGATTGGTTGACTCATTTTTCTGGAGTTTATGGAAGAGCAAGAAAAGTTGCTAAACAATTCGATGATCTTTTGGAAGATGTTGTTGAAGATCATATCAAACGTGGGAGAGGAACTAGTGAAGATTTTGGTGACTTTGTTGATGTTTTGCTATGGATCCAAAAGACAGAATCACTTGGTTTTCCTATTGACAGAACAATCATAAAAGCTCTGTTATTGGTAAGTTTGTTAAAGCTAAAATCTCTATATAATATTATATTACCCTTTTGCGCATAATGTATTTTTTTGTACATTTATACTAGTCATGTTTGGAAGTGGACTGAAACCACTTGATATCAGAACTAGCTCCGAACCGAATTAGTCGGTCCATCTTGTATATATAATGTCTCTACCAACCGAACCATTGTCACGACTTGATTATGATAATTTTATTCATTAACCATGTATTTGTTTATATTCAGGACATGTTTATTGGAGGTACAGACACCGTATCTAGTTTGTTAGAGTGGGAAATAACAGAACTCATAAGACATCCAAATATCATGAAGAAATTGCAAGAAGAAGTAAAGGCTATGGCTAATGGTAAAACACACATAATCGAAGACGATTTGGTTAACATGAAATACTTAAAAGCAGTAGTTAAAGAAACACTAAGATTACATCCACCATTTCCATTACTAGTCCCTCGACAAAGTAGACAAGATATCACATTAAACGGTTACGACATTAAAGCCGGCACACATGTTATTATCAACGGTTGGGGCATTGCAAGAGATCCAAAAAATTGGGATCAACCTGAAGAGTTCAAACCAGAGAGATTCTTGAATAATTCAATAGATGTTAAAGGAAATGATTTTCAGTTTATTCCATTTGGAGCAGGGAGAAGAGGGTGTCCTGGAATAGTGTATGCTATGGCTGTCAATGAAATTGTGTTAGCCAATCTTGTGCATCAATTTAATTGGGAAGTACCTGGTGGTGCTGAAGGATTGGAGACATTAGACATGTCTGAAACAATTGGGTTTATTGGTCATAGAAATACTCCTCTTGTGGCACTTGCAACTCCTAATTATAAGAAGTAAATGGGGTAGTCTATAGGAGATGAAGAAAAATGATAAGTTGTAATAACACTAATAACTAGTGTAGTAACTTTGTGCACTATACACTTTTAAATATTTCAATAATATATATGTAAACATGGTTGTGTATGACAATATATAAAGTGTAAAATATAAGTTAAATAAATTACTTCTTGAAAGTTGGAAATTTTTTTTTGAATCAGATGAGAGTTGGAAATTAATTTGGACTACAATATTATGTTATGTTATAACCACATATAATCAGACATCCAAAATTTATCATTTTTTTTTAAGAAGTTAAATTAATCCACCTAAAATTTATCATTTTATTAAGTTATTTTTTGTTGATAAAAATCATGTTATTAAATTTATCATCCCAGACCTTCTTCTTCTTCTTCTTCTTCTTCTTCTTGTTAAATTCATCTTTCTTTCCTCTTTTTCGTCTTTTGTATGACGTTTGTCGATTTTCTGTCTTGTTGCAGTGTTCGTTTAGTTCATACTGAAAGATCAACTTTAATCAATTGAATATTTAATCAATGATTTGAGCGTCAACATTCACTACAAGAGAATGTCAGATTAGCTACAAACTGCTTTTGTAGTTAATCTCTACTAAAAAGCCTTCTATTTTGCCGGTCAAATCTTTTTTCAACTACTTAATACTTATTTACTTTTTTCTTTGTTTACTTTTCTTTTTAGAACACATCTTTATTCTTCAATTACTTCTTTTTTTATTAACTTATTCTTCAGTTACATTTTATTACTATTTTTAACGAATTAATAACTCAAAATCATCTTCTTCATCTTAGAAACGATCGATATTCATCTTCTTCGTATTCATCGCGTTTCATCATCGCATGTTCTTCCTCTCTCAAAATCGATACATCTTCATCGCATCTTCATCTCACATCTGAAGCTCTCAAAATCGAAAACGAATTCATCTGAATCAATCAGTGCAAAACCTAATTGTTGACTCAATCTCACATCTAAATCGCTAACTCAGTGCTTCTCTGATTGATTTTCAACCGATTTTGCTACTTCACCGCGTTTTCTTCGATCTAAGGTAATTAATTTCCTCTAGTTTATAGCTTTTGTGATTTATCAACTTGAATTATTGTTTTGAATTTTGATTTGATGCATGTATGTGTATGTATATGTATATAAGTAGATGCATAATAGTTCAATGCTTATATATGTTATTAAAATAGTACAAGGTGTGATTTCTTCTAGTTCCTTTTGCAGAAAGATGTGAATTCTGTTTTTCGTGATTATGTTTCTTTCACAAGATCTGAGTTATGTTATGTGATTGTAATGTTTGGCTGTGTTGGATCAGTTTCGATCGAATTGGTGGCGAATTGAGAATGCGGCGGTGTTTGGTGTAGGTTTAAGGAGGGAGGAGTTCTGCGGCATTTGCATTTCAGACAGCGAGAGGTATTTTCCTTTTTTGGTTTTGATGAATTTTCATTATTGCTTGTGTTGCATGTTTGATGCATGCGTGTGTGTGCATTATGCTGATATGTGAAGTGATTTCTTGTATGTTATTTTGTAAAACTGATTTTATTCATTTTGGATACATTTATTTAAGTATAAAAGTGAGCTGAACAAGAAATTTGAGTGTATATTTTCATGGATTCTACAAGGAGAATAAACTAGCTTATTGGTGCAAATGTCTAAGTCTCCCTCTCCTGTACTACAAAGAACCATTTATTCTGATTCTCAGCCCATATTAGTAACTTTGTTTATAGTTATTATGAAATTATTGTGCTATATAAACTAGAAAATATATTATAAGGGTGGAGGCTAAACTTTTTTGTAACTGAAATTAGTTTTTGATACGTTAGGAAATTAATGTTATACTGATAGCTCATGGCTGGTTATGACTCATTTGAGTTTTACATCACATCTTTCACTTGCAAATATGAATAAATTATTTTCCTAATTTCACGATTTCATATCGTTTGAGCGTTTTAGAGCATTGTGGAAGCTACAGTCCAAGTGGTGACTTAGTGAGAGTTGGAGCAACTTATGTTGTCTCTGTTTCAATGCCTAAGGAGCCTTCAATTTCACTAATCCTTCAACAGCTTGTGATAATGCAGGGAAATTAAAAAATGAGTAAGATTCCACCACTTGGTACACCTTAAAGATTGGCCAGGTAGTCTCAAAACTCGGTAGTTATGGGGTTTAAAGAGAAAGAAAAGAGAGTGGTCTAAAATATACTCATATTGTTATAGTAGATTGAGTTCAAGCAATTGCTGAAAATGATGATAATTTCATTGGTATTTGGTGCTACTATTATTTGTGGCCTCATGAATCATGATCAATGTGACTGCAATTAATAGTGATTGTGCTTAATTACTTTGGCTGAGAAACAATCTCAAATAGTACCTCAATCTGCATTTTCCCTCACAATATATCTAATTCAAATTTTGAGCCACCACTATTTTTATTAGGAACTTGAGGAAGAGGCTTTGAGTTCACCTGATCTTGCCAATCTAAAGAGGAGGATTAAATGGAGTAAGTTAACTTTCACTGTCAATTGATTGTGACTGTTAATGTGCACAATTTTCTAGCTGTTGAAATTGTTTAAATGTTTGTTTTTCCAAATTTAAGGCATTGAGACAAGTTGGGTCAACGAGAAAGGATTATATTGATCAGCTTAAGAATGATGTAGGTTCATACTCTGGCTACAATGAGTTTCTAATCAGTGATTTAGCGGAGGTCGGAATAATTATATTATTTGTACCTCTGCTTTGAGCTTTAATTTCATTGAACACTCCTTCTAGTTTTTATCATTGTCCTCTAGTTGGTGGTTTGGATAATAGAGCCGTGTTCCGTTGATTTTTGAAGAGGGTTTGCATTAAAATTAGTTTTTGTTGTCTCAGATGTTTCCAGTTGTTGAACTGATGAAATTGATCGACGCTTTTGAAAAGCCTCGCCCTATATGTCTGAGGACAAACACTTTAAAGGTTGCATGCCTGTTTCTATCACTTTGGATTGATTTGTTAGTGTGAACTTATCCATGTTCCCGATTGAGCTTATATATTTGTCTTGTGAATACTATCAGACACGGAGACGGGAACTATCTACCTTATTGCCTATCATTTGTGCATCTCATGTAGCAAAATGCAAATTGATGTTACTTGAACTTTTATTGCCTACCGTCTTTTATGTGCTTTGTTCTGCAGGGGAACTCATATTTGTATTAATCAGTTCATGAAGACATGTATGATTTGAGAACTTAATTAGATTTCTTTATGATGTGTTTGTGTGTGTGTTCAGCAATGGAGTCCATTTATGACTTTGGTCTTTTTCATGGTTATATTTTTGTTTCTTGTTTTGATTTGCAGGAAGTTGAATTGGTTAAGGACGGCATCAACATCATAGACATCTCTGTGCACACACTTGCCAATGGACAAGAAGGTATATTTAATAATGGAGCTTCTTTATGATGTGTGTCGGTGTGTGTGTACAGCAATGTAGTTGATTTATGACTTTGGTCTCTACCTAATTTAGAGACTAATTTCTTATGTATGACTAATTTAGAGACTAAGTTTTGTTTGATGCTCATTTGAACATGATGTGTATTTGTTTCAAGTCCCGCTTGTGTGGTGAACTCACTTTCAGTTTATATTATATGCTTTAGTTGTTGTTGAGAACTAATAATAAGGTGTTAGTTGGTGATATGAAAAGAGTTGGTTGTTTGTGTTTACAAATTTTGTTTATATTTTTTTACTGTTCTGGTTTACTACATTCAACTAATTTTCTGTCAATCATAATTAATTTATCTTAAATTGATGTCAAATGGTTCTATGGGATGCTGATTTTGTTTTACTTTGGTATGATATCTTTCAATTATGATGAAGATGAATAATGATCCTCACAAACTTTATTTTACTTTGTTGTGATTCTTTATATTTGTTTTTGTTTAAATAGAAGTTTGGTCTGCTTGGAGTTGAATAATCTGTACAAAGAGGAGCAGATGAATTGACTTAGTGCAAGTAAGTAACTCTTTAATGAAGTTTATAGTGTTGGTGTCACCTTGATGATCTTTGTGGTTATTGTTGTAATGAGACCTAATGTATTATTTAATATAATTAAGTGAGAGAAATGCTTCAATATTTTACTTAATCAAATGGGTTAGTTCTTCTAATATATTACTTCAGTTAATGAAATTAGAAACTTGCTGCATTTTTAGAGATAGTTTCTACTAGTTAGATATTGTGGCTTTATTTCAAGTAATGGTATGAGTCTCTTGCTTCTTAAAGCATTATTGATTTAATTTTGATCACATTTCAAGTATTGGCTCTATTTATGAGAATTTTTTTTACAATCTTAGCCTAATCAGTTTTTGATTAGAAAGGCATTTTATTATTATTAAAAAAAACTAAATTGCTTGGATTTAGCTGCGAAATAGCTAGAGATTTATTGCGAAAATATTGCGGCAATATCCTAGCAATTTAGTTAGGAAACATAAATTTTATAACATTATTTAACTATGTATTAGTTGGGAATAAGCTAGGATTTACATTATATTAGTTGCAAATTAGCTAGGAAATATTTGCATAGATGATTTGCCGCCCAATCCATGCTACGACTACTGTGGTAGCTAAATCACAACAAAATCGTAGCTGACTCTGTTTTGCTGGGAATTAGCTACGAATTAGCTCTGAATAGTTTCGTAGCAAAACGCGAATTTTCTTGTAGTGATTGTAGATCCGGAAGCATAAACATTTTGGTCACTTTAATTTTCTTATATTATTTGTAGGCATTTTACCATTATATGTTATTAATTTGAATGTTGTGAGTTTGTTTGCAGATTCGTCATTTTTTGTTTTTTAGCGATGTTGAATTTGTATTTATATTTGCATCTAATATACTCTATCAATTATTAAAATGTATGAATATTCTTATTTTTAATCAAAAAATAAAACATGGAAAACAACACCTCCATTATTTTGCCTCAAAAACAAAACACCTCCATTATTATTACTACTATGCATCCATCACATAAGACACTTTTGAGACCTTACAAAAAGAAAATAATCAAAGTTACAATATTATATTATGTCTAGTCACATTTATAAATAAAAACACATTTTTCAGATTTATTGAATGACTGACCAAATATATCACTTTGATCACAAAACACTAGAAAAGTACATTAATTAAAATGAAAATGCTAATGGTTTAAGGTGAAGTGGTTCTTTCTTTGTGACAACTAGTCCAAATACTTCATTCATATCTATATCTTGTTTACCTTCGGCTGGTAGCTTCCAATTGAACCAATAAAGAAGGTTAGCAAGAACATATTCAACATTAGCTATTCCAAAATTTATTCCAGGACACCCCCTTCTCCCAAAACCAAAAGGAATAAACTGAAAATCTTGACCTCTAAAATCAACTTTGTTGTGTTCAAATCTTTCTGGCATGAACTCTTCAGGGTTTTCCCAATTTTTAGGGTCTCTTTGTATTGCCCATGAGTTTACATACACCATTGTTTTTTCAGGAATATGGTACCCATTTAGATTCACACTAGATGTTGTTTCTCGAGGTGCCATAAGAGGAGGAGCTGGATGTAACCTTAGAATTTCTTTTACTACACATTTTAAATAGTGCATTTGATCAATATCATTTTCTTCAATTTTTGATTTATTTCCTACGATTTTTCTTACTTCTTTTTGTGCTTTCTTCATTATAGTTGGATGCCTCATCAACTCTGAAATTGTCCATTCTAATGTTGCTGATGTTGTATCAGTTCCTCCAACAAACATGTCCTAAAAATTTATAAATAATTAATATTGTGTAATAGGGACAGTTAATTTATGATAGTTAATAATAATAAGTAGTAGTTAATAGGGATAAAAAACAAAAAGTTTGGTTAATTCAAGAACTTATTTAGAAAAAAAATCAATACAATGACTAAAACTAAAATTCCACGTACATATAAGGACAAAAATGATACTTAAACCTTTAATTATTATGCAACTCATACATAGTTTGCTCCAATTGTGATGTCACTTTAGATATCATACATTAATAACAAGTGGTCCATTTTATATTTATTTTTTTAATTTTGTCTAAATCATAAAGGTGATATTAAATTGATGATAGTGTACTTTAAATAAGGTACCACATGCATCATGGAACACTAGTGTTTAAAGCATCATTAATTAATTAATGAAATTTTTTTAGATACTCCTATTGGAGATGCTCTTAATTATATTATACACGTATATGCATGTAAGTTTGTATTTTTGAGTGAGGAAGTGAAAGTGTAAATGAGAAAGAAAGAAAAAGGGGGAAAAAAAGGGATAAAAGAGATAAAAACCATTAGAAGTGTTTTGATGTCATTATTGGAGAACTCAAAGCTAAGCATGCCATCCTCTTGGTGTTGAAGTAGAATATCCACAAACGCTTTTTTCTTGAATTGATTATTTTCCATCTTCTTCAATGCCAAACGCTCCTCAATCACTTGATCAAATAAACCATCAAGTGCTCTAAAAGTATCCTTAAATTCTCCAATTTTTCCACTAAGAACATCAATCCAACCCAAAGAAGGGAAATAATCTCCAACAACAAAAGTTGCAAGATAAATCATAACCTTCCTTGCTAACACTTTGAAATTGCCTTTACTAGCTCCTTCATACTTCCTTCCAAGAGCACATTTACAAACAATATTGTTTGATGTTGAAATAAGCAATTCACTTAGATTCACACATGCATCATTCAAGCTAGCTTCACGTAGCTTACTCACCAATTCTTCAACTTCTTCTTCTCTAATGGGATGAAATGATTGCACACTTTTCATGTTTAAAAATTCTACAACACATAACTTTCGTTTTTCTCTCCAATTTTCTCCATGTTGTCCATAAACAATGTCGGTACATCCATACAACAAGATTTTTGGAGCTATATGTTGGGGTCGGTTTGAAAAAACTCTATCATGATTTTTCATGATTTCCCTTGCAACTTCTGCCGATGTAATCACTAGAGTTGGAGTTTGTTTTTGTCCCAATTGCAACATCATCATGTTGCCATATTTGAGTGATAGGTCTCTAAGGGAACGATGTGGAAGTGTGCCTAGTTGATGAAGATTACCAATTATTGGTAGTTTTGGTGGTGATGGAAGTTTATTTAGATTGGTTTTGGATTTAGATTTGGGTTTTCTAATTGCAAAGTTAAACACAATCAACACACATACACATACAGTGAAGAAAAGAGATAGAAAAAAGGAAGAAGAAAAAATTCTTGTAAATTGTTCATGTGACCATTCTTTGAAAGCCATTGTTTTTTCAAACATGTGTTGCAATTAGAGTCAAGCATGATATATATATATATATATATATATATATATATATGGTGACCGTAACATGGTTCGAACACCGATCTTATATATACATACAATGTTTTTATTAACTAAGCTTAATTTTCTGAGACTAATGCGCTACTGATTATTAAAGTAGTACGTAGAACTGATAAATGATGTTACATATATTTTCATAATAGAATATTTTCTATAAATATCAATCCATCCGTTCCTTTTAAATACTCCAAATATAAGAAACAAAAAATAAACACATCATTTTAGGAAGTGTATAAATGATGAGAAAAAATTATGTATTACCAATTTTATCCTTAGTTTTTTTGTAGTAGGTGACCTTTGATATTCTCAAAAGTAATCATTATAGGTTTTTATAAAAAAAACTTGAAAATGTTAAATTAAGGGTAAAATTGAAATAATGGTAATAAATGTAATTATTGTAGTACATTTTTCTTATATTTGAGACCATCAATTTTATTTTTTTGTTTCTTATATATGAGACCAAATGGAGTATTAATTATTGGCAGGGCCGGCCCAAAGGTTGTGCAACCCGTGCAACAGCTTTGGGCCTCAAAATGAAGTGGGCCTCTTTTTCTTCTTTTTTTCAAACCCACATTATATTAAAATGTCAAGTAGTTAGTTCGCGAAAAATAATCATAAGACATTCTTTGGAATAATTTTTTATTTATTTGAAATAAATAAAAAATATAGAGTGGGCTTGCCAAAAATATAGAGTGGGACAAAATCAAAATCACATTAATAAATTTAATTAGTATTAAACAATTATTTTAAATATTATTGTTATTTTCTTTTTTCAAAAGTTTTTTTTTGATACAATTTTTTGACTAAAGTTATTGGTATTATTTACTTTATTTAAATATATGATTTTTTTTTACCGTAAATAAACAACGTTGCTTTTGTAATAAAATAAAAAAATATTATTAAGGGCCCTTTTCTTTTTTTTTCTTTGGCCCTCAAGAAAGTCGGGGCCGGCACTGATTATTGGAGAGATGATAAGTATGATTTTTTTGTGTGTACGTAGATGAATGACAAAGCCACCATAAACTCACACATACAAAGTGGAGTGATTAGAAATTAAACTTTGTTATGAATGTCTGACCTAACAATTTCAGCTTTATATATAATATAATATTTTTTATAGATATTATAACAATTTGAATGAATGAATGTTGATTTTAGTAAACAAAAAACTTTTGATACGTATTTTAAATTTGTGTCTTTGTTCATAACATGTGATAAGTATTTTAAATAAAAAATGATAAACATCATTTTTAGGGTAATAGATAAGAAAGCAAAAATAATAAAAATATTCTTAAAATTTGTGTTTTCTACTTTTTTTTATAATAAAATTATTATTTTTAATATAACTATTATTTTTTATAGTAACTTTAACTAGCACTCTTAGAACATTAGTTAACGAGACACATTTTAAATTGGTGTCTTTTGCACTATTGTTCTGTTAATATCATACTATTTGTGCCATGTGTCCTCTGATTTTAGTAGGCCCCACCCACATGTGAATTGAATTTGAAAATTACAATTATAATGATGGGGTTAGGATTTTTCACATGTTAAAATGCTTGGAAATAAGCCCATTACTCTCTCCGTCTCAAATATAAATATAAGAGAAACGATTTAGAAGATGCAGTTAAATTGTTGAAGTTCATTCTTTCTTAATTAAAAATTGAAGTTTTAATCTCTGCTTTGAGTATGTAGTACCTTTAAATCTCTAGACAGTTATTTCATCTTTGAGGTGCCTCCAATCTGCGTTCGACAGTGGATACGCCGGTCTCGACCAAGAAAAATATAAGAGAAATAAGTCAAAAAAAAATTTGTGCCAACATATAAGAGAAAAAATATAAACTTTTATCTTTTAAAGAAAAGTTAACTCTCTCTTATCTTTTGCATAACTTATAGTAATCAATAAAAATTATTTTTATATCTATTCATTTGACTTTTTTCAAAGAAAATACAAAAAAAAATATTTCCAATGATTATGTTTTACTTCTTTTTTTCAATAAATACATTTTTTTTTTTTCTCTTATAATATAGGAGAGAAGAAATATATCAGTTCCAAACAACCATCACATTAACATGTCTTTTTTTATAAGAAAAATGATAACGAGTAAACTTGATCAGGTACTCTTTAAACATATCAAATAATAAGTTTTTGTGAAAAAATTATAGAAATATGTAATGTCAATACATTTGAAATTAAAATATTTTAGTTTTTACATATATTGTTTTCTTAAATAAAATACTTACGGGGTAACTGGATTGAGATTTTGAGGAATTTTAAAAGATTTTTGTATGATAAAAAAGTTTTGTGTTATTCAATAAGACTTTTATCAAATGTAAGAAAATCTTGTTAAAAACAATATAATCCCACGAAGTCTTTTAAGATCTTCAAGACTTTTTTTATCAAAATAATTCCTCAAAATCTCAATTCAGTAACAACCTTTAAAAATATCTCAGAACAACCACGAGACTTTTATTTAAAGCCAATCGTTTTTTATAGGATAAAAAGATAAATTATTTTCATAAAAAATTAATCCATTTCCATAGACTTTTTTTATCCAACCCACATGTCCATGAACTTTTAAACTATCTTACGATTTTTTTTGTTTAAAAAAGCCAATCTATTATTACACGAGGTATATTACATATATTATTATTATTATTAATAATCTAACAGATAATTGTCAGAATACATGTAGGGACAAGTGAGGAAAGTATCCAAAGAAAAGGAAATCTTATTAGTCCCATCAACGTAACTTCTTTGTTTCCATATTTGTTTTTGAATTATGATGAACCGACACTTTTAATTGGAAAATATCTTTTCTGGTGATCTAGAAATTGAAGATTATATTCTTAATAATAGGATTAGAACTTAGAAGTTCTATTAATTAGGTGGAGTCTTTTTTTTATATTTTTTATTGGTATTTTGTTTATATATGATGCATTTGTTTTATAGATCCTCTCTTACCGATCTCTGTTGGTTTCATTCAAAGATTTAATTATTAATAAACAATTTGTTTAATTATTGTTAAACTTTTAAATTTTTGAGTCATTTTTTTACAGGCGTGTTTAAAATATCATATTTTTAAATGTGAGGTGAATGGTTATTAATAAAATATAGTTATTAACATACATGTTAAAAATAATTAGGTCTCAACTAAAAAATATTCACTACGTTCGACAACGGATATCCTTATCTCAAATCAGAGGAATAGTCATTACATTTGGCGGTAGATATCATGGTTACAAAAAAACAATAAAGAATTGTAAATGAATGTTTCAAATTAGTGTAAACATAAATTTAATTTTTGAAAGGCGCGCAAATATATTACAGAGTATTAATAAAAGAGCAATTTTATGGTACAATAGACAAATTCTATTGTACTCTGATACAATATGTTTTTAAATAATAGAAAATCGAGTATATTTTGAAAAAAGAAATAATTTTTCATCAAATTTGCCAAAAAATAAAATTTGATTTTTTTTTTTATTGTTTTTGAATTTTTATTATTCATAATAGTGAATATTAAACTTTTTATGAAAAAATATAAAAAATTTAGTATAATATTTATAAAAAATGAAATTATGATTTTTCTTATGAAATTATGTTCTCTAAAATATAATAGTTAATATAATAAATAATTTTTTAATTTATAAAAAATAATTATTTATTTATTATTTTAAAGATCAAGAGTATTGGTACATTAGAATTTACTAATGTACCGTAGAAACTCCCCTAATAAAATCAAATACTGTCACAAGACGAAACGAGATCGGTAAAAAAGAAGTTGCAAAACAAATGTGCTATGTATAAGCAAATCATTAATAATGGTTTCGATAGCTGGTAATGTGGAGCGACCAGGGGTGGAGAACCTCCAATTTAAGCGCTTAAGTCGGGTGGATGGGAACTGCTTGATTAAGCCTTTCTCTGTAGAGGAGGTCAAAGCGGCGATCTGGGATTGCGATAGCTTTAAGAGCCCAGGCCCTAATGATTTCTGGGGGGGAGATGTAGGGTGATATTATGAGGTTTATGTCTGAGTTTCACCGCAACGGGAGGTTAGCAAAGGGTTTGAATTCTACTTTTATTGCCCTAACTCCTAAAGTGGATAGCCCCCAGAGTCTTAATGAGTTTAGGCCCATTGCGTTGGTAGGGAGTCTGTATAAAGTCTTGGCCAAAGTTTTAGCTAATCGGTTACGTCTAGTTGTGGTCAGCGTTGTCTTTGAGACCCGGTCTGTTTTTGTGAGGGATAGGCAAATTCTTAACGGGATACTTATAGCGAATGAGATTGTGGATGAGGCCCGGAAATATAAGAAAGAGTTGATGATATTCAAAGTAGATTTTGAGAAAGTTTACGACTCTGTGGATTGGGGTTATTTGGAGGTTGTGATGAACAAGATGGATTTTTCGACACTGTGGCGGAAGTGGATAAAGGAATGTGTCTGTACGGCTACGGTGTATGTGTTAGCCAATGGCAGTCCTACAGAGGAGTTTCTGTTGGAGCGAGGGTTGTGCCAAGGGGATCCTCTTTCCCCTTTTCTTTTTCTTTTGGCAGCAGAGGGTTTGTATGTCTTGATGACGTCTATGACGGAGCAAAATTTGTTCACGGGTTACAGTGTGGGTGTGCAGGGTCATACGAACGTGTCTCATCTCCAGTTTGCTGATGATACCCTTCTTTTAGGCACTAAGAGTTGGGCAAATGTGCGAGCTTTGCGAGCTATTATGGTGCTTTTCGAGATCATGTCGGGGCTGAAGGTGAACTTTCATAAGAGTATGTTGGTCGGGGTCAATATTCCTGATTATTGGTTAGGAGAGGCGGCGAGTGCTCTGAGGTGTAGAGTGGGTAAGATTCTGTTTGTGTATCTGGGCCTTTCTATCGGTGGTGATCCGCGAAGGTTAGGTTTTTGGGAACCGGTGTTGAAACGTGTAAAACAACGATTGTCAGGTTGGAAGAGTCGTTTTTTATCTTATGGTGGTCGTCTGGTTTTGCTTAAGTCCGTTCTCACTTCTATTCCAGTCTACGCACTTTCTTTCTTCAAAGCTCCCACAAGTACCATTTCTTCCCTTGAATCTATTTTGCTTAATTTCTTTCGGGGGGTTGTGAGGATTCTAGGAAGGTTGCTTGGATTAGTTGGAAATCTATTTGTATGCGTCAGGAGTATGTGGGTTTAGGGGTTCGGCGGTTGTGGGAGTTCAACACTGCTCTCCTTGAAAAGTGGTGTTGGAGGATGCTGGTGGATAGGGGGTTTATGGTTTAGGGTGCTGGAGGCTCGGTATGGTTTGGAGGGTGGTCGTTTGTGTGCGGCGGGGGGCGGGGGGGGGGGGGGGGGGAGGATTTGTTTGGTGGCGGGATTTAGCGAAGATTAGGGATGAGGATACTGGTGTTGGTGGAGGGTGGTTTTCAGAGGGAGTGGTGCGTCGGGTTGGGGATGGGAGGGAGACGTCTTTCTGGTTGGATCCTTGGTGTGGTGGAGTTCCATTGAGTGAGAGGTTTGGTAGGCTGTTTGATTTGGCAGTGACCAAGCAACTCACAGTAGCAGAGATGTATCTGTTAGGTTGGGGGGTAAGAGGGGGTGTGGCAGTGGAGGAGACCGTTATGGGTGTGGGAAGAGGGTTTGCTAGGGGAGTGTCAGACCTTACTACATGATTTTTAGGTGCAGGAGCAGAAGGCCGATGCCTGGCGATGGAGTTTTGATCCCGTGAGTGGATATACAGTCATTGGTGTTTATCAGCTGTTGACTACTCAGGATGCAGTCCTTATCGGTGCTGCAGCAGACCTTATTTGGCATAGACAGGTTCCTCTTAAGGTGTCTATTTTTGCTTGGCGACTTTTGCGGAACCGGTTGCCAACGAAGACTAATTTGGTGCGATGAGGTATCATTTCTTCAGAGGATCAACTTTGTGTTTCGGGTTGCGGTGGCATAGAGTCAGCAGAGCATCTTTTCTTTTCGTATGGTGTTTTTGGTACTTTTTGGCCGTTGGTTCGGGCGTGGATTGGTTTTGCGACGGTGGACCCTTCGGCTCCTTCTGCTCACTTTTCACAGTTTGTATATGCAGCAGGTAGTGGTCGGGAGTGGCGATCATTTGTGCAGCTCATCTGGCTTGCTAGTGTTTGGGTTATCTGGACTGAGAGAAACCAGCGCCTTTTCAACAATTTGAAGCAGTCGATTTCGCATTTGTTGGAATCGGTCAAGCAGCATTCTTTTCGGTGGTTGAGGACTCAACATCCCGAGATGAGGGTTAATATCCATAGTTGGTGGTAAACTCTTTGCTGTGTTTGGGGTCTTGACTTTATTTTGGAGGGATTGTATTCATGTTTGTATGTTGTTTCTTGATGTAAACACTTTCGATTTGTTCTAACACACCTTGTGCTAGACGGTCGATTATTCTTGATCATTTATATATATAATCTCATTTTGGCTTGTTCAAAAAAAAAAGCAAAACATTAATAAAAATATTAAAACCTACACTATTTAAAAGATGTTCACTTCTAATCTCATTATTAAAAAAAATTCTAATCACATTCTTAAAAAGTACTACCTCCGTACCAAAATATAAGTCGTTTTGACCATATTACGCAAATTAAGAAATGTAATCATTATTGTATGAAAAAGAGAAATTATGAGTTAGTTTACAAAATTGTCCTTCATTAATGATATAAAAAAAATAAATTGAAGAAGTAAAACAAGTGAGAGTAATAAATAGTTAAGGGTATAATAAGAAAAATAGCATTAAATGCTTCATTGATAATATAAAACGACTTATATTTTAGTACAAATTTTTTTCTCAAAATGACTTATATTTTGGTATGGAGAGAGTATTATCAAAGAAATGTAAAGATGTTATATCGGGACTCAACCTAAACGACCAAAGTATAGTACGGTATTAATTGTTTTGAACATACGACAAATTAGACCAAATCTATAACCACATATACCTAAAAAATTTAATCTTATTAAGTTTAAGAACATGGAGAACAACAAAACAACAGTTCCATTATAATTATGCATCCAGAGAAAGAAACACTCAGAAATTACATTAATTAAAACGAAAATGATATTGGTTCTAAAAGAAGTGGTTCTTTCTTGGTGAGAGAAAGAACATATATCTCACTCATATCTATATCTTGCTTACATGAATCTGATTGAGGTAATATCTTCCAATCAAACCAATAAAGAAGGTTTGCAAGCACATATTCAATAACACTTATTGCAAAATTTAATCCAGGACATCCTCTTCTCCCAAAACCAAATGGAAAAAATTGAAAATCTTGACCTCTAAAATCAACTTGGCTATGTTCAAATCTCTCCGGCTTGAAATCTTCCGGATTTTTCCAATTTTCAGGATCTCTCTGAATTGCCCATGCATTTAAATATACCGTTGTTTTTTCAGGAATGTCGTACCCTTTAAATTTCACATTAGATATTGTTTCTCGAGGAACCAAAAGAGGAAGAGCTGGATGTAATCTCATAGTTTCTTTCACTACACACTTTAAATAGTGCATTTTATTTATGTCACTTTCTTCTACTTTTGATTTATCATCTACAACTCTTCTTATTTCTTCTTGTGTTTTTTTCATTATTGTTGGATGTTTTATGAGCTCTGAAACCGCCCATTCTAATGTTGTTGCAGTTGTGTCGGTTCCTCCCACGAACATGTCCTAAAAATGGTAGTGAAACTTGTTAATGCATGATTGAATCACTTGTAGATATATACATAATAAAATTATTTAAGGTAATAAAAATAAAGACATAAAATATTTTATAACTTACAAAATATTTTTTATATATCTCTTAGAGATGTATAATGTTAAATTGTTTTTGACTTATACCCGATTACGTCAAAAATGATTTGTTTTCAAAGTATACATACAAACTTCTTAAATTAATGTATCTACTTTCGTGATATATTTTCTCCAGTCATATTTATAAGCAAAAAATATTTCAAATTTTGGTCACTATTATAAATAAAATTAACAATTTTTAAACTAATTGTACTATTTCTACTATACTCTTATTTAATTTTACCTTTTTTAATGCATTTATTTCACTTTTACAAAAAATGTGTGATTTTCAAGAAGAATAAAAAAGGCAATATAATAAACTTAACTATGTTTTATACTAAATCAAAAAAATTAACTATACTTAACTAAATTTCTTCAACACTGCACAAGTAGGTTTTTTTGTTTATAAATGTGACTGGAGGAAGTAATAAATAAGTGAATGTCTATAGAAAATAAATAAAGGTATAGAGTTCAAATCTTTCTAAAGATTGGTGCAAAATATAATAACCATTAGTACTACTTTAATTGATAAAAAAATCCCTCTTCCCATTTTTTTTAAATAGTGAAAAAAATAAATTAAAGGTGTAATTTCTTTTTAACAATTAATAGTAATACTCATTTAGTCAAAAAAAATTAATAGTAATTCTCATGAAAGTTAAGTTGATCTATACATATTTTATAATTAGGAACAAAAAATAACTCAATTGCTTACTACAAAAAGGACAAAGACATGTAGTATTAGGTAATGTAAAATTAAGTAAGATATAGACTATAATTAAAAGAGAGAAAATTACTGTTAGAATTGCTTTGATATCATTATTGGAGAGCTCAAACCCATGCATGCTATCCTCTTTGAGTTGAAGAAGAATATCAATAAACCCTTTCTTCTTGATTATTTGATCATTTTCAATCTTGTTTACACGCAAACGCTCTTCAATCACTTGATCAAACACACGATCAAGTGCTTGAAAAGTGTCCTTAAATTTCCCAATTTTTCCACTAAGAACATCAACCCAACCCAACCAAGGAAAGTAATCTCCAACAACAAAAGTAGAAATATGAATCATAATTTTTCTTGCTATCTCTTTCACCCTGTTGTCACTTTCACTAGCTCCTCCATATTTTCTTCCAAGACAACATGTACAAATAATATTGTTTGTAATTTCAACAAGCAACTCACTTAAGTTCACATATGCATCATTCGAGCTAGCTTCGCGTAGTTTACTCATTAATTCCTCGACTTCTTCTTCTCTTATTTGACGAAATGATTGTATACTTTTCGTGTTCAAAAGTTCTACAACACTTATTTTTCTTTTTTGTCTCCATTTTTCTCCATATTGTGCAAAACCAACATCCATGCATCCATAAAATAAGATATTTGTAGCTCTAGATTTGATTCGGTTTGAAAAAGCTATATCATGAGTTTTCATTATTTCCATGGCTACTTCTGCTGATGAAATCACTAGAGTTGGTTTTTGTCCCAATTGCAACAACATCATGTTGCCATATTTGAGTGATAGATCTCGAAGAGAACGGTGTGGAAATGTGCCTAGTTGATGAAGATTACCTATGATTGGTAATTTTGGTGGAGATGGAAGTTTATTTAAATTTGTTTTAGTTTTGGATTTTTTAATTGCAAGATTAAATACAATCAACACACTTACAAGGAAGAAAAAAGATAGAAAAAATGGAGAAGAGAAAACTCCTTTAATTTGTTCATGTGACCAAATTTTGAGTGCCATTGGTTTTTGCCAAACACGACTTGAAGTGAGCAGTCACGCCTAATATCATATATCGTATATATAACATATGAATATTGATCTCACTTGATCAGAGAGTATGGCCACCGAAGTTCCGTCGTGTGATGCTCCGTCAACAAAAGAGGAGGGGGTTGTACTTGCAGGGACTCTGACGCTCAAGTCAGTGAGTGTAAGAGTTGCGAGTACAAGGATAGAATGCAAGATATCTGTACCATTGTGAAGAATGACATACTTATACCCAGCGCTGGGCCAAGACCATTAATGAGGAGGCAAGTGATCTGTCTCTGTCATTAATGGCTGTCGGGATTTTGACTTGCGGTCATAATGGACAGTAAATGCTCATTATCCCGAGATTCGTACGTTACGGTTTGTAGTATCGTTTGAATGTTGTCGAGCGTGAGGTTCTTCGGTTGAGTGTCGAGCATGTGTCGAACCCAAACAGTTCGTCATCCATGTCGAGTGTAATCTTCTGGTGAGTGTCGAATGTTATGCCTATGTCGAGCATAGATGTCTTCTGACGAGTAGTGGTGCTGGGCGCGATCGTTGTCAGGCCCAGTCCAGAACAAATATGATTTGTCAAAAAAAAAAATGAATATGATATAGTAACATACTCCCTCCGTCCTTTTTTATAAGATCCTTTTTGACAAAATTTCACTATTCACTTATCTTGTTTTGACCGTATTTTTTTAATAATACATAAATGTAAATATTAGCATATAAGATCTTATTTGATTTGTTTTGATGAGTACTTTCAAAATATCAAATTTTTATAATTTTTACTATTAAACAATTAAAGATATTAGTGGTCAAAATTATATATTTACGTATGTGCAGTGGTCAAAAGGGGTCTTATAATTAGGGACGGAGGTAGTATATAAGAATGATAAAATGACATTTAATTCCTAAGCATTCATTTTATGAAATTGAGTTTGCTACAATCATGTGATTCCGCATTCACGTGTGCACCAATGTGATCCACGTTTGTCGATTAAAAAAATGTAGAACTTTTTTTTTTATAATTCAAAATTTTGAGTTTTGAATTTGGATCATATGATCTTGACTGAACAACCAATGAATACTTTGAATACATAAATGTAAGAAATAAGATAAGATATTAGAGCAAAGTGAAATGAAATGGAAGAAAAAAAATTTGGTAATTTGGAGTAAGTAAAATCTGTTAAAAAATAGCTTCTCTCAAAAATTCAATTCAATTTTTTTAAAATAATTTGGAATTTGAATATTTTATGATAAAATAAAATTTGGATAGAACTAATAAGGATAAGGCTAATACAAACCGTTCAAAAGAGATTTTGTTTGGGACCAAAATAGCTGTGCTGGTGGGATTCTTTCTCTTTCAATATTTAGTGAGTATTGTCTTTTTATACAAAAAAAAGAAGGTGGAGGAAGTATACTTTTAACAAAAAAAGCAAGAGAGATTGAGAGAATCCTAACTCCGATAAAATTGGGAGTATTGACTCTTTGCATACACTTAGAAAATTATTATGTTGCTTATAAAAAATATATATATAAAGTTATTAAGCTAATATATTTATTCTATTTTTATCGGAATTATGTGATCCTCTCAATCTCTCTCCTTTTTTTGTTAGAAGTTTACATCCTACACCTTCTTTTTGTATAAAAGGACAATACTCACTAAATATTAGAAGAGAAAGAATCCCACCAGCTATGGTCTCAAACAAAATTTCCTTTAAAATGGTTTGTATTATTGGTGGTGAAAATTTTTTTGTTTTGCTTATTGATTTTGAATATTCAGTTTCATGATGAGACCAATCATATAGACTGTATTTTTTTTTGTCAAGACCGGAGTATTTATCGCCGAATGCAGTGACTAATTCCTCGCTAGATTGGAGGCACCTCGAAGGGTGGGATAGCTGGCCCAAAGATTTAAAGCTGCTCCATAACCAAGGTGAGGATCAAACCCTCGACCCTTGATAAGGGAGGATGAGCTTCATGCCGCTCAACCACACTCCTTGAGTTATATAGACTGTATTTGTGGTGACATTTAACATAGATAAGTTATAAAAAAAACATGTGAGTTATAAACTTTCCCACCATGAACAAGTTGATTTTAATCATTGAATCAAATGAGGAACACAAAATTATTATAGTTTGTCAATACTAAATTTTTTTCTCCTTCTCTCTCTCACCTTCTCCTCTATTCTCACCCCACCACCATCGGCACAGTACACAGAGGACTTCACTATCTACAACCATCATTCTCCTCCATTTCTAAATTCTTCTCCATTTCTAATTAATATTTAATTCCCTCCATATTAAAGAAAAGAAAGTTCTAAAATCTTTCTTTTAATTTGTGTTAAAAAAAATCTTTTTTTTAAGGCAAAAATATACAATTGATCATTTATCTTATTTATTTGTAACATTTTGGTATTTTATCTTTTGTTTGTAACAAATTAGTCTATTATCTTTTATATTTGTAACATTTTGATCATTTATCTTTTGTTTGTAACAAATTAGACATTTATCTTTTATAACATATTCATATAAATTCATTTTCTCATTTTTTTTATTAAAAAAGATGATACTTTTATTTTTTATAATGGACCAAAATGTTACAAATATAAAAGATAATATGGACCAATTTATTACAAAAGATAAAGAATTAAAGTGTTACAAATAAATAAAATAAAGGATCAATAGTGTATTTTTGTCTTTTTTTAATTAGTCAAAAATAAAATAGAAAATTTATTTACTTAATACATCTTTAAATTCTATCTCTCATTCTAAAATAGTAAAATTTCTTCTTCTTCATTCTAACTTGCTTAGTTTCTTTCTTAAGAACTAAGGAGAAGTGCCGGATCTTGGAGATGTGAGGATGAATCTTGATAAGAGTGAGGAGATCTAATAATTGATTTAGTGTAATCTTATAATAAATAGAGAATTGATTTTAGTTCACTTTGAAAGGTAGGGATGAAGTAAGAGTTGGGACAGTGGGGTGGGCTTGATGTTGGTGGAGAGATAAAAATTTGGCGTAAAAAAATTATGATAAGAAATTTAATGGATATAACAAACTTTCCTATAGTAAGAAAGTTATAAATTTATCCATGTTAAATGTCACCTGTATTTGTGTTTGTGTTTGTTATAACTTTTTTCTATAAGTTTTTTAATAGATTTTTTTTTATATAAAAACTGCAAATAAAAGTTGGTTTAATAGTTTATTTTAAAATGTCAATTTAACTATTTCATTATTTTATTATAAAATTTTTGGATTACAAAATTTCAGAAAAATCTCTAAAAAATAAGCTATTTGAAATAGCTTTTCATAAAATATATTTTTAGATATAACTTTTAAAAAAAAGTTATGATTTTTTATTAAGTTAAAAATCTATAACGTATAAAATATATAAATTTTAAGATAATCCACTATCTAGTATCTACTAACTTATCGGATGTATGCTAATTTTTGTCAATGAGAACATTTAGTTTACAACTTTATCTTGGATATGGATTCAATCATTGGATTAAATCAAAACATTTTAATATATTTTATAATGTTATTTTTAAGCAATATATATTTTATAATGTTAAATTTGAATCATTTGATTTCAATTAAAGGGTATATATATAATCCGCATGAATGTACCATGCATTCCGCATAGAATCTATATTTCTTTATCTTGGATCAATTTTTTTGACACATTCGTCTTGAATCATTTTTTATAAAAGCATTTGATTTTTAGAGAAAATGGGCCTTAATAAATCATAGTTGATTGTTCGAAACGAATTTTAACATTAAGTAATTTCAACTCTCTTTTAAACATAGTTAAGAAAAATCAAACTATAAATTTCTTTATTAAATCTAACATCAATCATCAATACATTTCGAATATAAACAATATCATAAAAAAATTTCTATATGTAAAGTAGATAGCAGATATTTTGGTTTTGTTTGAACCTCTATTACCACCGACAAGAGAAAAGGAAAGAAAAGAAAACGTTACACATGTAGCCGTAGGGTAACTTTTCTTGTGATCCACCAAATCCCTTTGGCACTAGCATTGATTCCATGCCATTTTTCCTAAAGTGCTTCTCTTTTTCTCTCAACCTCTCACTCTATTAATTATTATTTATTACTACACTATTTATAATAGTATCATTTTTTATAAAGTTTTTTTTACTATAATATTGGTATAAAATTTACATCGTCGTTAGCAACTTTTAATCTCCATCGAGAAATTTGTAAGATATAGAAGATGGATTCTTTTCTCTCAACTGAATTTTTTACATACACATAATATTTCATTATTCACGATAAATTTCGTTAAAAACATTATTTACGATAAATTTCATTAATCTAATCATCCAATTTAAATTCCTTACTTAAAATAATGCCTTAAATATATTTTTGGTTCTCTAAATATTTTCAAGGTTTCACTTTGATCCTTTAACTATTTTTCGTTCTGGTCCTCTAACTTTCATTATGTTAATCTATTTGGTCTTAAATTATCGTTAGAAAAATGCCAAAAGTGTTAATTTTGGGCCCGTGGCACTTCGGAACTTGGTGGCTTTGTTGTGAGATCCAATAGAAAAACGCCACGTGCCCAGAGATTTTCTTCTTCATCCCGTACGGAGCTTCCTCCATCACTGTCTCCGTCCATATCACCGATGATTTTTCCAGTCACGAAAGCTTACGAAACAATACTCCAAAACCTCTTATTATTCATGTTGAATCCAAATCTGATGTTCATTTTCTCAATAGAGGTTTCTAGCTCTCGTTTTTTATATTTTTCTAACGGTTAGAACCAAGTAAGTTAACAGAATGAAAGTTAAAGGACCAAAACGGAACGAAAAATAATTAAATGACCAAAGTAAAAACTTAAAAATATTTAGAGGATCAAAAGTGTATTTAAATCACCAACATAGTGTGACACAAGTGGTAGATGCTTGGGCCCTTAACCATTTGATCTTGGGTTAAAAAAAAGTGTATGTAAATCTAAAATAATTTGATACATCAAAAAATAATTTAAAACTATTCAGTAAATAATAAGATATTAACTGGGAAAATGATTAATAGTACGAACATTGATTGACAGACGAAAAGTAACGATCTTGCTCTGCTCTATTATTTTTTTAGTAATTGATATGGTCCTGCTCTATGCTTACAAACCACGTGCTTTTTAAAATATTATTATATGATTCCCAAAATATTTTTTTTTACAGACAAAATAAAATTATTATATTGTTAGAATTTAATTTATATTATTTGTCTCAAAATAAATGTCCTATATTATTTATAATATTGATTTTTCTTATTTTATTTCTTAAAATAATCATTAGGTGAGAAAAAAAATGCACTAAAAATTTACTTTTAGTATTTTTATGTTTACTACCAATAAAAATAGGGGTATTTAATAAAAGTTATATTATCTCTTTTTCATTTACCACTACTAGAAAAAGTCTAAATACCAACGGAATTTAGTGACAGAATTTATTTCATCTCTATTGGAGACGGAATTAGAGACAGAAAAAAGTGTTTAAAGACAAAAACTAAAATATATGCACTAGTGACGGATTTTAGAGACAGAAAAATTTGTCTCAAAAATATTCCGTCTCTAAATCTGTCTCTAGTTACTTAGTTTTTTAATTTATAAATAAAAAAGTAATTGGAGACAGATGTTAGAGACAAATTTTAATTTTGTCTAATAGTTTTCGTCTTTATATTCGTCTCTAATTAGTCAACTTATTATAATAGTAGTCAAACATCTATAAGAGACGGAATTTATTCGTCTCTGAAATAATCTGTCTCTGAAATCCATCTCTAAACGAAATAACATTGAAGATTCATCCTGTCAAAAATTTCCATCCAAAATTTTTATTGTCCGCAAAAATATTTTAGGTTAAATATATTTTTGATCCCTATAAATATGGACCTTCTAAGTTTAGTCCTTAAGCTTACTTATTTTTTATTATATTTTAAGTCTCTATAATTTGTTTCTTCCATATACTTTTAGTCCCTACTAAATAATTATAATTAAACTCTTAAATTTTTGAATGATACTGTATGGGCATGTTTAAAATATCATATAAAGTTTATTTATTAAAATTTAGAACTTTTTAACATGATATGAATTAAGTATGAATTTTTCAAATAGAAAAAGTTCGAGATAAAAGTAACGAAAATCATGACATAAAAATCAAATTTTGAGCACTTTTTTTTGGAGGAAATGTTTACGATGATCTAAACATACATATGAAAAAATCATTCAAAAATACATGTTAATTTACCAATAGAGACCAAAATTGGGAGCATAATAATTTTTGAAGAACTAAAAATTTAAATAACGACTAAACATAGAAAGTCACCATTTTGTAGGGATTAAAAATTTATTTAACCCAAAATTTTAAACATAACGATATATTTAATTTTTTATAATAATTTTTTTTAATATTTCAAAACATATTTTCCTTGAGTCACGACTATGACTTTCTCTCATGCGATGAATGAAATATAAATCCAATAAAAATATAATTTATAGTTAAAACTTATTAATCATTAGTTAAACAATTTAATTTTTAATTTGATGTTATCATTAAATTAAAAAATATTAAATATTAAAATTATAAAACTAATGACATTTTAAGGTTTTATTATTGACATGTCATAAAAATAATTTACTTAGAGTATGTGACATTATAAAAAAAAGTTGAAAACATAAAATTTAGAGCACAAAGTTCAAAGAAATTTTTTTGATGACTAAAAATAAAATTTGATATATTCAAGGGAAAAATATGATTTTTTTTACGCAAGTGAACATAGTTTTGTTCATGAAAAATGGATGATACTCCCTCATTTCTTCAATAAGTGTCGTTTTTTTATCAGACTTTGTTCGTATATTTTGATTAAAGATTTTCGTTGGCGTATGTATCTGGTCAATTGTGACAGTTATTTAGGAGCAGACAGAGTAATTAATTTGTGTCAATTAAGATAAAAAAAATTCACCCAAAATAAAAAAAAAAATTATTAGAAAAAAAACAATATTCACCAAAATTATAATGCATCATAAGAGATAATCCAACTACTTTTCACAAAACTTAACAAATTAAATTTTTCTAAATATGATAAATATTTAATGGAAAATAGGTGTTAGTCTTTTGATTGTCAATTTTTGTTTTTGTAATAATAACATGTTAAACATGATGTCTTACAGACCTAATCTCTACATTAGGAGCGCTTTGTAAATGTCTTTTTATGTGCACGTATTAGAAATTTGTTACGAAATTAAAAGATTCATTTACTTGATTCATGAAGAAGTTATCTTTTCAAACTTTATTTGTTTGAATTGGATTGAATTTATTTTTGGAGAATTTTTTTTATTTGTTTGGAAGAAAACAATATATTTTTGTTTGAACAAGATTTGTTGGAAACAAATATTTGTTCATATCTTTGGAGAAGATTATTTTTATTCATTAGCAGTTAACAAATATATTTTTGTTGAATATTTTTGTTTGAAGATATATATTTAAAATTAAATATTTTAAATAAGTAATTTTTTGAAAATTGGTATTGTTTTTTTTTTCAAATATAAGCTAATGTGATTTCACCAAACATGATTGTAAACAAAACCAAAATAGGTTTTGGAAGGCATAGCTATGATTCAAACATAAACATGAATGGTTAAACTAGAACTAGTTAAAACATAAGCTAAGATTATCCCCATAAGGTATTTCAAAACATATGAAATATTTTCATTAAAAAATCCCACGCCAAATCCATTCAAAAATTAAATTAAATTGGTTTTTATTTTACTTTAAGTATTCCAAATAAATATTTTATTTTGAAGATAATGAAAAATTTGGTGCTAACAAACTTTATCAAATTGAAGCTAATCCTTTATGGAAGACTTGAATATTATCTGATAATCTATTTTACTATAAATAGAACTCAAGTCTAACAACAATACTCACTCAAAAATATTGTGAAAGTCTAAGAGTTGATAGAGTTTTTATGAGTTTTGTTTTTTTGTTCAATGTTCATGGTATGTTTTTTCTAGCGTGTAATCTTGATAGAACTTTAATTGTATGTTTTTTTGAAAGGTTTGTGTCTAATATTAATCAAAACTCTCCGGTTCAACTTGAAAGAGAAGGTTACAATGAAAATGACGAGAAAGGTGATGAAATTTATCTTTAGTTACTTTCTTTTATGTATTATTGTATAATTATTTAAATTTATTTGTGTGTTAGACAACTTTAAGTTTTTTTTTAACAGCTAAACTTTATTAAAGATAATTGGAGTGTACAAGAAATACAAACCAAATCAAGATCAAGAGAAGGGTACAACGTAAAATGCAAGATACACATACAAAACAAATAAACTCGAAACTATACAAGGCACCAACGCAGCAGGACAAAAAACCTAGCAAACAACCCCTAACCGAACCCACACCAAAATGCGGCTATGCAGAGTAAAGACCAACAACACATCAACGCATAAACCAATCCCCCGGGTTCCACACACCCATTCATATAACAAGCAAGGAAACTTCGTAAATTTTATGTTAATATGTTTGATATTGATACTTTGTAAATATGAGATACATTTTATGTTAATGTTTCAAATTTAGTATTAATTGAAATTTGATTTTCTCATATTGTAAAATTATATGAATTACATTTAGTAAACAAAATTTAATATTTGAAAAACTATATAAGCATTTAATTGCTAAATAGACAAAAATAATGACTAACAAGAGATGGAAAACGTGTTTTGTGAGACAAAATTTTATGATTAGAGACAAAAAAATTTGAATTCAGAGGCGGATAATTCTATCTCCAATAGAGACGAAATTTTATGCTTAGAGACGGATTTTTAGAGACAAAATTATGTCAATTCAGAGACGGATAATTCGGTCTCCAACAGAGACGAATTTGTTTGCTTAGAGACGGAATTTTAGAGACAGAATTATTTGAATTCAGAGACAGATAATTCTGTCTCTAATAGAGACGGATTTATTGTGTTTTGAATTCAACATTTAGAGACAAATATATAAAATCCGTCTCTGATTCAGAGACGGATAAATTCTGTCTCCAATCAGAGACGGAATATAAAATTCGTCTCTAATGGCTTAGAGACGAGGAAAATGCCGACCACATCAAATCTGTCTCTAATTCTGTCTCTAACGTGCTTAGTGACAGAATATTTGCCTTTTAGAGACAAATTTTGGCCGTCGGTATTTAAGATTTTTATAGTAGTGTACATATATTTCTTAAAGTGTGTGAAATGATAAACTAAGACATTAAAATTGAGACAAAGGGAGTATTTGTAAAACTTATTTATAAAGTGACATTATACTAAACTCACCTTGTGTACCCTATATGTTCTCTGACGGAGGTTTGTGATTGTTAATGACGGTGAAAACTTCTAACCAATATCATAGTAATCAAAATATAAGACTTTGTTTGACAAAATTGTACTATTAATCTATCATGTTTTGACTGTATATTTTGATAATATATAGATGTAAATATTAGCATATAAGATTCTGCTTGATTTTTTTATAAGTACATTTAAAATATCAAATCTTTATAATTTTTACTACTAGATAATTAAAAATATTAATAATAAAAATTGTACATTAACATCCGTACAGTGATCAAACATGATCTTATATTTAAGAAGCCTTTGATACAAGTGAGAACGGTTTTGTTTGTTGCAACTTGCATGGTGGGCCTTATTAACGTGTTTTTTTTTTTAAATAATTGTGAAACTAAGATCACGTGCAATCCTTACCCGTGGTCTCTTTCGTTACTAAGATATTAACTGGAATAACTTATTTCTGAGTAGTGTTATATGTAGCGAAAAATTCACGAAGTGGAATGGACCCACCCATTTTAATTTTACAAATAAAAAACTTTGTTGTGCCGATTTACGGTCCTAACACCCAACTTTACCACCACCGCTAAGAAAAACAAAGACCACCGCTTATCATGAAGTGGTTATGCTCTGTTTTCTTCATCCGTGAAGTTGTAACAGCATAGCAAAAACACTTTATTGTAACATAGTGATAGGTCCACCCATTTTTCATCTTTTTAACAACAACTAATTTCCCAATTCTCTGCATCGATACTAAAACAGGGACAACCCCAAATCCTTATCAAAAGCTTCACTTTCAAAAAACCACATATTTGAAATTCATGTCCCCGCAACCATGAACATATAATATAGAGTTCATTTATAGATCATTTTGAGAGACAAATAACTAGAAGAGAGAGGACAGAACCAACCAAGAATTTGAGAGAAGATTAAAAGAAGAACATTTTGAAATTGAACAGAGAAGAAGGGATTTGTTGTTTTGGGGTTGAAGATTGAAGATGAAGAGATGAGAGAGAAGAGAGACGGTGATCTTTTTTTTTTAAATTAAATTAAGTTAATTAAAATTAAAATATTAAATTAAATACTGTAAGTGGGGACCATACTAATAGCACGTTGGGGACAATTTTGCTATAATGTTTTCGCTATAAGTAGCATTACTCCTTATTTCTCGAGTCGACATAGATCACCTACCCTTATTTATATTTATAGTAACATTTTAAGTTTCATTTCTCTATTTTCGCTCCAATTATTTTGCACTACCATTCTACCGCCATGGCTGCAACTACTACTTCCTCTCTGTTTTCAATGCCAATCAACCCAAACCATGTTCTCAAGACAAAACGTTTCATGTTTCACCCCAACTTACCATTCTTCAAATCTCGCAAACACAACAAAACCTCTCTCTCTTGCTCAGCAGTCACTACTTTTCCAAAAACTGCAGACCTCGTCGTTCCTTCCAAGCTCCGTCATCTGGAACAAGAGTTCCGTTCATTAACTGAACCGGTCGAACGGGTGAACCGGTTATTACACTATGCTGGACTGACACCAACGATGGAGGACTCGGTTCGTGTCGACACGAACCGAGTCATGGGGTGTACAGCTAGAGTGTGGGTTGAAGTGAAGATCGACGGTGAAGGGAAGGTGAGATTAACGGCTGATAGTGATTCGGAGATTACTAAAGGTTTTTGTGCTTGTTTGGTTTGGGTTCTTGATGGGTCTGAACCGGAAGAGGTTATGAAAGTGAGAACCGATGATTTAGTTGGTTTAAATGTTGGTTTACCAGGAACCGGTCGTTCAAGAGTTAACACGTGGCATAATGTTCTTGTTACCATGCAAAAAAAGACCAAGTTATTGGTTGCTGAAAGAGAAGGGAAGGTTCTGTTTGAACCTTTTCCTTCGTTGATTATTAGTGGTGATGGTGTTGTTCCTAAGGGTAGTTATGCTGAAGCTCAGGTTAGTACTGGTTATATTTTTATTTTATTTAGAGAAAATAAGTTAATATCTCCGTAAAGTATGCAAATTTTGCAATGTCTCCTGTAAATTTTTTTTTTGAGAATTTTTCCTGTAATGTTTGAATTTTTGTAATACCTCCCTGGATTTTTTCAAACATTACATTTTGCGGGGGTTTTTTCTTTGCGGCGGTTTAAAACTCCCACTAAAATTACATTTTGCGGCAGTTTTTATTTGCGGCGGTTCAAAACCCCCACAAAATGTAATGGTCGAAAAAGTCTAGGGGTATTGCAAAAATGCAAATATTACAGGGGTATTCTTAAAAAATAATTTACAGGGGTATTGCAAAAATCATGTACTTTACATGGAGTATATACCTATTAACCCTTTTATTTATTAAAGATTGTATTTTTTGATATATAAATGAAATGACGAAATCATCGTAAATTGATACACGAGAGATTGAGAATCAAACTCCAGTTATAAATGTCGAGCTTAATAATTTCAGCATTTTTGTATCAGATGTGCTGGGAGGATTGTATTATTGTCATTATTTTTAGGCTTAAACATCATTTTGGTCCCTATATGTATACCAAATTTTGCTTTTAGTCCCTCTATGTGATTTTATTCCAAAACAATCCCTGTATCGACCAAATTTTTTGCTTCTGGTCTCTAAAGCAAAAATCTGCAGAAAAATTATCAAGTTTCCTGCAGATATTCTTGCAAATTTTCCTGCAGATTTTTACTTTAGGGACCAGAAACAATAAATTTGGTCGATACAAGGACTTTTTTGGAATAAAATCACATACAAGGACTAAAACTAAAATTTCGCGTACATACAGCAACTAAAATGACGTTTAAACCTTATTTTAAAAAATAGGACATTATTGGTGGTTTGTTTGTTTGTGTGTGTCATTGTAGGTAGAATCTTGAGAAAAAGTTAAATGTTAGTGGTGTCCTTTTCTTATCTTGCAAGAATTTGATGCTTCTAAAAATGGTCTTGCTAACCATTGTACGGACATTGCATTTTATGTAATAGTTAAGAAATTTAAAATTAGTAAATTTTACATTGAAATAAACATAATTTATATTTTAAAAAAGTTTGATACACAAGTTTAAAACAATTTTATCATTTTCTATTCCTTAATTAGTGCAAAGGATGTAATATGAAAAAAAAATTGATGCTTTATTTTAAGGAAAACGAGTGTTTTAGGACACCTGTTAAGTTGTTATTGTTAAATAAATAAATATAGAAATTTTTAGTGCAAAGTTTCTATGTATTAAGGTCACTTATTAGCATCATTCATGTTTCTTTTATAAATAGAGTCTTCATAGTCCCTTCAAGTAAAATGACAAAACATGATGTATAACAATGTTGTATCTTTTAAATTTGTGAATGTTATTTTTAAGAGAATTAATTTTACAATCTAAAAAGAATTAACGGTATAGTTTGTTGCTTGTTTACCTTCAATTTATGTGTGATTATCTTAAATATATATAAATTAATTAAAAAATAGGTCACTTATTGTAAGAAGAAGAGTGTAATACTTTCTTATGTATAAATGAGTTAAGACGTTGTCTAGTTATTCTATTGGGAATAAAAGTCCTGATAGGTTAGAGATAGATGGTTTTTCCGTTTTTATTTTTTATCATGAATGTGAATTCTTAATTTGTAGATGAGTATACATGGCACATTCCTAATGGTGCTTTTGCTTCAAATCTTTGTACACACAAATTTTGTATGGAAAGTTTCACTGTTTGTAAAGCCAAGGGCATATTTGGCATTATTCTTGTAGACTGGTAGTAATTTTTTGAGAAGTCAGATAATGCATGAGTGGTCCAATATTCAGTTGATTTATATCCAACTTAAATATGTTAAGATGGTATTTGGGTCTATTTAAAATTTGTTGGGTCACGCGCTATTAAACTTTTGAGTCATGCTTGAAATGTCCCGTTCTAGGTGTGAGAGTGTGTGTTAAGAAATCTTGTATTAGATAAGAATATGGTATATGGTCTTAAAAATGTATTTATAGATGGTGCATAGTACTCACTTTATAAGAGCATCTCCATCGATTGTTTTTTCTAATTCGTTCACCACATGTAATACTACATTTACAGTTTTTTCATGGTTCTATTATTGGAGTCCGCCAACTTAGCACTACCGTCTCTTCATGAAGCAATGGTTCTTGAGTTAACTTTACTGACACATAAATTAAATGCTATACAAATACCATCTCTTACATTGCAATTTTGTGGGGTCATTATAATATTTTAAATTATAATGAAATTAAATATAAATAAAATATTAATATATGGTTAAAGTTGTGGGATCCAATTGAGTTCTTAAGAGTTGTACTGTTGGAGTAAAAAATAAATGAGTTATTTCAAGATGATGTGGCTCTAATGAGACCCACAAAACACCATTAGTGTGGTTCACCAATGGAGATGCTCTAAGTCGATTTTGTGAAGACCAATTTAAATTCCAAGATACTTTAAAGGAGTTCTTCTTCTCATATTACTAGATATAAGGATCCTTTATTAATCAAGGATGATAAAGAAATGGGTAGTGTAAGTTGGTTACACATTATACAGTCATATATTGGGGTTAGGATTGCCATTTTCGAGCTGTCAAGGATACGTACAAGCAGACAAGGTGGCACCACCGATGACCTGTTGTGGAAAACCCTGAAAAAAGACTCTGTCCTGTTATGTTAGAGATAGATGCTTTTCTGTTTTTACCATTATTACTTTGTACGTGAATAACTTGACAGTTGGCACATTCTCCATGGTGCTTTTACCTGAAAGCATTAAACTTTTTAATTTTCGCTAGCTTTCCTGCAGGCAAAATACTTGTTCCCTAATGAGTCAAAAGTTGATGAGCTAGTCAATGTGCTGAAGGAGAAGAAAATTGGTGTTGTTGCACATTTTTACATGGATCCTGAAGTTCAAGGCGTTTTAACCGCTGCTCAGAAGCAGTGGCCTCATATTCATATATCTGATTCACTGGTCATGGCAGATTCAGCAGTCAAAATGGCAAAAGCTGGATGCAAATTCATAACAGTGCTAGGTGTGGACTTTATGTCAGAAAACGTGCGCGCCATCCTTGATCAAGCCGGTTTTAATGATGTACGTCTTTCACCTGTTTGTTTGATAGAAACTGGTCTGAAACTAATGCAGATATCTTGTATGAAGCATATAATATGTGCTGCTGCAGTATATTAGATTAGAAAAATTCAGTATTTGTGCTACTTGTGAATCTGGCCGATGATTATTTTCAGGTTGGAGTGTATAGGATGTCGGATGAGCGTATTGGCTGTTCTCTGGCTGATGCTGCAGCTACCTCTACTTATATGGAGTATCTTGAGCCAGCTTCTAGGTCTACTTCTTTGCATGTCATATACATTAACACTAAGTTAGAGACAAAGGCATATGCTCACGAGATTGTGCCAACAATAACCTGTACTTCATCAAATGTTATCCAAACTATTCTACAGGTCAGTAAAATGCAAACTTGTGCATGTTCCTATTTGTCATTGTAATATCATATGATTGTACACGTGATGACTACAACAAAGCTCGATTAGTGCTTCTTTTTTCAAATGATATATTCATCTCCTTTTATGCAGGCATTTGCTCAAGTGCCAGATTTGACCTTATGGTATGGGCCTGATTCTTACATGGGTGCAAATATCGTAGAATTGTTCCAACAGATGACAGTAATGACTGATGAAGAGGTTGCTGCGATACATCCTGAGCATAATGTAGACTCTATTAAAAAATTACTACCACGACTTTACTATTATCAGGTATGGTCTTTAGTATGTTTTAAAAAGATGAGGAAGAATTCACTTTATTTGCAATCAGATTTGCTGCATTTATACGGTTTTTCATGATTATATGTTCTTACATTTTGATGCCAGGATGGAACATGCATTGTTCATCATCTATTTGGTCATGAAGTTGTGGAGAAGATAAAAGAAATGTATTGTGATGCATTCCTTACTGCTCATCTTGAGGTACCTGGAGAGATGTTTTCATTGGCAATGGAAGCAAAAAGAAGAGGAATGGGGGTAGTAGGCTCGACCCAGAATATTTTGGATTTCATAAAAGACAGGGTTCAAGAATCTTTGGATAGAAACATCGATGATCATCTGCAATTTGTTTTAGGAACAGAATCTGGAATGGTGACTGCAATTGTGGCTGCAGTTCGAAGTTTGTTAGAGCCTGCAAAATCCTCTTCTCAAGGAGCAAAAGTTACTGTTGAAATAGTCTTTCCAGTTTCGTCAGAATCAATCTCGAAAACCACCCCGAGTCTTAATTCGGTTGATGTTGGTGATATCATACTTCCTGTTGTACCAGGAGTAGCTAGCGGGGAGGGTTGTTCCATTCACGGTGGCTGTGCATCTTGTCCATACATGAAGGTAGGATTCTTCATTTGGTTTGGATACAGTTCAATAAATTTGTAATCAACTTAGTTTGCTTAGTTCTTGGAAATTGTTATCTGATTGTTTTTTTAACCTAACCTTTCAGATGAATTCTCTTAGCTCACTCCTTACAGTTTCCCGTCACCTACCTGATGAAGAAAATATGCTGTCTGCGTACAAAGCAGAGAAGTTTAAGTTGCAGACTCCAAATGGCCAATCTGTGGCCGATGTAGGATGCGAACCAATTTTGCACATGAGGAACTTCCAGGTTAGTTTCTTGGTATAAACTTATGTATACTGTCGACATGAACGCCTTGTACTTTTAATTAACATTTTGGTAACTTGCACAGGCAACTAAAAAGCTTCCGGAGAAGCTGGTTGATCAGATTCTTCACCAAAGACAAAGGAATAACGGTGTGATAAACTATGCTGGTTGATCAGATTCTTCATTCCAGAGAAGCTGGTTGATTAGGTTGTTCCTGAGAAATAATGTTATATATATTGCTGCTCTATTGTAAGCAAGGTAATAGTTGCCACGGCTAAATATTGTTGTATGGTTATCTTAGTTTGAGAAACTTCTATTATTAATTATTACCATAAAACAAAGTTCAGTATTAAATATTGAGAAATAAATAAAATAGCAGCAATTTGGGATTATTCTACACTTTCAAATTTTTAAATAAAGTTGCAAGTGCATAACTCATGGCTTTTGTATTGAAGCAAGAATGTTTTTCAGCCTTGTGTTTAAGACATGAGAGCAATGGATTTGACATGGATTTTTCAGAGTAATAAATCCCTCAAATTTATTGCTAGGCCATTTTGTGTTGTAGCATATTTGCAACTTAATGTCTCCAGTGGTATAGCTCAAATGGTATAAGCTGAGGGACATATGAGTTGAATAGAGAGAGGTACAAGGATCAATTTTTTGCGGGATACCAAAAAAAAAATTCACAACTTACTCCAAGAGTTACTCGTTTAAAATACTTTTTATGAACGATTAATATTGTTGTTCCTTTCATTGTCAAGAATTTTGTAAAAACTTGTCAAACAAGATGTCTTACACATCTGATGTTTGATATCTGGTCTCTATTTGGACGCACTGATAACATGAATGGTTTATGCGTGCACTGCAAGTTTGTTACAATTTTAAAAGATTTGTTTGTTTAATTTTCACAAAAGATATTTGTTTGTTTAAATTTAAAAGGAAGGATTTTTTGTTTGAAGATGTTTAAAACAAACAAATATATTTCTACTGAAGATTTTTTTTGGAGTGCCTTCGTTTTGTTTGAAAACAAATCTCTTATCCATATATTTGGAAAAGATTTAAAATAAGATTTGGTGCAAACAAACAAAAATAAAACTACCAAATCATATATTGAAAATCTAGTCGCGATAGAACTTGTATATTGTTATTGAGTTGTATCTGCAATTGATTAATTGGTTGGGGAAGCGAGAGATTCTTTTATTCTTATTGAGGGGAAGTCCTAAATAAAATTTCACTGGGTTGTTCTGGTGTGCGATATTGAACCAGTGTGGGTCCATATTAGACCTAGTAGAATTATTGAGAAGTGATAATTTCTTTAGGGTTTAGCTGTGTCTTTTATTACTTTTCAATTTATCGTAGTATCTGTATTGCGACCAACAATCTTATATTTGGTATAACTTGTTCTGTCGGGGACTAAAATTTCAAATATGAATAAAAATTTCACATATTCAAATACTTTGAAGAGTATCTTATAAAGTTGATGACCCAAGGGGAAGAATAGCCTAGTTTATTTTGTTTTTATTTTCATTTTCAATATCCGAATCACTAAACCGATTAATCTTTTCTCAAATGTAATTACAAAAGATCGAACTGTAATTTTCTCTACCAAATCTAACATCAATTATCATTAGATCAACTAATATTTGGTAAAGCAGAGTTAGTTTTGTTGCTAAGTTTGAGTAGCAATGTCAAATGTCAACGTGGTTAGCATGTAGTAGTTTTAGAGGACAAGTGGCGTTAGATTAAAGGAAAGGTAAACTGTGTTACTTCCATGTTTCTGTCTTTGACAACTGGAAAGGACAATTTTAGTCTTTCAATTTTTGTTACATTATTATTAGAAAGATTACATTAACATTAACGTAGAAAATTCTGAAAAACACATTCGAGTCTCTTCTTCCTCTGTTTCCCCACATAACTTCTCGATCTACCAAAACCACTAATCACTGCATCATTCTGCATTATTGTTTGTTTTATACGATTCGTATATTACAATTGCACGTTCTTATTATCACAATTCACAAGTACGTCCCTCTTTCTTTTTCTCATGTTTTGTTGAGGTTATGTTAGCAAATTATTATTTATTTTTGTTTGTGTATATATTCTGCATTTTTATTCGTTAACACATGCATTTGGATATAATTGTTGTAACAAATAAGGTTTGTAACATGATGGCGTATGGTAGGTTAAGTTTATTGGTTTTTGGTATCCTCTGTTTTGAGAATTTCAATTTTGGGATTGAAAATAATTTGCTTGAAATAAAGTGATTTATAAATCCAAACAAAAGTTATAAGGTAAGATTAATGCATGTTTGAATTTAGAGTGAGATAAGCACGGACAACGGACACGATACAAACACGTTGACATCGATAAATAATTTGAAAAAAGTGACAATTTAATGTAACCATATGTGTTGCACGTGTGTCTGACTCCGAGACACGCCTAATTCGAAGAGTGTCTGTGCTTCATAGGTTTTAGCAAAAAAAAAAAAAACATTGTCAAGCTTCAAAAGAACAGATTGTTGCAGTGATTTTGCAAAACTCGCCGTCAATCCAAACATTCACTTAATATATTTTATGACTAAACTTGTTACATTTTATGTAGCACTAACACTTTCATATTGAAGATGTGTGTTCGGTGTTGGAAGCCGACATAGGAGTGTTCGATGCCAGACACAAGTTGATGTGTGACACCAACACGTGTGGTTACATTTATTTATCAATGTGTTAGTGTCGTGTTTGATGTTTGTGTCAGCGCCTCAATGGTTACGTTAATATCATTCCAATTTTTAAACTAGTTTCATATTATGTTACATTGATATATTTTTTCTCATTGGTTGTGCATGGAAAGTCCTATTTTTTATGACATTATAGATTTTGTGTTGCATTTCCATTAGGTAATGTGCTTGTGGAGATTAGATAGAAACACCATGGGTTCAGAAAGTGCACATGAAAAACAACCTCTCTTCTCATTTGGATTGATATCTGATGTGCAATATAGTGATATTCCCGATGGTCGTTCATTCCTCGGTGTTCCTCGTTACTATAGGCATAGCAGTCTTGTGTTACAAAGAGCAGTTCAAAATTGGAATAATCATCGAAGACATAAGTTTGTAATAAATTTTGGAGATATCGTTGATGGGTTTTGTCCAAAAGATCGGTCTCTTAATACTGTAAAGAAGATTGTGGATGAATTCGACAAATTCGAAGGACGTGTATATCATTTAATTGGAAATCACTGTCTATACAATCTACCTCGCAAAACGTTACTACCATTGTTGAAGATTCATAATCTTGAAGGACATGCTTATTACGATTTTTCACCAGCGCCCGAATATAGATTTGTTATTCTCGATGGATACGATATAAGTGCTATCGGTTGGCCACAAGATCATCCGAGAACATCGGAAGCAATGAAATTTCTCAAAGAGAAGAATCCAAATCAAGATAAGAATAGTCCAACAGGTTTAATTGGACTTGAAAGAAGATTTCTTATGTTCAATGGAGGTATTGGAAAGAAACAAATGGAATGGTTGAATAATGTTCTTCAAGAAGCAACAGGATTGAAACAAAATGTTATAGTTTGTTGTCATCTACCTCTAGATCCTAGTGCATCATCTAAAGAAGCATTGTTGTGGAATTATAATGAAGTGATGAATTTGATACATAGATATAGTTGTGTGAAGGCTTTTTTTTCTGGTCATGATCACAAAGGTGGTTATTCCATTGATTCACATGGTATACATCATAGAGTTCTTGAAGCTGCATTGGAATGTCCTCCTGGTACAAATGCATATGGATATGTTGATGTTTATGATAACAGAATTTCACTTTATGGTACTGACAGAATGAAGAGTACAGACATGTATTTTAATAATCCTAAGGAGAATTTACAATGATCATTAGATGTGTTGTTTTTTGTGAGACACTTGTTATAAACATCAGTGTTTTTTCTTTGCTTCTTGGAGAGGTTCAAGAGAGATTAATATACAACAATCATTTACATTGTTAGAGAGATTCTCATAGGATGTTTTGCTTGAGATATTATGTATAAATGAGAAACATTATTGTGATCATGACCAAATGAATGATTTTACTTATTCCTGAATCTTATATTTTTTTTAGTCAGGTAGCATAATGACTAAACTTCCACCTTATAAAGTAGTTAAGTGGATGTATCAATATTTAGTTCCTACATATAATATGCAATATCCTTATGCTGACTAACTTTTGTCTCCTATATTTTATTACCATTTTTTTAGCTGTCGTTTTAAAGTTATACATACTCCCTCCGGCCTTATTTATAAGCAAAAAATATCAAAAAATTTTGGTCTAAAATATAAGCAAAAGTCAACAAATTTAACTCTAATTAATATATTGTTTCCAGGAATACCCCTACATAAACATTTATTAATTTGTACAAATAAACTTGCTGAAACATTTAATATGCATTGGTTTTCAAGAAATTTTTTTAACTTCCCATGCTAACAAGAGTTCTATGCTTCGGTTTTCATTATCTTTGTATTATTCTTATAACTTCCCATTCTTATGGTGACAATGTTTTCACTTCCATTCTGACTTCCAACACTAATATAAATCATACAACCCCATCTCAATTTTTTAATTGAAGCTTTGTTTTAAGTTCAACTTATAGTGAAGATTTGGTGGTGATTCAAACTTTTAATCAATCAAATAAAGAGGTAAAATTGAATTTCATTTAAGGGAGTGTCAATTTTTTTGGCGGGGCATGTAAATTTCACTAAGGAAAATGGAAGGACACTCATTTTCATTTTACCACCACAACTATAGTAGCTCATGGGAGTACTCTTCGCAAGAAGAAAAATTGGTATTGGTGGTAGTTCATTGGATTACTAGTTCACCGAGAAAAACAAAAGAATGGTACATACGTTGGTAATAATAATGGCAGTATCAATTCACCGAAAAGAAGAAAAAAAATCATGGGAATCTCAATGCATAATAAGGGTATTTTAGGTACTATGATAAAATATTTATACAAAATCAAGGCAAAAACATGTTTTATTAATAAATGTGCAAAAAGCTAAAGTTGCTTAAAAAAAAGGCCGGAGGGAGTACGTACTAAGAAAATTAATAAATTTTGTTAATTTTAAAGAAATGGGGGGAGTATTTGTTACAATTTTTGCTTGACCTCTCAACCTACTTGGCAGGTGGCTCAGCACATTGCAAGCTAAAACTTGCTTCTGAAACATTATTTATAATTTAAATAGGTAGAGGTAGAAGTTATCTTAAACGTAGAAGAAACATTTTCAATTTTCAATTTAAGTCACTTATACATTTATACAAGAATAACATATTTCTTTTTTTTTTTTTTGTAAGTTTTCATTACATCTAAGAAAGTGAGGTGCTAGGCCCCAACTATATAAGTCCATGCTACCCACTCATCCTAATCATGGAAAGTTTTGGTGGAAATCATACTTAACATGATGTGAAATTTACTAAATTTAAAAAAAACATGGATTTGAAATTTGCTTTGAGAGGGGAAAAACATGTCCCTTAAGATTTATTCATGATTATGAAATAAAACATAAAGCACTAAAAGAAATATACTATAAGAAATTTCCTTCTTTTTTTGTCAAAAGCCATGAAATACTACTTTCCTTTGTCACTCAAATTCAATCACTGCTTCTGTGACTTTCCCTTCCTCTTTTCAATATAGAAGAACACGCCGAGGGACAAAACCGAGAAAGCACTGAAGCAAACGGAGCAAATATCAAGAGTTGCATGGCGGCCGCTGATTGCGTGGATCTCAAACAAGTTAGTGCTCTTATTGGTGTTTGTGCTTTGCCCGTAAGCCACTTGCACATCATTGGAGTCAAATGCGTATGCGCGCACAAAGTATGTGGCTTGAGGCACGTCTTTCTCGACCAACCACTCAAATGTATGAACCGTTTTGTTGGCAGCATTGTAGGGCATTGCTACCATTTTGTGTTGGCAAGTTTTGTCCCTAGAGAGGTCGTCCACCGTCTTTCTCCATGCGCGATCTAGTTGGCTTATGTGCGCGTAGCACAACTTCAGTTTTATGGTTTTGTAGGAAGAGTCAGTTCCAGCTGGGAAGGTCTTGTTTAGAGCCCATGTTCCACTGATTTTGTCTACTCCAGATAACAAAACTACATAGGTATATTTCATGCCAAAATTTAGTTTAGCTTCAAGAAATATTTATAACTAACAATGTTAAACTCAATTTAATATTGCTATTTTGGATTCAACTATAAAGAAACAAAAAAAAGTAGTAATGTTTGGCAGACCAAAATATCAATAAAATTGAACTTCTTTAATGTTATTATTCTCAAAATATTCTTCGATAAAAGGTCACAAGGATCATATTTATTTACGATTCTCTGCAATATTAAAAGTCGTAACATGAATGTCATCTAAAACATTTGTAAACAACATAGGTAATTCATAAAGTCATGTGCTTAATAAAAATCAAGGATGGATTTGCTTATTTTATATGTTTAGAATACAAATCAAAATTAAACCATTTTTGTAAAAGAAAAGAAAAGGTGACCTTTTCTTATAATTCATCAATCAAAATACACATGAACTATACAATTCACCATCTTATATTTTTACTAGCATCATTATTCAATACAATTGCAAAATCTTCTTGTTGATTTAGAGAGAATATTTATTATATATAGTAAAAAAAATCTATAGAGATGGAGGGGCAATATAAGAAAAGTGATTTTACTAGTGTTTTCTTACCTTGTCCCTCCTTAGGAGAAGCTGTGACATCAAGTGTTCTTTTCAAGGAAGAAAAGAGAACTTTTCCATAACAAATTTCAGCTAAACAGCAAAGAAGAAGTGATGCTACCACAAGCTTATATGCTGCCATACTCCAACCACAAAAGCACTTCAAAAGGAAAGTCAACTTGTGAGTTGTGAGAGGGAGAAGACTTAAGATAAAAGAATCTGAATGAAGATGCACTGATTCTAAACCATTATATACAAAGCCCAACCCAAATAAAATAATGTGAAAACTATACAAATTGAGTTTTGACTTTGGGTAATGACACCTATTATTACAAGTCAAAGGCCCAAATGCCCAAAATATTGTTTAAGAAAGTGTTTGAAAGAGGAAAAAAATTAAGGGACGGACTAAACAAGTTGTGGAGATGGCCCTTGATCATATAGAAGGGTCATCCTATTCAAAACCAACACCATCTTGTTGGAGGGATGGAATTAGTTTATAAGTTTTGGGATTAGGACATGTTAATTAGGAAAATAGTTTGTTTTAATATTCCTTTTGTAGGGAAAGAAAAACTAAACATAAATCAAACGGGGGATAATAATTAATCATTTATAGTTTGATTTATGTTTATTATTATTAATAGTCTCGATAGAATTTTTATTAGTCACAATTTAATAGTCTTGATAGAATTTTTTTTTATTAATCACAATTTTTATAGTTTGATTTATAGTTTTTTTTTATATATACGTACCAATCACAATTTAATAAAAAAAAATTCTATCATTTATAGTTTTCTCAAGACTGTTACATAGATTTTTTTTTTTGCATTGGTAATTTGGTATATCAAGACTATTAAATTACATAGAGTTTAAAATATATGATCTTCAACATAATATAAGATGATTCAACGGATAGAATGATTTAACTTGCTTGCCTTATGTAAAAAGTAAATGAAGATATAAAGTATATGTCATTTGATCAAATATATGGAGGACAAAGTAAAATAAGTTCATGGGGTCATGTACAACTTCAAAAGTCGTATAAAATCTTATAGCTCAAGATATTTAACATAAAGAAAATTAAAATTGAATCTCATCCAAATCTAAATTAAAGTACAAATAGTCAATGAATAATTCCTTATATAATTGGGTTCATATTCTTCCCTTCCCATTTGAGCAAAGTTGTTCTCTTTGTTTTGTCCGTTATGCCGGAAAAGGCAAGCAGCCAATATTTGTATTGTACCTTACGTGGACATCAGCCATAGCCGTACACTTATAGAAAGGCCAAGACAATGGGGATTCCACATTTCCACATACTATATAGTAGTAGTATATACTGTTGTTAATTACGATTATTTTTTTCGGCCTATAGTATTTGATTGAGGAAATTAATGAATATTATTTATACACAAAAAGATTGCTTAGGAAACAAGTAAAACAATTTAACAACTAAACTAAGATGGATCGATGCCCATTTCTAAAACAAAAGTTCAAAATTTTGAATTTTACATCATACTTATTACAAGAAGTTTGAATCAAAACATCTACGATAAAGTATCGATGGATAGATAATATCCCCATATGCCTTTAAAAGAGATGTTTAGAATCTGAGGTGGCTAAAAAAATGTAGAGTACATGAAGTTGCAAAAAACTATGTCTTTAAAAATATGTTTAGTTGGAGGCAAATTGAGAGGAGGAAATATTTTTATTTAGTACATGTTTAGTTCAATTTTTAAAAGAGGAGAAAAGGAGAGGAGAGAAAAATTCCTCCTAAATTCACTTTTTGTTTTCTACCAAATTGGAGAGATACGAAACAAAAAATACGGTGTTAAAAATTTTATTACATTCTCAAAATTATTATCAATATTATTTAAAATTCCAATTTCCTAGTTAAAATTGATGTACATTTTTCTCCGGGCTAACTTTTCTTTGGCGGCCTTTTGCAAGTTTATCTATCTTTAGGCCAGGTGGTTGGAGTTTATTTGTAGGTATTTCTCATTTATTTATATTTTGGACTCTCATCTATTTTTGTCTTTTAACTTGTATATAATTATATTTGCTATTCAAAAAAAAGTTCTCCAAGCTAACTAATATTTGGAATGAAAGAGATCTTAAAAATAAGCTTATTAGCATTAGAAAATTTAAATACATTATTGAACTGAAATAGATATTTAAGCAAGCTAACAAACCAATCAAACTTTTAAAAATGAACTTAAAAACAAGTCTACTACAAACCACACTTAAAGCCTTGATTTCTTTTATACGAATCCAAAGTTGTGCATTGCAAATTCTAATTGGGTTTGGCCTATTCCTAATTCCTAATATGCAAATTCACTAACCATAAAGAGGTTGAAAAAAATCACTATTAAACTAAAAATCAAACAAATTTGATGTGTCATTCTATCCAATTCTTTAAAATTGCAGCCAATTAATACTTCATTAATCCACTCTTCTATATCACAGTTCATGGCCAAATCTATTTTCCACAAGATAAAATAAAATAGAGTATACTATTTAATAACATCCTTAATCAGCATTCTAATTAAGTTAGATACAAAGACAAACAATGGTGAACAAGACAAATGCCGGCAAAATTCTAACAGAAATAGTCAAACTGATATCTTCAATGTGCTTGTTCTACTTCTTCTACCAATCTTAAATTCCAATAACTCTTTTATCCTCCTCAAACTTTAATCTCAGAAAAATCAGTTGTAACAGTGTGTGAGTATCTCAATGGAGCGCAGAATAAACAACAGAGAAAGCAAAAAAGGTTCACTAAACCTACAAAAAAAGATGGCAGAGACACTAAGAGTAGAAAAACCACCGCCTGACTTAACCGATTTCATGAACGACATGTTTTTCGGGACAGCAGACACTCATCAGAAAACATATGATCTTACTGGTGGAGCTGGGATGACCATGGATGATGATGAAGAGGAAGATGATGGGTTTGATGACAGTACTAGAAGTAACAGTGCAAGATTGACACAAGAATGGTTGCAAGAAGCACGGCTCGTTGTTGCTTCTTCTCCTTCGCGCTGTGAATCTCCTGGTCGTCTTTTAGGTTCTCCTCGCTTTGCATCACCTTCGAAATCGTTGCTTCCTTCTTCTGATCGAACAGAGGCTCTTTCTAGGACTAGGTCCGCTAGGAGGTAACATTCTTTTATTTCAATAATCGTGCAACTTACATAAAGAGCACAAATTTAATTAGTAGTAGATGTTTAGTTGCATAACTCATAGAAATAGCTAAGTTGGCCTAAAAAAGTGATACAATTATATATTTAGCGAGCGATTTAGAGGCAAAAAATGTCAAATGAGATGCTAATATTAGCAACGAATATGTTCCGGTGTAGAATATAGAATATTAGAGACATTTGATGTGTCGTCTCTTGAGAATGAGAGGTTTATGATCCGAGCATGTGGGGTGTATGAAGAGTACAAACCGAGTAAGTAGAATAGTGATCAAGATCATGGCGGAGTTAGACCCAAATATTGGAGCTAGCCAGGGCTCTACCGAGCCTAAAGGCAGCTCTGCCCCTTGATCAAGATATGCATAGTTTTATGACAGATATGTGTGGTTTATCACAAATTCATTTATAGAATAAGGTTTGATATATCAACAACACCTGACACAAATGATAGATATTTGAATCTCTTAATCATTTGATCATGAGTTCAATCTTTCGCGCATGTGTATGGATAGACGCAAACAATGTGACTTAAAAGACTTATCCAAAACAAAAACAATTTAGATAATATTTAATATCACGGTAGGTGTGTCAGATCAAAGGTGAATCACCATGATTCTGGTAATCCCACGGTGATAACAAACATGTTTTGTAACTATGATGAAAGTGAAAAACTACTAAACAAGGTTTCCATTGTAAAATATGAAGCAGATTCAGAACAGTGGAAGGGATCAGTGATGAGATACTATCAAAAACAGCAAAACACACTCGCAACAAATCCGACACCTTCGCTCAACCTTCCTCTGACGGGGATGGATCCCCTGCAACAGCAGTGCACAACTGGTTCTCCAACATCCTTAAACCCAACAACAACAACAACAACAACAATAACATTAACACTAACACTAGCACTAGCACGCCGGCGCCGCCACCTTCTCCGGATTCTCTACCTCCACGTCAGCCTCTTTCTCGAAAATCGCGCTTCCAAACCGAACCATCCAATGCAGCTCACTCACATGGAATCCAAACTCCTAACTTCAATTCCCGAAGAACTTTCAAGACTTCTGCACCATCCCCGGAGAATCCAACGCGGCGAACACCGCCTATAGCAGAGTCTCTACCTCTTTCTCCGCCGAGGAACCTAGTGGAATCTGCTCACAGGAGAACTATATCGTCTTCTACATGCTCGTGGGAGAAGATAGCACCACCTGCGAAGAATTTCACGAAGGAAGAAGAAGAAGCGACGGAAGAGTATAGTCTCAACGGGTTTTTGAAAGAGCAGAGGAAGTTGTTTCAGAGATTCTATAATGGAGAGCTTCGTGCAAATGTTAAAATCAAAATCGTGCTTTCCGGGCATTCAAATAGTGAGTGAAAGAATGAATTTTTGTTTTTGTTGGTGTGATTTTGGAAGTGTTGGAAAGTGATGATTTTTTTGTGTGTGGTACAGGTACGGCGTCGATGGTGGCGGCTATTTGCCATGCATGGTTAATGGGTTATAGACAGAGAGAGAATGATGACGGTGGAAATGAACGTATTGTGGTGGTGCCGGTGATGAATGTGAAGCGAGGTGATATGTGTAAGCTTAAGCAATCTGCATGGCTCTTTCATCATGCTGGTCTTGATGCTACTTCATTGCTTTTTACTGATGAGGTCACTTTTCTTCTTTTCATTTTTATAGTCAAATGTTAGTTTTTAGTCACGGAGATTGCACTGACACGTAAATACTGATAATAATGTAAGAAAATAGAACTGTAAAAGTAATTGAATGTAACCACATGTGTTAATGTCTTGTTAGACACCAACTCGAGCAGAACATTATATCCGATACTTGAAGTGTAGATGTTTAGTTGCATCTCGTAGATGTCTTGTTAATGTCTTTTAGTGTGTAATGTAAAAAGTTGGAATTTGAATGTAACCCCTTGATGATTTTTGTCTATTTGTTGTTATTGCATTGAAACATGGTTTTGTAATTGGTTGGATTAAACTTAGAAATTATGTGTATCTTATGATCACACTTAAGATGTTTTGAAGGATATTTGTATGTATAATAGTAAGCTTTTCCTTTGTTTGCTGATATGGTGTTGAAGCTTGTTTGCAGGTGGACATGGAAAGCCTTTTAGTGACTGGTAAACTGAGTGTCCTCATGGTTGGACAAGATATCTTAAGTGCAACTAATGAGGTTGGTTCACATGAACACTTGATGAATCTGAAAATTAATTTTGAAAACAAGTTTGATGCAAATTGCTAAGTCAATGTGTAACATGCATTAGAATTAATTTTGTATGTCTCGATTTGTTCTCCGCAGGTTGGATCTCAATGCACCGTTCTTACTGATAATTACTGTGAGGATGCATATGATCTACTTCAGAACTCTGTGTTGAAGAAACTATTGGTAAAGAAATTCACTGTATTTCTTGTTAATTTCTCGATAAGTACTTTTTGTACAATTTATAATAAGATTACTCTATGTATACTTATCAATCATTTTTTCAGCTTGCTGGGATTCTGCTAGACACGCAGAATCTAAAAGCTTCCGCATCAGTATCAATGACAAGAGATGCAGAGGCAGTCCAGCTGCTATTAGTTGGCTCAGCGCCAAACTACCGATATACTTTATTTGATCAGTGTAAGGTTTATGTTTCTTTGAACATTTTAAATTGAGAATTAATTTCTTGATAATCGAGTTCTATGTATTAAGTTGTTTTTTGGTTCCTTGAAGTAATGCAAGATCAACAATCTTCTTCTTTTATCGAAGCTTTGAAACATAACTATCGAAAGCCCATTGATGAAAGTAAGTATCTGTCTATAATCTTTATCAATTTCTCTGTATACATACTTTTAGTTACCTCAATGGTAAATTCATGTTCAAAACAGAATAGTTAGCCTATATGATTAAAATAGCAGTTTTCTATAGTTTTCAAATTTCAACATTATAATATGATTACAACTACATTACTTTGTATTTGTGATCATAGGTGACCAAAACAGTGAAGGAAACACGAAGCATAAATCTCGCGAGAGAAAGTCAAGTTCCGCATCAGACCGTGAAACTACCAAGCCAAGTTCAAAATCAAGTTCCATAGACACAAAAGGTATATTTTGAACTAATGACTTGATAAACAAGTTCCATTAAAAATATATGTAGCAAGTCTAACACATTCTTGCAGTAAAACTTGCAACGCCGATTTTGCAATCTCCTAGTCCAGCAGCATCATCAAATGCAGAAAAAGAATCCTCTGGTGGGAAAAACAAGTTCTTCTTGGCAAGGTGGTTTGGATTTGGTGGTCCAAAATGATCTCCCTCATCTATGCAAATGGCAACTGAAATTTTTGCAAAATTCAAATCAGAATCCCGTTAGAAATTTCGCTTTTTTCCACTTGATGATTGTTCTTGAAGATATATGAGTCTCAATAGGATTTGGATTCCACACAATAACTGATACTCAATGAGTCTCAATAGAATTTACCGATTTGAATCCTACACAATAATTGTGTGACGCAGTTATTGATTTTGACCGTGCCGATATTGATTGTATATGTAAGTTTACAATTCCATTGTCACTTTTCTAGTTAATTATTAAATTAAATTATTATTATTACTGTATTAGTATGACATTTGTGATGAGGAATAACATATGGTCCTACCAAAAAATTTCTTTGGTAAATCAGCCTGGTTGCCTTTTTGAATCTTTCAAGCTGCCTTGTTATTATTGTTTTTGATGTGGATGTTAATCAATTATCTCCATCTGGTCAAAATCACTTCAAATTCTACAAGGAAAAGATGTTCTTTGTTGTTCATGAATCTTTGAGTTTGATTTGACCTACATCTAACAAATCTGCTAGTATTAATTATCTGAGACAAATGCTGCTGTCACTCTAATGTACAAGGTTATGGTGCATGCATGGTTTTTATCTTAAAAAAATAAAATTTCAATCTGAATGTAGAGTAATCAATTATATTAAGATAAGATAAGATAAATAATAATATTATTTTTGTAGGCCTCTACTAGAGTATAGTTTAGTGGTAATACTAATAGGTTGCTCTATCACATAAATTCAATATAAGAACTGTTTTTTGTCATGAGCTTGAATACTATAGTTGGACCAGAAAACAGAATCATATATTTGGGCTTAATTGGTTTGTCCATTTAATGAACTCTATTACCTATCAATACACACACAAAAATGTAGGTCATATTTACTAACAACAATAACAGTCTCTTTAAGTAAATACTACTAATTGTATGTGTTTCTTTAGAATCAATGAAAATGCAAAAAATATTATAAAGTTTTAGATGGAGATGTGATGTCTTTCTTCTATGGTTCTGGAGCATTAGTCCGTTATTTTAAAATTCAAATCTAAATTGTCTGCCTTTGATCGAAGGATCCTCTTGCAGTTGAATGTGGTGCAAACTGCAAGCCTAGTGCCCATGCTACCTTACCTTACACCATTCTAAGTAACATTCATTTTTTTGAAGTTTGAACCATTCATACACATTACTAGCAAACTTACAATTTTATGAAACCTTAAAAATATATAATTTGATGAACTTAGCCAGCTAAGCAATAATGTTGACAACCATACATATAATCCAACTACTACTATAGTTGAAAAAAAAAATAATGTATCAATACCCGTGAGGTGCACATACATTGATTATTATTGCATTCTTTATATTAATTTCTTAGTTTTCTACATCATCACCAAACACCATTCCTCTCTTCCCGCCACATCAACATGCATCAACATTTTACACGCAAATACAAACATTCACAATAATACTGCTACTAATCTACTATCTATATTTCCGTGATACAAAATTTAATTTACAATATTCATCGGTTACTTTACTTTGAATTTCAAGTACTAATAACATAACATTTATAGCTCAATTACCAACATTAGATCAACAAAGAACATTTCCAATTTGTGCAAAATACCTCTAAATGGTGAATTATTAAGCATGTGATACATTCTATCTTGTTTTGCAATTATGTATTTTTGCACAATACCAGCTGTAACTAACTAACTCCCAAACCCATTTTGGCCCCACTTGGCTTTTTCAGTTTTCATTTGTCATCTTTCAATATGCTTCTCATCTCACTCACCATTCCATTATTTTTCCATAATTTGGTCACCCATTTCATTTTCCAACCTTCTTTTGCCGGATTTGATAATGACTATTGAGTACTACTTGATAGTAGGATCAAAAATATGTTTTTGTTGTCAGCGTAACGATCTCGTCGATAGATAACATGTAAGTACATCTGTCGTTTTGAAGTATGATCTGACTCTGATGATATCTGATGAACTATCAGGAATCAACTCAGTTAAACTTTTTTCTACCGAAAAAAGTAAAAAAAAAAGTTTACTAAATTGATGTGATGTGTGATCCTTTTTCATTCAACCTTCCAAGCATAAAGAAACAAACAAAACTCTGATGAACCACTAACACTAAATCCTTCAACTGATTCAACATTTCTTGCTTGAATTGATAATGGAGAAGATGAACAAGAAGAAATAGTTGATGATAAAATTGGTTTAAAAATAAACAAAGCATGTTTTAAACCAGGACTAAATAACCAATCATGAACATCCCAATAAACTTCAATTCTCATTTTACTAAGATGAACTGATTCATTACCTCTAAATTTCCATTGCAAATGCTTCACATGAATCACCAAATGACCATCAATTTTTATCTCCATTTCTGGTTGAACTGAATCACCACCATTATTTCCAATAATATTTCCTTTGTTCTTGCATTCAATTGAAATCTCATGCCATTTACCTTTCTCATGAAACTTAGCTCTAGTTGAGAATTTTTTCTTACCAAAAATATGTTCTTTTTTTGAAACCAATATTGGATCAATAAGTGCTGGTCTACACCCAGTTCTTCTATAAGCATCTTTTTTAAGATCACCAAGAAGAAGAACAACCTCTTCATCACAAACAACAGCTACATAGTATTCTGAAGTTGGTTCTGTTTCTCCATTGAATTTAGCAGCTTTAAGGTCCCAAAAAATGTCAACTGCTTTATTACCATCTACTACAAATTTCTTTGATCCTTGTTTTCTCCAAAAATACCATGGTTTTAGTTCAATCTTGCATGTGTATTGTGCTTCTCCTTCTGGTCCTTCCATTGATATTGAAAGTCCATGAAGTAACAAGTTTTTGCACCATGTGATTGTTATCAAACGGCAATGATCAGCTACTTTTGTTCTGTATACTGACATGTAAACACTTTGACCGGAACGTGTCACGCCGCCTCCATATTCATCGCTTACCTTCTCCGATGGAGAAAAGCAAGTTGGAATACCAATTGAGTCTTGCATCGTCGTGATCTTTGATATTGTATACAGATATCGCGATCAATATCTTAATTGCAATTGCAACAAAAATGGATATAAAAAAAAAAACCTCGATGTCGCAACACTAGTTGAAAAGGATATTGTAGAGAATCGCGATCAAGTACGATCGCGATTCAGGTTATGGTAGAGTCTAGAGTTGAGAAGTGGAACATGAGAGAGGAGTATAGATTTGTTGGGAATTTGAATAAGTGCTTGTGAAGTGAGTGAGAGGGTGAGAGATCTTAGTCACAAGGTGGATGAATGAATGAATGATAGATGGTGCCAGAGGTGATTTTGAAAGCATTATTAATTGGAATTAAAAATATTTATTTTCCAAACTGGCAGTGAGTGAGTGAGTGAAAGAACAACTATTTTTATATTTATGCATTTCTTTATCTAGTATATCTCATATAATTATTTTTTTATTTGGGAGGGTTAAAATTTACCTTTTTAAGTTGTTAATTTGTACTAACTTTTTAGAATCCAAGGTAGCTTTATTTATATGGACTAGTATATTATCAAAAAAAAGTGCTTACTTCTAGGCAATTTTATGCAGAGAAGCCAATTTTCATCAGATTTGGTGTATAGATTTTCACAAACATAGGAATCATTTATTCATAACATCACATGATATGGTCAAAAATAACCAGTCAAAACTGTTAGGGAAAAAAGATGTACTGTAGTTTGTGAGGGTTGCCTTTCCAATGCAAGGTTTCATCATATTTTCTTCCTTGTTTGAAAGTATATCCTTAATACCATTGCATGTGAGTTGTAATTAAAAGTGGCTTAAGTTCTAAGTACACAATTTAGGGTTATAAAATTGGTTTGATAGTTGAAGTGGAGGAGTCAGCATTGAAGTGATAAAGATGTTGATAGTTTGATCTCGACTTGCAGCATAGTCTATATTTAGTATCACGATAAATATATTAGAATCACGATGGTACACTACCAAATTTTGTAGGTACATTTTGTGAATTAACGCAAACGAAAAATTGAAAAATGGAATATTTCATTAAAACTTCACATAATAATAATTGCAATGGCTGGTAGGGAAAAAATTAGGACCCTTTGTTTATTTTATGAATGATTCCTTAATCCTTTGGAATGTATTTTGAGATAATGGATTGAGTGATAGAATCGTGTATTTTTTGTAGTGGAATGAGTACTACTTGTAATGTAATCTTTAGTTGTGGGGATAGTACTATTTGTACTTTTTTTCGATTGAAATAATACAATTTTGCTATTGAAAAATAATCATAATAATCATAATTATAATAATAAATGTATTTGATCTTCATGATAACATTAGGTCTTTTAGCTTCCTGAAATCCTGAATTGTCCACATAGTATTTTTTATAAAAAAACTGTCTACATGCAATTGGATAGCGTTCCAAGTTGGAACTTCCAACTGTTTCATAACTGTAAAATAAAAAGGGGTTACTAAACATTGTCCAAACGAAAACTAAATAAATAGAAGTGCATAGTATTCTACATGGATGCGGTGTAGTTGTGTCAGGATTGATGATGGTCAACATTATTTCATGTGAATGGAAATAACCCTCTTTCTTTTTTTAGAATTTAAAACATCTTCTTTTCTCATATAAAAAACTTTTAGCAAAAAATGTTGTTTTATTTGATCCAAATAAATGGGGAAATGAAAAACGAAAGCAAAAGTAATAAAATGCCAATCACGGGAAGCTAATACTATAATACTGCTACGTGTTAGATTTTGTCAACAAAAAAAAAATGGTTGTGTGGGATAATAGGTATAAATATAATTAAGATTCCCCTTTGTCCTCATCTTTCTTGTGTTATTAGTAATATTAATAGTGCTTGCCTCTATCATTAAGGGTGATTTGTTAGTCTTACCTTCTAGCCTTATTTATTACCGTATTAGTTTTTTTTTTTTTTGTATATGGATGAAATAATAAAGTCATCATAAACTCATACATACAAAGTATAGAAAGATGGAGATCAAACACCGACCATGAACATTCAATCTAACAATTTCGACATTTTTTGCTAGTTGAATTATAATCCTATTTTTGTTGAGGTAAGGGAAAAATCTAAATCTTAGTTAGCAAACCAATGATCTAGGCCTTGGCCATAATCTTATATGCATTGAGAGGGAACAGAAAAATCTACATCTTAGTTAACAAACCAATTAAGTGATGTTTCCTTAGTATTTTACAAGTTAAGTGATTGAAAACTCAAACACACAAAATGAAAGGCTAATGTTCAAACCCAACATTTGACTTAACAATTTCAACATTTTCGGCTAGTTGAGTTAAAACTTCTAACCCTATATTCAAATCGTAATAAAAATAAAGGAACATATGTATGTTTGGTAATATGTATATGTAATGTACGGGTGGCTCTTGAGTAGGGAATCATTCATTGGCAGTTGATATCTTGCAGTGTTGCCCCAGCATCCGCAAATCACGTGCTAACAAGTCAATGTGCAACATTGTAAACTGTAAAGTATAAGTGGTTAGTCATATATGGTCCACTAATTTTATGGGCCATGTCCTATGCTTCAAATTTGCATGTCCAGCCTGGTCTGTTATGGGCTCAGACCATTCTTTGACACATGCTTGGTCACACACACTGTCCTCACTGTCTCCATGCTAGACACACACATCGTGCTTCTTCTACCAAATTTCCATAACATAGTTTTATTATTTTGTTCATAGATATGTCAATTAGCACTGAAAATTCGTATATACAATTGCTTGCGAAGTTTCGGATTCAAATTTAGATGAAAGTGTTCAATCTAGTAATATCGGTTTTGTCAGTTGAATTAGAACATACGTAGTCCATAACATGATCAAAAGCTAGACAACAAATATGACACTAGTTAAACATAATATTGCAGCATAGAATATGGCACTATTAATTTTTACAAATATAGATACTAATTATTTCTAATATTATTGATACAATTCGAAATTGAATCTAATCTTGAATCCTGATACATTATGAAAAATCTCGATTCACTTTGAATCACAATTTGTTATCATATGAATCAATGTCTAAACTTAGTGTAGCAAGCCACACTATCAATTTTGTATATAGCCAAACACTCTTCTTTTGTCATTTGATTTATAACTTGAAATTGAATCTTAAATTATATTGAGGTTAGTTGATAATATATTAGCTTATCAATATCTAGCAACAAAAAAATTAGCTTATCAGTAGTGGTAGGAACACTAACTTTACTTTTGCTATGTTATTTTTTACTTAAAATTGTCATTTGATATTAGATGTATATCTTACAATTCATAATAGGATTCAATTCATCATTTAAAAATTAGGTCTTTCGATTCACGATTTGAACCTCAATTTCATAACCGGTCTCTGTTCAGAATAGGTTGGTCTTGTAGTTTCTCATTGAAAATATGTATGATACTAGCAGAAAAGCATCTTACATTCTAGATTTCGAATTATATCGGGTAGATTACAATCAAAGAATTATATTCATAACAAGCTAAAAGTAAACTAGTCTAGTGGCCTCAGTTGGATTATCATATATGTATGAATCTTGCATCTTGTTTGATCTTTCCATAACTTTAGAAAACATGTTTCATGGAATGAGTAGAAGTTCAACTGCTGGTATGAAACATTGCTTCTGCAAGATGTTTACGAGATATTCATACACGCGCAGATTTAATTTAACCGTTAGATAAAAATTTAAAACTTAAATCAATGTTTAAAAGTTAAAACTACGAATGTATCAGTGATCATCACACCACTTGAATATGATTATATTGTTTGTGTCGATATAAAGGAGAAATGCCGTACAAGTAAACTAGATCTAAAACAAATTTCGATGTAGTTAACCGATAAATTAACATTAATTAATAGAGAAGTCTGAAATACATGTAAAATACATATGGCATCAACATCGAAAACCGAAGCACCGCAATAAAACTAGTACCTCTTAGACCAGCATCATAATTCATAAGCTATCTGAGTATGTAAGAAGCTACTACTAATTCATGACTTACGTTACTGTAAATTAAATTCTATATGATTTCCTCGAATATGGTTGATAATATCAATTTTTGAACAAAAGTTGCCCTCAGCCCGCGTTCTTGTTGATCCTGCTCACCACCATCAGTCATACACCTACAGAGACAAAACCAGTAGTAAACATTCAGCAATGGATTTAAGGAAAGACGTTCCATAAGACTTCGATTTATTTCTAGGGGAAAAAACCATACCTTTTTGCATTATCAATGTCTATATCCTTGTTGCTGTGACTGGAGTTTTCATCTGGATCGTTACTGTTAGAGTTAAGAACGGGAACATTGCAGATGAATGGAGACAAAAGAGGATCGGGTATCGATTCTTGTTTGTTTCCCCTAGCACCTAACTTCTTGCCAAAGGTTGCTGAATTACCAGGCCACATGCTAGACTTCTCGGATTTCCACCCCCACTTCAGATCAAAGATCAATATATTGAATTGAGTCAGACGATAAAGAAATGTTATAAAGTCAAGAAATGCAGGATTACATTTTAGTACACAACAATTTTGAGATGAGCAAAACATACCTTTCGCGAGCTTGAATGTGTAAATTGTGTGATTGCGTCCTTCCCTAAATTTTCTTCACACACAGGACAAACCTAATGTACCAAGATTAGAACAAAACAGTGAACATATTAGCATTCAGCGATAACTTCTGGCAGACCAAAAATTTCGGAAACGCTGAAACAGAAAGGTTATAACCGTTATACCACATCTTTTGGGGCAGAGCAATACTCCTCTTCGAAACCACCACAGAACACGGGAACTTGAATTTCGAAATCACAGAAAGGACATCGAAAATCATATCGGCCGTCATCATCCACATCTGTGTAACGGATTACTGAATAATTATCTGTGGTATGAAAGGGATTAGTAGTGTTAGCAAGCTTTTGTAGCACAATCACAATGATTCCATATAGCATCATGACATACAAAATGAACATCTCAATTTCTCAAATGATAATCTTAACATGACATACAGATAAAACATTACAAGCTCACTAACACTTATGCTCTTTAGAAAACTTCAGTGGCATAACCATAAGCAAAAATTGAAACCTGCTCATATTATCAAATAAGCAAAGTAAAATACCTAATAAACACTAAACATTTATAACTTATGCTTCATTAGACCAATTTACCGAAGAAAAACCTTTCAATATATGTACAAGGGCAATTAGGCCATAATTGGATAAACAACTTAATTAAGCATTTATATCCATTTCCATAACAAAAGATGAAATAAAGTAAAACCGATAATATATAAGCTATTCTAGACAGCTTATAGAAACAAGCATAAAACAACTTATAGGCATGTTGTAAGTTATTTCCATAGAGACTATAAATTCTCTCATCAGCCTCACAAGTATTTATACGTATATATAAATTCAAATAGGTCGATCCAGACATGCCATTAATGTAGAATTAACCGCGTCAAAAAGTGATGTTTGATATCACGGTGGGTATATCAGAATAACAGTAATTTACCGTGATTTTTCAAAAGCTACATTCTGTAGCTTACGTAAAATCACGGTCGATCACCGTGATTCTGACATACCTACCGTGACACTAAACATAGACTAAGTTGGTTCACACAACAAATTCCAACTTTAGACTATGCAAGACAACCCAAATGCTCTTCTCCAGCACAGAAGAAAACTTTAGGAGCCCAAATCAGAAGGGAATTTGATTAATAATAGCTCAAACTTGACAAAAAAGGGTACTCAAATTACAAAACAAGCAAACAGAAAAGGGAAATACAAGTAACTAGTAGTGGCAAAACAAGCACAAATAGTAGTACTGACTAACCAGAGTGAAGTGGAGCATATTGGAGATTAGAAAGGTGGTTTGCAGAATGAATACTAGCCATGATGTCCAAGTCCATGATGAACACTTTGAAGTGAGATGAAAGTGATGGTTTTGTTTGGTTGAGGCTTATGGTGGTGACTGGTGAGTGATGATCAAAGAGAAAAGGTTTTGAAGTTTCTGAACAGAACAAGTAGTTCAATAAAGACGACTTTACTTTAACATCATCATGAGTCATGAGTCAATGTCAAGTCATCACCACTGGTCACCAATGGCTTTGTGGCATTGTGATGTTTTGCTGAGTCATGTTTGGTTTCTGACACTATATGGATGCTTTTCCAACACACAAAAATATCAATAATCAATCATCACCTACTCTTTGCCTGTTTCCGATGCACATTTTCTTCCTATTCAATTTTTTTTTTTTTTAAAAAAATTATATCACTCACGCGGTTCTGAAATACCTACTACTAATTGACACAGTTGACAATTTTACGTTTCTCAATGTACAATTTGATCGTTAAAATTTTAATTACTTTCTCTTGTGAATCAGATATATCAATAGTCAAATATACTACAAAAGTCAAATTTACTTATATTTATGACAAGAAGGTGTATGTATTTTAAAAAAAATAACCAATTCATTTAAAACTGATTTTTTTTTCCACAACATAATTAAATATTTAATCAAACGGTTAGTTAGTTCAGTGATAGTTCACGTTGTATTTGATACGATCATACAAAAGACCACGATTTAATATGTATTTGAAAGAAGACATAAAACACTTCATTTAAAATAACCTCGAAAAAAAATACTACTAAATACAGTATTCAACTTGCAAAAACAACCAATGAGAAGTGTCGGTGAATTAAGGATATGAAGGAGAAGAAAGTAATGGAGTAATGTCGTGGCACTGAGCACCATTGATAACGTAGGGGAGAAGCAACGAACCTCTGATACCAAAAGGTTGTTCTAAATGTGAAAAGTAGTATTTTTGCGACCTTAAAGTTGGAGTCTTTATGCAAAAAAGCTAGTAGTATCAAATCCGTATTATTTTGGTTTTCAGTTTGTATTATGTGAATCACACGAAATGAATTCTTCTTTATCAATTGATCTTTTTTTATATCATAGTTAGATGTCAAACTTGTATAGTACACAAAATTGGCTGATCATTTTTATCAGTTGAATTTTTTATATAAGAGTTAGATGTCGAACTTTTTTGTGAGGAGTATGTGCGTTTGATATGCTAAAAAATAAGAGATTGGACATGACAATTTCAGCTATATTGTGTTTGATTTTGAAACTGTTCTTGAGACTTGACAAATTAGGGGTCAAATGATTGGACAAAGACAAATTTTCTTGTCCCCCATTGAACTACATGACAACTTTTTGTCTTTTGCACAAGTTATCTAAAACATCAAAATAACATTTTTTCCACCAAACACTATACAAGACAAAATTTGTTCAATATCATAAATGTTTGTCATGTGTTGTTTTGTCTTGTACTGTCATGTACTGTTCTGTTCAGTATTTAAATTTTGCAGACAAAATTTGTTCAATATCATAAATATTTGTCATGTACTATCAAAAAAGTCAAATTTGTTTAGATAGATGCTAGATCCAAATATAGTGTACTCAATTCATTGTCTTCCCTGTACATATCACATATTCCATATATCTTTACTCTTTTTGCAAACTTAATGAATTATTTTACTCATCAAACACATTCATTTTCAAAATAACTAGTTTTTAGTTCGAATGTGTTCTTGCCATTGTTGGTAGAACAAGATTATTGTTTGTTTGTTCTATATAATTCTTCTTTAGAATTGTTTTCTCCTGTTCTTTTCTTGGACTCCCCTTTTATATTTTCCAATAGTAATTGTCAAGAGGAAGCTTTTTCTCCACTTCTCCCCCAGTCTTCCTAGAGGTGAGGCACAAGTTTCTCTCTTAGCCTTATTTTAGCACGTGCATCAATTAATATTGGGCCAAGATTATCATAAGTAATTCACTGTAAATTATATAAAGTCCATTAGACAAAGTCCAGCCTATTTTGCCCAGTTCAGAATGAATTGCCTATATTTTCTATCATGAATTAATGATGAATATGTCACAATCAAAGTGATTCATCATAATTTTAAAAAATCACAGTAAATTAATATATATATATATATATATACACTTATGAAAAAAAAATTATAATAATTTTAATATATTTATCGTAATATCAAATATACTTGCTTACTTTATCAATCATAACATTGATATAACACTAAAAAATAAAAAATTGGTCAAATTTTTAGACAAAACTCAAACACATTTAGGATTTGTTTGGATTGATGGAATAAGATGGAATGTGATGAGATGAAGTGGGATGAATTGTTATTTCATTGTTTGCATATGAACGGAATGGAATCGAGTGGAATGGAACCCATTCCATCCAATACCACTCATTTATCCAATTTTCCATTCCGCCTAATTTGGGGAATATGCAACAGAATGGAATAAATTTATAACGTAAATACAATTTTATACCTATTTATTTTACTTTTTTTTTTGAAAAGGCAAATAAAATAAAATAAAAAATTGTTATTAACTTTCTTTCTTCCCTCTCCCTCGTCTTCTCTTCTCCTGTAACCATTTTTTTTTACAAACCAATTTTATTATTCTTGTTATTATATTAGCCTATAAATAAAAATTCACATCATTTTAACATTATCCTATGTTTTTTTAGTTTTTAATCAATCTCATATAAGGTAGTAATAAATAGTATTTTTATCGTACAAAAAAAATTAGTCTTTTTAAACAAGGATAAATATTAAATTAAAAAATTATTAATGATATGTGAAACATGTTAGTTGAATTGAATATAAAATTTAATATATTAATATTTTATAAATAAAGGATATAATTAAAATAAAAAAATTATAATGCATTCCATTGTGTTTATTTTCCAAACAATGGAGTGGGAAATTTGTTCCGCCCCATTATAAAATATTCAAACAATAGAATGAAATCTATGTTACATTCTGTTCTGTTCTATTCTGTTCTGCTCCATTCCATTCCACCCGCTCTATTCTATACTATCGATCCAAACAGACCCTTAAGGCATTACCTATCTATTTTTCATACATCCTCTCCTTTTCGTTAGTCAAATAATTTAATAGTTAAACTTTTACCCTCTCTAAAAACTACTCATGAAAAATAATAAATTCAACCCAAATTTTTTGAGACAAATTTTTCACAAAGGTGTTAAACAAATACCCAAATATGAAACTTGTATTATATTGACTTGATTTGGGATAACTTCAGAGCAAATTTAATATAAAAAATAACTAAACTAATATAATTGATTTTAAAATATCATTTCAAATATTGTTAAAAAATAATTATTTTACATAAAATTAAATATATTTAAAGTTTAATTTTCCGTACTACTCACAATGAAAAGAATGACAGTAAAATTATATTTTCACTACCAAAAAATTAAAAATATTGTGAGATCAAATAATTTTGGCTTAATTACTATTTTAGTCTTTCAATTTATTTCTTGATTTCTTTTGGTCCTTTAATTATTAAAAATTTTGTTTTAGTTCTTTAACTTATTTTTATTTCATTTTGATCCCTTTATAATTAAAAGTTTTGTTTCGGTTTTTTAACTTATTTTTTTGTTTCATTTTGGGCTCTTAACTATTTATTTTGTTTTATTTTGGTCCCTTAAAAGGAAAGATAAAGCGGTTGACAAAGGAAGAGTTAAAAGTTTAAAATGAAACAAAAAAATAGTTAAGGGACCAAAATATAACTTTTAATAATTTAAAGATTAAAATGAAACTAATAAATAAGTTAAGAGATCAAAATAAATTTTTTACTGATTACTACCTCTGGTCCTTAATATAAGAAACATTTTATTTTTTAGATTCATTGAGCTTTCAATGTATCTAACCTATAATATGGAATAGATACATTGAAAACTCAATGAATCTAAAAAGCAAAATGTTTCTTATATTAAGGACTGGGAGGAGGGAGTATGAGATAAGAAAAACTTAAAAATAAATTAAAAAATCAAAAAGGTAATTAAGCCATAATTTTTCTAGTGATTAATTTTTTTTCTCCTCCGGTGCTGGCCGGGAATGCATCTCCGAAACCTGCGTCGTCACTCCGATCAACAATGAAAGCGTTAAACGCCATTTTCTCTAACCTCCGATTCCTCAACTCGCCACTCACTCTCCGAGTCACTACAACTCGCTCTCTCCAACTCACTCATAACCACCAGGTTTCTCACTTCTCTCTTTATACTCCACCACCCCTTTTTGTTCCCTTTCCGTTTCACGATTCACGTTTTCACCAAAAACGCCATTTTTCATCGAAACCCAACTCCATTGTTGAGCTTGTTTTGACCAATGCTTGGTCTCAAGGGTTAGAACATGATATAGAAAAATGTTACCCTTCTTTGACCCATGAAACTGTTGTTTATGTTTTGAAGAAATTGGATAATGATCCTCAAAAAGCTTCTTGCTTTTTCAATTGGGTTAGTGAGAAAAAATGGTTTGTTGCAAGTTCTTCATTATGTAACTTAATTCTTAGGATTTTAGCTAATAAGGTTACAATTGATCAATTTTGGAGTTGTTTAAAGATGATGAGGAAAAATGGGTTTTTTATTGATCGGGTGACGTATCGATCGATTTTAGAGGGGTTTAGAAGAGAGAAAATGAATAAGGATTTTGCTTGTCTTAAAACTTTTTTTAAGAGAATGCTTAAGGAAAATGCGAGGCATAGTGTTTTCAATAAGGTGGTTGGTGTTATTTCAGGATCTGAATGGGGTGATGAGGTTGTGAATGAACTTGTTGAGCTTAAAATTCGGATTTCGGATAGTTTTGTATTGAGGGTTTTGAAAGAGCTGAGAAATTGTCCTTTAAAGGGTTACGAGTTCTTTCGTTGGGTTGGGAAGCAATCTGGTTATCAACATAATGCAGCGACTTATAATGCAGTTGCTAGAGTTCTTGCAAGGCCTGGTTCAATTGAGGAGTTTTGGAGTATTCTTGAGGAGATAAAGAGTGTGAATCATGAGTTGGATATTGATACTTATATAAAGATAACAATGCAGCTTGTAAAGAATCAGATGATGGAGGATGCTGTCAAGCTTTACGAGCTTATGATGGATGGTTCATATGAGCCATCAGGTCATGATTGCTGCGTCCTTTTAAATGCCATTGCTACAAGCGATTCGCCAAATTCTGATCTTGTTATCAGGGTATCCGAGAAATATAAATCCGCAGGGCATACTCTCACAAAGGAAATCTACGATGGAATACACAGGTGTTTGACAAGTTCTGGGAAATTTGATGAAGCTGAAAATATTGTTGAGACTATGAGAAATGCTGGCTATGAACCTGATAATACTACTTACAGTCAAGTGGTTTTTGGACTTTGCAAGATGAAGAGGGTTGAAGAAGCATGTAAGGTGCTCGAGGAGATGGAATCTAGTGGCTGCATCCCTGATAACACAACTTGGTCCATCTTGATCCAAGGGCATTGTGCTGCCAATGAATTAGATAAGGCATTACTTTGTTTAAGTAAGGTGATTGAAAAGGGTTGCAATGCAGATGCTGGTGCGATAGGTGTTCTGGTTGATAGTTTTCTTAGTCAAGAGAAAATAGACGACGCATACAAGTTTCTTGTTGACATGGTCAGAAATTTCTGCGCTTCTCCTAGGCAATGCACGTATGAGAAATTGGTTGAAAACCTGTTAGGAATCGGAAAATTTGAAGATGCACTTGACCTTCTCTGTTTGATGAGGAAACACAAGTACCCTCCATACAACAAACCCGTTGTGCAGTATGTTTCAAAGCATGGGACAGTGGAGGATGCTGTGAAATTTCTGAAGGCATGGAGAAAGGGAAGTCCTCGGTCCCATTCAGCCTATCTTCATGTTTTTGAATCTTTCATTGCCGAAGGTAGATCCTCTGAGGTCAAAGATCTATTGTGCAAGTATCCTTTTCAAATAAGGAGACGTAAAAAAGTCAGTGAATCTTTTCTCGCAGCGGAGCCTCGGATGCTGCTAGCAACTTGATGCCCAGCAAACTTTTCCTTCCTAGTGTGTATCTTATTGTTTCTCAAAGAACTCCAATCATGCTAACAAATAGATCCAAACTGCGTCAAAAATCGGCGGTCTTGGGTTGGGTTCCTGCATTTGGTTTTTAAAAAATCTGTCATTTGTCAGTATCAGGGTAAGCTGCTGACTTGTGGTAAGCCGTGATCTTGAATTGAGGCAAGTGGCAAGGCAACCTCCTTTAACTCTAGACTACTAATTGCAAGTTTCCCCAAATCATTAGCTTTGTGATCAGGCTTTTAGGTAGGTTTTGTTTTTGCACGGTGCACAAAACCTCATGTAAACCAGTAATTTCATCACAGATAGCATTTGTTTAATAAAGCTTCTTTTTTCACCTAAGAGAGTTTGACCTTTGATGAGTGCTTTTTTGGGGGTGAAGGTTGAAGTTGGAATGCTGTTTAGGCTTCGAAGTTTAGTTATTTTATTTATTTTTCTGTAATCAAGGCTGCATCATAGTTCACAATGTTACAAAGTTTATTTTGATGAGTGTATATGTTGACTACTCACTTTGGAACTAAGAAGGATGCTATCATTTTCATTGAATACTGTTTTGTTTTGAAGTTCTTTGCCGTTACTAAAGATATCAGAATTATTGAAAAAATATTATATGATAGTTTACATTACATACTCTTTGCCTTATAGTTTCACTTCATAGTTGCATTCAAAAATGGGCAGAAGAAGCGACGAACTGCTCATAATCATAAAATACATAGTTACACTTCCAGTTTCAACTGATGAATCCCGGTTTTGACAAGTTATGTTCATCTTTTTAGCACAAAAGTATTGGTATATAGTTGTGTAATACAAAATTGTTTAGAAGGGTTTCTACCTTTAGCACTTGATAAAATTTAAAATATTGTTTTCTCACTTATCAGGTAAGAAGATATCATGAATCACTCATAAAGAAAAATGTTTCTAAACAATTAAAGAGTACTATGAACTATGATTTTATGAGCAAAATTAATCGTTTGATTTGTAGGTGTGGTTATATTTACTTTGTAACTATGAACCCTAATCATGTCACTACAAAGTCTAAGTCACCTCTAGGCTCAAGTGCCCCTCACAATTATATGATATTGGGATGAAAGTCACTCATTAGTTTTAGAAATTTAAAACCTCAATTAGAAATATCAACCCCACTCATTAATTTTTTATTTTGTTTGTGTAAATTTTAAGAAAAAATCGATGGAGATTATCTAATTAAAGGTCTAAAAAGGACGTTAAAATTGCACAATTGTGATATTAAAAAGTAAAAAATAAACTTTAACACATGTGTTCCTTAGGATAACTCAAGTGATAAAAATTGGAGGATATAAATTAAGTAAGCGGAAGTCTAGGATTTAAATACTGATGGGACCATTTATATTTTCGATGTAAAAAATAAAATAACACATGTTAGAAATGTGCCGTTTAAAAAAAAAACATGTTAGAAATGTAATCGGGTTAGCGATTCGGGTTATGATAAACCGAAACACCAAATCCATACCCACAAAACAAAACCCATGTTCAAACCTTAAACCCTTCAGAAAAAACAACATTTGCATTGCGCAGCAATTTCATCTTAGGAACACAAATTTGTACGATGAATCGCATGAAGGCAATAACCACTTCCCTCAAATTCCTCAACTCATCACTCGCTACCCGAGTTCTTTCAACTCGGAACCAGGTGACTCACTTTTCTTCTTCATCTCTTTCACTCCCTCTTTTGAATCGCTCAAACGATCCATTTCGTTTTCACCAAAAACACTACTTTTCTTCGAAGCCAAACACCATTTTGGAGCTTGTTTTAACAAACGATTGGTCTGAAGATTTAGAGAAAAAGTTAGAAAATTGTCGTGAATCTATAACCCATGAAACTGTTGTTTATGTTTTGAAACGATTGGATAACAACCCACAAAAAGTTTTCACCTTTTTCAATTGGGTCAGTGAGAAAGAATGGTTTATGGCAAGTTCTTCAGTTTATAGCTCAGTTCTTAGGATTTTAGCTTATAATAAGAAGATTAAAGAGTTTTGGATTGTTCTTAGGACTATGAAGGAAAAAGGGTTTTACCTTGATGAAGAAACACATATCACAATTTCGACCGGTTTTAAAAAGGAAAAGAGGAATAGCGATGTCGTGGCTCTTAAGCATTTCTATCAAGGGATGATTGAGAATAATGCAATGCAGAGTGTTGTCGAAAAGGTGGTTGGTATTATTTCAGGGTCTGAGTGGGATGATGATAAGGTTGAGAATGAACTTGTGAAGCTTAAGATTCAACTTTCGGATAATTTCGTGCTTAGGGTTTTGAAAGAGCTGAGAATTTGTCCTTTAAAGGCTTATAAGTTCTTTCATTGGGTTGGGAAGCAATCTGGTTATAAACAAAATACTGTGACTTACAATGCAGTTGCTAGAGTTCTTGCTAGGGAGGATTCGGTTGAGGAGTTTTGGAGTATTCTTGATGAGATGAAGACTGTCGGTTATGAATTGGATCTTGATACTTACATAAAGACGTCGAGACAGTTTCAAAAGAATAGGTTGATGGAGGATGCTGTCAAGCTTTATGAGCTTATGATGGATGGTTCATATAAGCCATCGGTTTCAGATTGCATTATGCTTTTAAAGAGCCTCTCTGCAAATGATGAGCCGAATTTGGATTTAGTTTTTAGGGTAGCTAAGAAATTTGAGTCGTCAGGGTATACTCTTTCCAAGGCAGTCTATGATGGTATCCACAGGTCTTTGACAAGTGCTGGGAAATTTGATGAAGCTGAAAAAATATTTGAGAAGATGAAAAAGGCTGGCTATGAGCCGGATAACATCACATACAGTCAAATTATTTTCGGACTTTGTAAGTTCAGGAGGTTCGAAGAAGCTCGTAAGGTAATGGATGAGATTGAAAAAGATAACTGTTTCGGGGCTGATATCAAAACTTGGACCATCTTGATCGAAGGATACTGTAAAGCCGGTGAACTAGACAATGCGTTACTTAGTCTCTATAAGATGATGGAAAAGGATTGCGATCCAGATGCTGATTTGTTGGAAGTTCTGGTTCACGGTTTTGTTACACAAAAGAGGATAGACGGTGCATACAAGTTGTTTATAGAGATAACTGGTAAGTGTCGTATATGTCCATGGCAAGCTACATTCAAGAAACTGATTGAAAGTCTATTAGAAGTCAGAAAGTTTGAGGAGGCACTTGACCTTCTTCGTTTGATGAAGACTAAACAATACCCTCCATACCACGTACCATTTGTGTCATATATTTCGAAGTTTGGGACTGTGGAGGATGCTGCTGAACTCCTGAAGGTATTGTCTATGAAAAATTACCCCTCTACGGCAGTTTACCTTCAACTTTTTGAATCCTTATTCCAAGAAGGTAGACATTCAGAGGCCAAAGATCTATTGTATAAGTGTCCTCTTCATATCCGGAAGCATACCAAAGTCTGTGAACTTTTTGGTTCATCTGAGAGTCCGACAGCCGAAAGTCAGATAACTGCTGCTTAATCCCTAAAATTTTTCTTTCGTAGTATCAATCCCGTCTTTAATCACAGTAATAACTTTTATCATGCTGTCAGGTGGATTTGTCTTTGCATTTTGGAAAACCATTAGGAAGTAGTATATGATGTCAGTTAAGTTTATTCTTGAATGTGTATGATGTTTTCATGTATGAACAGTAATTTTATCATTTATGAGCATCTTTGAAAAGATTTACACAATCCAGCTTTTATCTTTTTTGTAAAGTATATAATATATTTAGATGTATATACTGGAGCTCATAAATTATACAGTTGCTGTTAATACCTATCAGTTGCCTTGCTAAAAGAAGTTACAAACTATTTGATGGCTTCAAATTGGAGTTTAAGGTCCCTTGGTACTTGTAAACTAAGATTGTTTTGTGTTTAGAAAGTATCTTTTGATATATAATTTAGATAATTTAGGGTTAATCGCATATTTGGTCCTTTCATTTATTTTAGTTTTCAAGCCGGTCCTCTACATTTAAAAAGTTTTAAGTTGGTTCCTTACGTTATTGATGTCGGTATAAATTTGTTCTTTCCATTAAATTTAGTTAATTTTGTCTAACTTACCGTTAAATTTTGAGTTAGTTTCACTTAAAACTTTCATGTGGCATCCTCCAAAGTTGTCAACATATGCAAAATGACAAACTTAAAATTTTTCAAATGTAAAAGACCAAATTAAAACCTAAAACAAACATAAAAGACCAAACATGCAATTGAGCCTTTAATTTATGTGTAAATAGGTGGTTCATGGCAATTGGACAATTTCCTTTATTTTAGTTTTACGTGTAATATTGTTTTCAAGCTATTATATAAAAATAAACAAAAATATAGTTTTCAAGCCCCTAGATTTTGGGATTGCATTTCCCACTTAGATAGATATCAGCCGTCCGATTTAGATTGACGAATGAGATCATTTTCCTGTGTGATCTAGACTGTCCGATCTCAAATCAACAATCGAGATTTTTTATCGTGTGAATGTTGGACAAGAGACAATCTTGATCCCTAGATTTTGTGGTGTTATACAATCAAAATCAATTGCACCACCTCTCTATTGATGTCTATATCAATCATCTTCGTATCAACTCTCTATTGATGGTGTAGTACATTATTTAAAGATGATTTGATTAATGTGTAATTTAAGCCGATAAATTTATTATAATCAATGGACATGACCAACTAATGTGTATAAACATGTGTAATTGATTAGTAAAAAACATGTGGTCAAATTCCACATTACTTAAAATCATAATCTTCTTAGATTATTAATTTATCATATTCACATAAAATAAGATCAAAATTGCCACTTGCATTACTGCTGCAGCTCATAGTCACAAAAATTAGGAGAACATAAACAAACAAAAAACATAACCCCATCAACAAGTAAGAAGAAAATCACTCTTCCTAACCTTATCTCTAAGACTCTAACCTTTATCATTTGTGTGAGGCTATGAAAAGTTGAAGACCCAATGAAAAAACAAAGCATTCTCAAGGTCACGGTTCACCACCATGAAGAAGAAGCAACATCATGAACAACATACCAAAGACATAGAAGTATTGAAAGCAGTTGCACAAGCTTGGTACAACCATTCTGGCAGTGTTAAACCTTTAAGCGAATTTGACGCACGTCGAAGAAATTTCAAAGGTAAACCTACAAGATTTTTGCTTGAAACATTAACCAAATCATCATCAACAAAGGACACAAACACAAACACAAACACAAACACAAACTCTTCAACTTATTATAGTGACTTTCAACAATCACTTTGGGACCCTTATGAGCTTGTAACAGTTTCAAGAAGGATTGAAACAGGATTAGCTTTAGATAATCCTTTTGATGATTTTTGTGTCTCTAAATCAATTCAACTTAAAGGTAAGAAGGAAAGTAAGAATAGTCTTAGGAATCTGTTTAATAATATGTCTTCTAGGCGATTTAATGTCCCTAAATTTTCAATGAAAAATGATACTACATGATTTTCTTCTTTTTTTTTTTATGTTAGGAGCCAGCTTAATTAATTTTCTTATTCGTTTTTATTGATTGCAACAAAGATACAAATGTAAAGTCTGCTCAACTTCATAAAGAAAAAAAAAGTAGATGAGCAATAGCATCAAACAATATGTCGATTAAAAATTCTCATATTGGACTTTTTCTGTAATTTGGAGTATCTATTTGCAATTGACCAATACTCCTATAAGATTTATCAACCATAATACTGACTATACAAAATGATTATCATTTTTGGAAGAAAAATAATGAGTAAAAAACAATAACATTCACTATATTTTCATGTTTATTTTTTCTTTTGACTGAATGTATTTTCATAAGTTTATATAAAAAACAACGATGTACCAAAAAAACAAAAAAAACAACGATGAGTAAAAAAAAAAAGTTCTTTTATTCAACAATGAGTTGGTCTCTCTGAATTAATGTTAGATAATAACAGACTAAACTCATGCAGATTTGTTAGCAAAAGAATGATTTCATATCCCTATTGCTCCAACTCCTCATTGCAATTTTTTGCATGCACTTTAGTGTTAGTGGATATTTCCACCCCCTTGTTTAGTTCATTAGTTCATCCTTTTTATTATTAAAAAAATAGTAAAAAGATAAAAGTGTCAATCAAACAAACCTAGTTCATTAATTCATCCTTTTTATTAATAAAAATATTTTTAAATGAACTATTAAGTATTAACCAAATAAGAGTATCCATACCAAAATAAACTAAATAAGAGTATTCCTCTAAGTAATATTAAACACAAAAAAAAGGTGTTCCAACGACTACAATGATGCATTTCTCATTTGAAGTTCTTTTTTTAAAACTCTCTTTTGAAAAAGTTACAATAAAAAGATAAATACTTCAAAACTCATTTTAATACTTTTAATAGAAATAGAAATACTGAAATAAGTCCATCTAATTGTCTCCTTTTAACAATCCCTTGCTTAGATAAGCAACCTCACGTATGACCATTATTTAAAAAAAACGTCTCACATAAAGTAGACCTTCATAAATTTCTTTCAATATGAAAAAGGTGATTAAAAATGTTAAAGAGAAAATATTTGATATTTCAAAATCGGAAGCATGGCCAATCAAGAGTGACCATATCAAAACATAATGTCATAGCAATATACTTTACGTGTGCATATAATAAATAAATAAAAAGTCTAAACTCATACATGTAATTTATAAATAGCACCATAGGCTTGAGTCTAACATATATATGCATAATAAAACATGAGATCGATCAAATTGTTTAATTGCAATGGCATAGCACCGCAACACAAGATCGAGTTAGGATATTAACTAGCAGTATGCCTAACAATTATTTAGCATTCTCACAGAACGTTTTTTTGTGCCAACTTAAACATATAACAGCTAACATGTACTACTTAAACTTGCTCTCCATTGAGTAAATCCATAACAACACGTTTAATGCTTCCACTGTTTTTCTTCAGCAGCCTCTTGTTAGTCTCATCGTCACGGAAACCCTGCATTCACATCAAATCACATCACAATCATTAATAAAAGAAAGCATTCACAAGAACAAGAACAATAACAACAACGCGTACAACAATAAAAATAAGGCTCAATAATGATTTAAGGATGAAAAAGTTAAAGAGTTAAGACAGTATACAGAATTGGTTTACGAATTAGTCTATATAGCAATTAAGTAGGAGATGGAGGGTAGACATTGAAATTTGCAACCCAAACAATGCTTGTTGGTTATATTCAGAGAGGCAGTGTTAGTTAGAGAAGAGAGGAAATGTAGCAGTGGTTGGATACCTTGACAGTAGATCGAATTCATAATCTGAAGCTGATAGCGCAATTAAAGCTATAGACTATAGAATGAAATTTTATTGGCTTGGTCTCTAGTTGGTGTATTCGACCAATTCTACTAAAGAATTTGTATCATAAAGCAACAACAACTACAACAAAGGCGTATCTCCTATATGGAGTCGGCGTATTCCCTAAATGGAGTCGGCTACACTTCACTTCAGCATGTTTTAATTGTGATTGAAGATGTAAAGGAGTTTTTAACATTTAAAATGGTACTGAGTGAACATTGTATTGGATCGAGTCCTTTTGATTTACTTATTAATTAATGAAATTATTTTACCACTTCACAAAAAAAAAGGAACATCAAATGAAAAAGCAGTCAAGAAAACAATTTACCATTTCGTGTAACTCTTCAAGCATAGGATCCCACTCAAAAACACCGCAGAGTTCCTCTATTGACTGCTCCAGATCGTAGTCATTCATTCTCAGAACCTCTTTGTTTAAATCAACCTGCTTAAAACCCATCTGCTCAAGCTCTTTAAGGAGAACCTCTTCCACAGATACATTCTCACCCATGCCTACCGCAAAATCATTTCCATCCATGCCTAGAGATGATGGCAGTGGATCCACAGTTGAGGTTTGCTGATTGGAGAGAACAGCTGGGGCTGTGCTAGAGAAATCAATAATGGGGTACGAAACAGATGAAGTTGAGGTTTGCTGATTGGAGGGAACTGTCGGGGCCGTGCCAGAGAAATCAATAATGGGATAAGAAATAGATGAAGGTGCCACTGAAGTTTCAGGGGCTGAGGCGGCAGGATGAACAAATGTAGCTTCCTTTGCAGGAAATTGGTCGCCCAGTTCCTGCCTCTGTTCCTCATCAACCATTTGATTCACAGGTTCAGGGGGAGCATTAGGATTTTTGGATTGATGAAAAACAGTATCTTCAATAGGTTGAACATTGATATCTATAGCCCGAGACCCTTCAGAGCTACCAACACCAAGGGGAATATTCAAGTTCAGACTTTGAGAGCTATCATAAAATGAGTCCTTGAGAGAGGCATCAACCTTCAAGTATGGTAGTGGAAGAGAGATTATTATTAAACCATTAGAAAGAAAACTTGGAGTTTTTGAGCCAAAAAATTATACAGAAAAGACAATAAACGCAAAACTGTCATTTTACCTGTATAAGGACCCAAACTCGTTGGCCAAATTTATGTCCAGAGAGAGTTGCCATCCTCCAGTATGATATATATCTACCAGGTAACGGGGGAGCTCTAAAATCAACTGCAACGTCAAGCTCCTTCTCCATGGGGACACCATCATCAAGAACCTGGGATATTTAATCAGAATATCAGATAGGGCATTCAAAAGATTAACAGACAAAACAAACCTAGAGAAAGGCTAATTAAATTTTAGAAATGGTGTAGAAGTACAACATGAGTAATTAGCAAACCTCTAAGTCAACAGAATGCGAGTCACTTAATTTGTCTCCTCCAATCCAAACAAGTTGAGTTCCCTTGGGCCACACTGCAGTGCCATTGTTGCGCATCCGCCAGATCTTTGTAAATGCAGTAGATGGAGCCATCATTGTACCATCTATGACATTAACATCCAAAATGAACCGACTATCTAGCTTAGTCCCTGCATGCTTCAAATGTTTAAAAATAGGTGGTGGACTCTTCAGACGATGCCTCTGCGCCATACAAGAAAAAAGGTATAAATACATGTGAAGTCACCAAAGAATAAAGAAAATAGAATTAAGTTTAAAAGAGGTTACATATTCTTTAGTATTCTGATATGAACATCTTGGGGCCCGAAAAGATGCAGGACGGTCCATTCTGATATAATCATCAACCTGGTTACCAGTTTCATTGATGCAAATGCTGCAGAGGTCGTAGTTTTCTTTTCTGCATTATGGGTAAAAAACAATCATAAAACACCCCAAAAACATTTTACAATATCGAAAAAAATTGAAGTGTACTTACACTATGGATTTGAAACGAGGTCCAGTTATTGGATAGACTCCACAGCCATCACAGCGGACCCCTTTGTGAAACATGCCATTTGTTGCATCAGAGTGACCGTGGCTCCTTTTGAATGGAGAAATGCGTATGTTTCCTAGAGGATGCGGCATTGAATGAAGAGGACGTGTCCCAGAAAATGGACATTCATTAGGAGCAACGAAACGTAAAGCAGGACTCTTGGTTGAAATATTATTAGGAACAGCAGAATTAATTGGTGTTCCACATCTTTCAACCTTACCAGCAAAACTGTCATCGATAGACATTTTACCCTTGTCATCACTAACAGGAACTGCTGATGAAAGTGGTGCTTTATTTACATTGTTAGATGAAAAGGGATCACTCGGAACAGTATTGAGATCAACAGCCCTCGCATTTCTAGATTCCTCCACCTGCCGATTTCTAAGTCTAAGCAGTTCAGCCTGAGTCTGTCTACTGGCATTGTATGCTTCTTCCATCAGACGATTGTTATTAGAAACTACAGACTCCATATATTGATACGGTGCAAATCTAGTGGGAAATTCTTCAGGAACATTATTTTTTGAGCTTGGACCAGCAGCAACAAGGGGGCCCTGATGATGAGATTTCAGATGCTTTTTGGAAATTGAATCAGCCAAATTCCGAAGCGCTTGACTGGGAAATGCAGATTTTGAGAGTGATAAATTAGAAAGAGCCTCCTGAACTGCTTCTGGCACAGAATTTGAAACACCAGTTTGATCTACATTTCCACATTTAAATGGGTCTGGGACAGGAGATCTTAAGGGCATGGAAGTTCCACTAGATCTAGCATAGTCACTGGCATAGGGAGCCGGATCCACACATGGAGACTGTGGAACTTTTGCTTTATGAGTGACAGATTCATCAAGATCACCATTTTTTGAACTTGTACCGCCTGCAACAGGAGAACTGCCATGTGGCTTTAGAATGGATAGTCCAATTTTGGAAATTGAATCAGCAATATTTGCTAGCAGTGGATTCGAAGCAGCAGCTTTCGAAAGTGATGAATACAGAGCCTCACGTACTGGCTCTGGCAGAGCTTGCAAAACATCAGCATTAAGAAAGTTCTCAATTAGAAATGGGTCTGAGACAGCAGGAGACCTTAAAGGGGTGGCACTTCCACTAGAACCATCAGCATCTGATTTACCACCAGAATTATTAACCAAATATACATCGATTTTCACAAATTTTAATGACTGTCTCGTCACTTCATTCAAATCATCGTCATCCACAAGATTCACCAAGTCACCATCTTCATCAACATATCTCAGAGTTAAATTTGCATCAGCAGGCAAATTGAAAATAGAGCATATCTTAGCCTTCAACCCAACCATGTTAAGTTCCAGTTGATTATTCTCGTCCACACGAACATTGAAGCGCCTGAGAGCATCTCCATGTTTCACCTGTACAGCAATAACAAATAACATGATATGACGTCAGCCTATTATACTTAAAAATAAACAAAACATTATTATTTACTACAAAAGTCTTGCACAATTAATTTTAATTAAATGATGATAGGCATCTTGTCCACAGCGATAGCCAAAACGACGCAATAACAATCATTTTGTGGTGCCACAGTAGCAGATTATCGCAGGAAAACCTCTGAGAGGCTAAAATCAAACACAGATATTCACCACGACCGATATTTGATAATTATTTTCATGAAATCCAACATGCATCACTTGCAATTCAACCGTTTCAGTATCATTCATGTTCCGATGATTAAAAAAAAACAAAACTAAAGTAAAAAATTAAAAAGAGACGCAAATCAATTATCGTTAAATCCAATTCTCAAAAATTCAACCACAAATTGAAAACAATATAATCACTAATCAGATACAAAACAAAAATCGTTACGCAAAAACAACGATCAATTTCAATTTCACCATGCAAAACCTAATTAACTAAAACCACTGCATGAAGGAACAAAAACAGCATAACAAAAAACAGAAACGAATTAAAACCGAAATAATCAAAAACAAAATTAAGAGAGAAATGAGAAAATTGAGATCGGTACCTTGATCACGAGAGCAGAATCCATAGCGATGAAAAAAAGAAAGGAACAACGAAGAGTAGTGAAACCCTAACCCTAAGAGAATGAAAGTTTGGGTTTGGATGAGAAATTTAGAGAGAAAGATTGTAAAAGTAGCTTAAGCGTACCCGTTAGCCGCTATACACGATCTCTGAAGTGGAAAATGATATATATATAACTCTCGTTGGCTTTGGGAACAAGACAATTTTATTTTTATTTTTATTTTTTTATTAGAGTATTAATTTTCTGGATTTTATAGGTATTACTTCTTGGCAAAGTTTTGGGTGTGGGGCACATAAATAGAGATATTATCCATTGATTATGATATTTATTTATTGTTCTTACTTCCTAACTACTTTCTTATTTTTCAACTTTTTATAATAAAATATTGTATCCTTAATCATTAAGGAAAAAAATAATTTTAGAAATACAACCCGGTTCTAATTTTAGAAATACAATTCGGTTTTAATAATTAATTAATTATGCTGTATGAATTTAATCGTTATATTAATGGGAAATAAAGTATTCATTGCATTTTTTACAAAAGAAAAATAACTCATTTTGTAGATAAAAACCGAAAAAAATCAATCAATAAATAAATATTAGATGTTGAAATAAAATGAGAACTTATATTAGTTTTTGGTTTAATCAATAATTTGTTGACATGTCATAATATATAACTACATGAGTATTGTCAAATCATGGGTATTGTTAAATCATGATTTTATATCACAATTACATGTCAGTGTTTTTTTGGTGATAAAATAAGGTTAGGACTAAAAGTACAACAAAAATCAAAATAGAATGGATGATAATAATATTTGATTTTAAAATAGAGAAATCAAAATCTTACAGTAAATTAAAGACAAAAAATACAATTAAATTTAAACCTAATTCTTTCTAACAGAAAATTTTCAACCAAAATTGCTACAAATAAAGTAAAATTATACACCATAGAATTGAAGCAATCTACCACTACCTTAAAGTCTATAGAGTATAATGTTGAAATTCCTACTCCAAAGTTCATTTCATTCCTAAACCAAACATCTCTCTAATCTCTCTAATAATTACATTCACCACAGGTTGTATCCACACAGTATTGGCATCTACAATTCGTCCTAAACACATTCCAGGAGATTTTGAGTATAGGATCAAGCTTAACGTCACATCCATCGGTTAAATATCATATATGTTGGCAAATATAAACAAGTTTTTACTAACTTATAAAGTATGTCTCATTTTAACTTATTTCACTCTTCTCAAACTTATACCAACTTGTACTATTTCATAAAGAGAAAACTTATACTGACTTGAATATCAAAATGTTTGAAGGGACACCCTCTTCCATAGTCTTTTCTCTCATCAATTCACCATCATTTTCCTCCTTAATCTCCGTTGTATTTTCGAAACAAATATGTTGGCACCTAATGACCTAAATGCAATACACATTGATCGGCCACAATATTCTCAAAAGATTGTCTAGAAAGAAATTTTATTTTGATTATTGATGTTGAATGAATTGGATATGGAGTACACATAATTTTGTGCAAGACACATACAATAGTTTCAGCAAATACAGAAACCCTGTGATATCTTTGTGTTCTTGTACTATTTTTCTTTTAAACAATATTTTTATCACTTCACTATGTTCCTTTTTCAACTTCACTTCACTCAATTATCACTTACTATGCAAAACATCCTTAAGCTCTTATCATATAATTTGGATGAAGCCACAACAAACTAAAAATTCCCAACAACCACAAATAAAATAGCTAAACGACATGTACACCACACAAGGCTTGATCAAATCAACATCAATGTATCTCATTTTGCATAAAATACTACTAAACAAAGACATGTTTGCCGTGTCATAGCACATGAACATCCAAACCTCAGAACTACAAATTCAAAGGAACCAATGACCTGGTAAACATTAACTTTTTTTCTTCTTTCTAATAGTTATTTATTGCGATTTCAGATGAACACACTCTCTGAAATTCAATGTTGATAGACCCTATCTTCTAAACCACCCACTTTTAGGTGGGGGTTGAGCTTTTGGTGTAGCAGAAATAATCATCGAACACAACCCAACAAACATAGCCGCAGCAATGCCGTAATGCAATATTTCATCGTTCGTTACTATTTTACGAGCAGATTTATTGATGGTATTTCGCCATTGAGAGAATTCCAATGGAAGGATTCCATTCCAACGTACATCAAGTTTCAAGAATTTCAGTCGTTGTCTCATCACGTCTTTCAAATCTTCATCATCCACAAGATGCACCACGTCACCATCTTCATCAACATAGCTCATAGTGAATTTTGCCTCAGCAGTTAAATTGAAAAGAGAACATATCTTAGCCCTGAAATCAACCATTTTAATATCCATTTGATTATTTTCATTAATAGGAACACAGAAACGCCTGATGGAATTTCCAAATTGCGCCTGTACAAAACATTGTGAGACATGATTAGATGCAAGTGTGAAAAAAATTTACCCTAAATCTACTAAATACGGGATTAGGTGGGACACGCGTCGTACCTGACACCAACAATTACACTAAATTATATCATTTTCTCAAATTTTTATTCGTGTCGATATGTCTAGTGTTCGTGTTTGTGCTTCATAGCTAACCACATCACATCACAATTGAACATACTGAATCCTTAGTAGAATAAAAAAAATCATTGATACGGAAACCTAACATTCATCACTAGCAATTTCAACTGGTTCTATCCGGATCATCAAAAGAATAAACCTAAAATCGAAACTAGAAAGGGATTTACATAGATTATCATCCAATGCAGTTATAAAAAGTTCAACCACTAATTGAAAACAACATAATCACAATCAGATGCAAAACATGAAATGAAAGAAGATCAATTAAATTCATTTTCAGAATGCAATACCTAGTAATTAAATAAAAACAGAACATGATGCAGAAATCAAAAAAAATATGATAATTAAAAAAGACAAATGAATTGCAAGCAGCTAAGTAATGAAACAAAAAATAGAGAATGAGAAATAGAGATGGGAACCTTGATGATGAATTCAGAAACCATAGCTATGAAATCAAAAGCAGTAGCAACGAAAGAGGAAAGTGTGAATGAATTTCTCTGAAACCCTAAACACTACTGAGCGGAGATAAATATGATGCTCTTATGTTGACTTTACGAACAAGAAATATTCCTTTTTCTTCTTTAATTAGGTTTATAAATCCATTTTATGTCCCTTTATTTTCTACAAAAAAGTTTAAAGTTTCCATTTTTGGGCCAAATGTCTTCGAGGTTTGGCAACGAATACTAATATAAATTATTTTGAAAAAAAAAACTGTATTAAAACATAATAAATCATTTTATAATATTAATGTAACATTTAATGCTAATTTTCTTATTATACATTACTTATTTATTACTCTTTTTTCTTTTACTTCTACAATTTATATTTTTCATATCGTTAATAAATGATAATTTTGTAAATTAACTCATAATTTCTCTTTTTCATACAATAATGATTACGAAGAAAGTAAATCATTTATTTTTTTTATTTTTTTACTCTAATATAGGGATGGAATGACAACAAGTTGGATGCATGTTTGACAACTTAAACCCGAACTCTTAAATTATTGTCAAGTAATTAAAACTTGTTATTACTAATAATTATTATTAGTAAATGTATGGTTAACATTCAATTAATGATAAATTCACACATTAACATTACTTCAATTTTGTTTAAATGATATAAATACTTATTGTAATAGTCAATTTATAATATGAACGGTAATAAACACTAAATAGTGATTTATTACCATTCTCTCTTTTGTAAGTGTAGTGTAGTGTAGTTCAAAACAAGGATGATGGCACCTAAGTGGAGTACACATTGATCGGCCACCACATTTTCAAAAGTCTCAGTTCAGATTTTTTTGGTATTTACTGTCGAATGTATTGACTAATCTTTTGTTAGATTAGAGACACTTTAAAAGGTAAGACATCTGACATATAAATTTAATGTTTCTCCATATTCAAGGTGATGATCAAACTCCTCAACCCTTAGTTAAAGGAGGATGAACATTAACCACTCAACCACATCACTCAATTAAAAAAAATAATATTTTGATTATTAATGTTGAATGAATTGTTTTTTTTTTTGTTACAATGTTGAATGAATTGTTATTTAATATTATATGGAATTGGATTTGGAGTACACATAATTTTGTGCAAGATACATGTGATCGTATCCGAACTAATTCAAAAGTAAAACTACATACGAAACAAATCCAAATCAAAATTTGTAAAAAATTATATTTAGTTAAAACTAGACGGATGAATTTTCTATTAAAACGCACAATTTGGTTAAAGTTTAAACTATATTGCTTAGTTCTAGAAGAGAACAAAATTGATTGTGATATCTTTGTATTCTTGTATTTTCCTTTTAAAGAACCTTTTATCACTTCACCATGTTCCTTCTTCAACTTATATCTTTTTTGCCAACTTCACTCAATTATCACTTCACTATGCAAAACATCTTTAAGCTCTTATTAATTTCCGTTTAATTAAAAAACTGTCCTTCATATAAAATCATGATAGTTGAGATACATAGCAAACTAATCTTATTTTCAAAAAAATAAATAAAGATTTATTATGAGTAAGGCCCTGTTTGGTTCGGGGTTTTTGGAGGGGAGGGGAGGGGAGATTTTTAAACTTTATGTTTGGTTCGATTTTTTAACGAGGGGAGGGGAGGGGAGGGAAGAAGTAATTTACTTTCTTTTTCTTATCCTTAACCTTATAAAATTAAAATAAGGATTAATGGAGAAAATTTAATGAATATATACAACCAAAAAATATATATCATGAGTAGAAAATTTATTTTTTTTGTTGACAAAAAACAAATATCTAAATTTTTAATATTTTAACAAGAATAATTTAGAGTTTTAATAAAAAAATGAGGATAATTTTGTCAAACATAATTAATTATATTTTACCTCTCCTCTTTAAAAATCCATTCCCTTCCCTCCCCTCCCCTTGGTTGAACCGAACAGGGCCTGAGTGTGTCATAAAACGAAACAGCCGACTTTAATATTTCTTACATTCTCTCAATTCTTCCCCTTTATTTTTGCTTTAAAAAAGGTGATTTTGAATTTCTTTTATATAAAATCACCCTTTTATATCTTTTTTTCTTCTCTTTTTAATCTAAATAAGTGGTTTCTATTTCCACATTGATTAATTTTTCCTTTTGGAATTTTTTGCGATTTATTTGTTTGAATGCGACGCTCGCTAATTTTTCTGTTTTGGTGAAGTTCTTATTTTCCCGTCTTGAGTGGTGTTATTATTTTCCCCTTTTTTTTTTTGAAATAATAGCAAAAATTTATTTAAGCTACTCTGGTACAAGGTGTACATGAGTAGCACTATGAAGCAACCGATACAACAGTTAAACACACATCACCGGTGCACTAACACAACACGGCACTTCAACATCTTAATACCACACACAGACCTCAAAGCCCACCCACAAACAAAAACCAGCACAAAATAAACCCAAAATTTTTAACACTACACAAACAAAGTCACCACTACCTATCTTAACAACAATCTCCGGGGTCTCAACACCACTCATAAAAAACACGCCGGTATCTTCAATCTCGAAAGGCTCCATTTCCAACTCATCACTTTAATCTCTTCCACAATAGCGCAAACTTCCATCTTTCCATTCGTAAAAATCTTACCATTTTAAGTCTTCTAAATAGCCCAAAGCGTAGAGTGCCAAATCAATAACACAGCTTGCCTCATCCTCTTATTTCTCACCTCTTCCCACACCACCTCAAAAAGAGAAGACACCGACTGGGGCATTACAAAGACTACTCCGACCCACTTAAAAATATTGTGCCAAACCGACATAGCACCCGGGCAATGCAAAAAATGATGACTTGAGGTTTCACTAAAATTCTCAGATCCCACGCAGACTCTTGGTGCTTGTGAGGCAAGGATCCCACGGTGGTCTAGATTGACTCTCGTTGGAAGCCGGTCATGAAGGAGTTGCCAAGTGAAAGCAATGACCTTTGAGGGCGCCGAGCTTTCCCAATTAACCTTAAACGCCCTTACCACTCCTTCTCCCGAATCTTCCATCTCGCGAAGCTCCTTATAACAAGTTGATTATACGACGAATTGACCGAAAACTTACCATTCGGGTCCGGGATCCATCTCCATGAATCCTCCTCCAAAGACAACCTTACCAATTCCAACCTTTCTTTCAACTGACCCACAAGATCTAATTCCCATTGGAAAAACTCCCTACGCCAAGAGAACGACCACACCCACACCTATCTCCCTCCCTTTGACAACACCCCTCCACCATAATATCCTTTTGATTAGAGAGAGAAAATTCCCGTCTTGTTGTGGTGTTTATTTGGTTTGAATTGATAGACCAACTTTAATTGACTATTGATTTAACTAGTGATCAAGTACATCAACGATGTATCTCAGAGGCATAAGTATGTTGTTTTATACTATTAACTTTGACATTATGAATTTGTTTATAGATTCATTTGTTTTTAGCGCTATTTAATTTATACCTTATCTGATGTATTGTATCTATTTCAATGAATGATCACTCTTTTTTTTTTTTGTCAAAAAAGAATCATAAAACCGTTAATTAGTAGCAAGACATTTGCAAGACAATATAAGATGCAACAAACATAACCTCATCCAACGGGACACTAATTAGAGGGAACCCCAGCCTTTCTTAATTTTCCATAAAAAAACTCCTGCAATTAGTTAATGCTATTTGAAAACCTTGCATGTTTCAATTGGAATGAAAACAATTGTTATTTGTTCAATTGTTATTTTGAACTTTGATATTGAAACAAATTAGCCCATATTTCTTTTTAAAAAATATGTTGTTCTTCCTATATCACTTTTTCTGAGTCGATTAACATGAGTCTCTTTTGAAGTACTTGTATCAAATCAACATCAATGTATATCACAATGCATAAAATAAAATACTAAACAAAGACATGTTTTCCGTGTCGAAGCATATCATGAACATCCAAACTTATAAACAAAATTCAAATGAACCAATGACCTGGTAAACATTTTTTTTCTAATAGTTATTTATTGCGACTTTCGGATGAACACACTCTATAAAACTCATTCTTGATAAACTCCATCTTCTAAACCACCCACCTTTAATAATATTTTCAACATTAATAATAGGTTGAGCTTATAGTTTAGAGAAAATAATCGTCGAATAAAACACAACATGAATCACAAAAATAGAGCCGTAACATAATATTTCATGATCGTTTTTACCGGCATATTTATTGATATTATTTCGCCATTGAGAGAATTCCAATGGAAGGATTCCATTCCCACGTACATCAAGTTTCAAGAATTGCATTCGCTGTCTCATCACGTCATTTAAATCTTCATCGTCCACAAGATGCACTGTGTCACCATCTTCATCAACATAGCTCATAGTGAATTTTGCATCACCAGTAAAATTGAAAATAGAACATATCTTATCCCTGAAATCAACCATTTTAATATTCATTTGATTATTCTCATTAATAGGAACACAGAAATGCCTGAAGGAATTTCCAAATTGCGCCTGTACAAAACATTGTGAGACATGATTAGATACACATGTAGCAAAAATTTACACTAAATCTATTAAGCACGACAGATACACTTCAGATTAGGTGGGACACACGTTGTACTTGACACCAATGATTATATTAAATTATATCATTTTTTTCAAATTTTTATTCATGTTTAGTGTTCGTTTTTGTGCTTTATAGCTAATCATATCACAATTGAACATACTGAATCCTTAGTAGAATAAAAAAAAATCATTGATATAGAAACCTAACATTTATCACTAGCAATTTCAATTGGTTCTATCCGGATCATCGAAACAATAAACCTATAATCGAAGCTAGAAAGGGATTTACATGTTTCTCATCCATTGCAGTTGTAAAAAGTTCAACCACTAATTGAAAACAATATAATCTCAATCAGACTTAAACTCCAAGTCAAATGCAAAATCACAAAATGAACGAAGATCAATTAAATTCATCTCCACAATGCAATACCTAGTAATATAATTAAATAAAAGCAGTGCATGATGAAGAAAAAATATCATAATTAAAAAAGATAAATGAATTGAAAGCTAAGTAATCAAACAAAAATTAGATAGTGTTGTGGTGCTCCGGCGCGGTGTTTTGGTGAATAAGGTAGTGGTGTCGGAGGGTATTTGGAGGTTTTTTGTTGCTCCGTTGATGGTTTGGGTATCTCTCTTGAGGTGGTTTAGACTAATCTACCTAGGTTTTATTTCTACCGGTGTGTTCAACTATCGGCTTACGAAGTTGCTTTTTGGATGTTGATGAATCAATCACTTTTGATTCGAGCTAGATCAACGTATGATGGCATCATTTTGGGTTGGATTTGAGTTCTCTTGCGGTCTTGAAGATGTGGAGTTTCTTTCTAATAATAATGAAATTAGAAGTGAACCTTCTTAAGTGGTGTTAGTTTTGGTTTTGTTAGTGGTGTTAGTTTTAATTTTGTTCATTTCGCCTATATACGACATCTTTCTCTTTATTCGTCTTGTGAAGAGATTGGTTTTAAAATTGAATAATAATAATATATTTGACGTAAAAAGAAAATCTCAAACAAAAACTAGAGAATGAGAAAATTGAGATCGGAACCTTGATGACGAATTTAGAATCCATAGTATGAAATCGAAAGCGACGAAGGCGAAAAGGCGAAAAGTGAATGAATTGTGCTGAAACCCTAACACTGTACACACTCTTTCAAGCGGAGATAACATATATAATGTTGACTTTGGGAACGAAAAATTAGGTTTATAAATCCATTGTCTCTTTATTTCTAATAAAACGTTAAAGTTTCCTTTTTTTGGGCCCAGAAAGATGACATATTGAGTTATTGACATTCATCTCTTGTAGGCATTGTTTGGTTCAAAGGAAAGTAAAGGGATGGAAAGCATGAAGGAAAGAAAGTATCTTGAAATTTGGGTTTCTACCATTTGGTTGTTTAGCTAGAGAGGAAAGATTGCTTTAAATCTGTGGGTCCCAGGTTCTAAAATTTTCCGTCCAAAATTGAGCAGAAAGCAAGAACAGTGATCAATTAAATTAAAATGACAAAAAGGTCCTTACTTTTGTTACTTGCAATTTTGTCTTCATATGCTGCCTTTTGTTTTCAATCAATGTGTTTTTTTTTACTAGTCAATTTGTTTTTTTATATAGTTAATATTTATATTGATATAAACATGTAGTAATACATTATTTAAAAGTAATAATTAATAAATTAATTAATTTGTATTCGTCAAAAAAAATTGTAGTTTTATCATAAGGATATTTATGTCATTTAATAAATGTAGATTTTTCTTTCCTCTCACTTTCCATCCACTTTCATTAATACCAAACAACTAAAAAATCATCTCACTTTCTATTCACTTTCTTATCACTTTCTTTCCTTTAACAATCTTTCCTTTCACTTTCTTTCCTTTTATTTTCTCTCATCATCCAAACAAAGCCGTAGAGAGCAGCTCGTTCACTATCAATCAAAGATTGGTTACTTAAAACAATGTGCACAAATTCTTTCCTTAATTCAGGAGTATCCATCATAATCATGAAGACATAGAATCAGTTACTTTTCGGATTTCCACCCAAATGTAATAGTCTATGTTTGATATCACGGTGGATGTGTTATAATTGTGGCAATTCACTTTGATTTTGCAAAAGTTATAACTTGTAGTTTTCGAAAATTACGGTTGGTCACCGTGATTATCAACTATAATATCAAACATGCAGAGCCGACCCAACACTTAAGGAGACCTAAAATAAACTTTAAAAGTGAGGTTTTTTCTACGATGTACAAAGCGAACTTTATTTAAATTTTTTTGAGAAGTTGTAAAGTTATGAAATTATATTTTTCTATGAAGCATTTCCTAATGAGTTTTATGACTTATCAGAGGTCATTTCTAATGAGTTTATGACTTACAAGAAACCTTTTTCCTTAGTAATATATATTTTTTTTTCATTTTCCGGAGGCATAAAGTTTTTGCTTGGGTTGCCTTACACTTGAGCTGACCTTGCATGTACGACTCCGACACTTATAATTACATTAAATTATATCATTTTTTTCAAAAAAATTATTTGTGTTAATGTGTCAATGTCCGTGTCGTGTCCGGTGCCCATGTAGTGTCCATGCTTCATAGACAAGTTCAAATATGGAATTTTAACGAGTCATTCTCATAAACTTAAAAGAAGAAAACCAACACTAGACCATTAGAATGTCTTCGAAGCCGTGGCAGAAACTGGTGGATATGCTAAACATACATAAACCATACACAACAGAAAATAATGTTACAATTAAGCTACAAAGCAGCTCATGGATACTAGAGAGCGCGACATCAAATCATATGATAAAAACCTTAAAGATAATGTGTGAATTGAATAAAAGTTGTGATGTGTTTTTGAGGGCAAAACAACCAGATAAATGTTCTTTGTTGGTGAGCATATTTGGCAATGAAGAATTTGAATTGATTCTTTACATTTTTAAAGATCTATATATAAAACTAACAATTTCGGCGTTTTCTATCAGCTGAGCTAAGACTTCTTGACATTACTTTATTTATTACTGTTGTTAAATATTGAGCTTCAATTGCTAATCAACTCCCCAAAAATGAATTACTGGGAGAAGTAAAGTTTGATTACAAAAAAACAATTATTTGTCAGATTTTATTTAACACTGAGTCGAACTATGAATTATAAAATCTTCTCTTAAAACATGAGAGTTAACACATCATTGAATAAATCTAAAAATTAAACATTTACTTGTAATTAAGACTGAAAGAAATATAAATAATGATACGTGAAATATAACATACATGAGTTCTTCTACACATACTCATTATATATAAGAAATTTGAAAATTACACATGACGTCTTAAGTTTGATTCTCACCAACTCCTTGTAAACCAAAAAACAAACAAATAAAATGTCAGCACATAAAATGAAACGTACACATCTATTAAACTTTAAAGAAGATAATTGCTGGAAACAAAACAAAGCTCAACCCAAGTCATAAAAGCAGAGGCATTATATAATAATTCCTCGTTCTGTACTATTTTACCAACAGATTTATTGATGGTATTTCGCCATTGAGAGACTTCTAATGGAAGGAGTCCATTCCCGTATACATTCACTTTCAAGAATTTCATTTGCTGTCTCATCACGTCTTTCAAATCTTTATCATCCACAAGATGCACTATGTCAAAATTTTCATCGATATAGCTCAGAACGAATTTCGCATCGGCAGTAAAATTGAAAAGAGAACATATCTTAGCCCTGAAATCAACCATTCTAATATTCATTTGATTATTCTCATTGATAGGAACATAGAAACGCCTGCGGCAATTTCCAAATTTCGCCTATACAAAAACATTGTGAGACATGATTAGATGCATGTGTAATAAAAATCTACGAAGTACACACACTCCTCAGATTATGCGGGTCATGTGCTTTGTCAAATATCGACATTTACAATTACAAAATTACATCATTTTCTCAAAATTTTATCCGTGTTAACGTTAGTATCATGTCTGGTGTTCGTATTTGTGCTTCATAGCTATCAATGTGTATAAATAAATAAACTAATTATTTAGTAGTAAAGTCTTGCCCAATTAAAATAGGTATCCAGAAACCACACATCACACACAATTGAACATTTTGAGTCCTTAGTAAAATAAAAGCAGGGCATGATGCAGAAAAAATATTAGAACTAAAAAAGATAAATGAATCGAAAGCCAATTAATTAAACAAAAAATAAAGAAAATGATAAAATAGAGATCGGAACCTTGATCACGAATTCAGAAACCATAGCTAAGGAGGAAAGTGAATGAATTGTGCTGAAACCCTAAACCACTATACTATACACTCTCTGAAGCTTAACATATATAATGCTCTTCTTATGTTGACTTTGCGCACAAGAAATTTCCTTTTTCTTCTTTAAAAAAACAAAAGGTTTATAAGTCCATTTTGTCCCTTTATTTTCTAAAAAGTTTCCATGTTTTGGGCCAGATGTATTCGAGGAGGTTCGGTTAACAAATTGATCTTTAAATTTTTTAAGTATCTAAATGATTGAAAATTTATCTTCCCACCCCCTCCCCATTCTCTATAAAATCCAAAATTGTCCTTCATTTAAAGTGTTAAAATCTGAACCGTTAAAAGAGAAATTTCGAATTAGGATTCTAAGTTCCGAACTGATATAGTACTAGTTGATTGTTCTGTTTTTTACAATTTTGCACAAGTAAGGTTCAAATTCTATATATTCTTCTAACTTGTGTGCACGTTAGTTAGGATAATAGAATTTGAATCTAGCATGTTCGGACATTAGTTAGAATTGCTATATGCAGTAACAGAATTGCTATATGTAGAAATAGAACAATGCAATGAAGATGCGTGAAACATGCAAAAAATAAAGCAGAAACTCGTTTAATGCAGAAACGTAGCAGCAATGCAATTACGCAGAAAAACAACAAGAAATTATCAAAAGATGAGAAAAATTGTATACTAAATATTGGTTCCAATGTTCAGCCTCAAAAAGATGACCTACATCTCCGGGAGAGAGTAGCTCGTTCACTATCAATCAAAGATTGGTTACTTAAAACAATGTGCACAAATTGATTCCTCAATTCAGGAGTATCCATAGTAAAAAAACAGCCACAAACATACATTCAAGTGAATTATTTGTAAACCAATAAGCCATATAATCAATTAAGCTAAACATACATAACCATGCACAACAGAAAACGTTACAATTAAGCTCAGGACAAAAAATGCACAACAGAAAATGATTACAACAGAAAATGGTTACAAGATAACCATGTTACAACAGAAAATGCACAACAGCAAGGACTTCCGGACAGTACTTTATTACTGCTGTTAATGATTTCTCTCATGGAGAGTGAGTGGATCAATGTATTTGGTGATAAAAGATAAATTTTACAAACAGTACTAGATGAAGAGACAATTTGATAAACAATAAAGATTTTTAAAAGGAAGAAAACCAAAGATTCACTTAAAAAAACTCAGCCACAAATAACAACTAGCAGCTAGCCACCTCTAAGGACACATTTGATTGAAGTATGTTTATTTGAATGAACATTATTTTCTGTCAAAAAAAAGTGTCAAAGACAATCGATTATAATAAGATGCAACCAGATGCAACAAACGTAACCTTATCCAACAGGAAATTAATTGCAGGGAATTAATTTTGCATAAGCTACAAATTGAAAATTCCCAACAACAACAAATAAACATAGCTAAACGACATGTACACCAAACAAGGCTCGATCAAATCAACATCAATGTATCTCATTTTGCATAAAATACTACTAAACAAAGACATGTTTGCCGTGTCAAAGCACATGAACATCCAAACCTCAAAACTAAAAATTCAAAGGAACCAATGACCTGGTAAACATTATTTGTTCTCTTTCTAATAGTTATTTAGTGCGACTTTCAGATCAACACACTCTCTGAAACTCATTCCTGATAAACCCTATCTTCCAAACCATCCACCTTTAGTAATATTTTCAATCTTAATTATAGGTGGGGGTTGAGCTGTTGGTTTAGAGAAGATAATCGCTGAACACAACCCAACCCAAGCCACAAAAGCAGAGGCGTAACATAATATTTCGTCGTTCTGCACTATTTTATCAACAGATTTAATGATGGTATTTCGCCATTGAGAGAATTCCAATGGAAGGATTCCATTCCCGTATACATTCACTTTCAAGAATCTCATTTGCTGTCTCATCACGTCATTCAAATCTTCATCATCCACAAGATGCACCACCTTGAAATTTTCATCAACATAGCTCATAACGAATTTTGCATCAGCGGTAAAATTGAAAAGAGAACATATCTTAGCTCTGAAATCAACCATTTTAATATCCATTTGATTATTCTCATTGATAGGAACACAAAAACGCCTGCGGGAATTTCCAAATTTCGCCTATACAAAAACATTGTTAGACATAATTAGATGCATGTGTAGCAAAAATCTATGAAGCATAAACACTCTTCAAATTATGCGGGGGCCACTTGAAAATCGTTCCGGTTTGTTAAAAACATATGAATAGTGTAAAGATATGTACCGGACCGTGTTGAAAACTATTCCAGTATCATATTGTTCGTAGAACATGGACCTTCAATGATGGCTAGAGAAGAACTCTTTAAAATCTCCATCACTTTGAATTTTGTGTCCAGTAAAGGTAAGAAATACATAATCGTCAGGCTTGTATTTGGTACATTAACAATTGGGAGTCATACAGTGGTAAATCATAATGTGTAGAAGCGCATTAAGAAAAAGAAAATAAACAATATAAACCGAAGTGTTCCGGCAATAATTTACTAACAAAGTAACATATCAGAATAACTTTCAACATGGTTCGGTACACATATTTACACCATATTTTTAACAAAGAAAAGACTGACACAAGAGGTAGAGCAACATCTAAAATTCAGGGGATTCATTAACGATAAAAATCATATTATTGGTACAAAATATCAAGACCCGGGGAGAGGGAGGGGCTGCAGCTGCACCCCCTCAATTCAATGCACCTCATGTCTAACACTGACACTTACAATTACAGAATTACATCATTTTCAAATTTTTATTCGTGTTTGTGTCTGTATCACCCTGGTGTTCAATGTGTATAATTAAATAAAAGCAGGGCATGATGCAGAAAAAATATCATAATTAAAAAAGATAAATGAATCAAACAAAAAAATAGAGGATGAGAAAATTGAGATGGGAACCTTGATCACGAATTCAGAAACCATAGCTATGAAATCGAAAGCAGCGATAAAGGAGGAAAGTGTGAATAAATTGCTCTGAAACCCTAAACACTATACACACTCTCTAAAGCGGAGAGTGACATATAATCCTCTTCTTATGTTGACTTTGCCAACAAGAAATATCGTTATTCTTCTTTAATTAGGTTTATAAATCCATTTTATGTCCCTTTATTTTCTAAAATAACACGTTAAAGTTTCCATGTTTGGGCCATGGAGAAGTTCCGGTAACAAATTGATCCGTTGACTTTAGAAGTAATTTTAATAATTATCGACTTAATAATGCATTATTGACAATAAATTTTATTAATTTAATATTTTTTGTCATATAGTCTTAATACGTATTTTCAAATAGTATACTACAGATGCACACACTTTCACTTTCTCGGCCTTTGTCTGGTGGTCTTGAAGACCCGAAGTTTGATGTGTTTGAACAATAAGACTTGGTCGTTAAGTCGACTCTCCTTCAACATTCGAGCTATGATCGAAACTTTACGAAATTGCTTCTCTCCCACTTCTAATGACGAGTTAGTAGATAAACATGTCAGATGGAACAATAATAACTCTTGTACCATTTTGAACGTGGACGGAAGTTGTCTCAGTACTCTTGTTCGAGCTGGATTTGGAGGCATAATTATAAACACCTTTGGTCACTACCTTGCAGGCTTCTCAAACTTCATTCAAGGATCATCAGACATTTTGCTTGCGGAGCTGACTGCTATCTTTAGGCACCTCATGCTGGCCAAAGACATGAATATTAATAAACTTGTCTGTTACTCTGACTCTTTACTCTGTGTTAACCTCATCAAAGGTCCACAAGTTAAGTATCATATTTATGATGTATTGATCCAGGATATCAAGGAGTTGCTTTCTAAACCAATGGTGCTCTCCACCACACAATAAGAAAAGAGAATCAATGTGCAGACTTTTTCGCTAAACTTGGAGCATCATCAGATGCCGATCTCCTGACTCATATATCTTCTCTAAAAGGCCTTCGTAAACTTCTTAAAATTGACGCAATAAGAACTTTATTTCGTCATGCTTAATTTTTCTTTTTAATTTTTTTCTTCTTTTTATTAGCTTCATATCAAATTTTTTTTTTACTGTATACTTTCTATTCACTTAAAAATTGATTTTTTTTGCCAATTAGTACATTGATAAGTTACATGAATTGACAAATACTACTCAAATTTCTAAAGGCACGCCTTATCAAGCAAGATCTCTTTGCTAAAATAAATCTTAAAAAATAATCAAGCCAATCTACACATACTACAAAATTGCAACACAAAAAGTCAAAATTAATCTTTGCTAGCATTAGACCAATGAGACCAAGCCAATTCTTCTTTCTTCAATGCACTAGCTAGAGTAGAGATATCTAATTACTCCTTCAATGACCATGACTACCTTTGCAAATTTTAGCTTAAGTTCTATAGAAGATCATTGGCTGAAGAATGTCTCTAGATTTATAGTTGCAGATTTATCTCATAATATGTTGGCTTTGCCTTCTTATAGATTCATTCAGATGATTGTTTTTATTGGGTTTTGATCTAATCCCGCTAATTTTTAGTTGCTTTCTATTTAGTAAATTGTGTGTGGTGCTGACCTACATCAAAAGGTGGCTTTACTCGTTTAGTGTAGAGTAGCGGCAATGCAATTACGCAGAAAAACAACAAGAAATTATCAAAAGGTGAGGAAAATTGTATACAAAATATTGGTTCCAAAATTCGGCCTCAAAAAGATGACCTACATCTCCGGGAGAGAGCAGCTCATTCACTATCAATCAAAGATTGGTTACTTGAAACAATGTGCACAAATTCATTCCTCAATTCAGGAGTATCCATAGTCAAAAAAATAGCCACAAACATACATTCAAGTGAATTATTTGTAAACCAATAAGCCATAGCTCATAGAATCAATTAAGATAAACATACATAAACCATGCACAACAAAAAATGTTACAATTAAGCTACAAAGCAGCTCATGGATACTAGTGACTGCCGCATCGAATCACATGAAAAAAACCTTAAAGATGATAATGCCTGAAGTGAATAAAAGTTGTGATGCGTTTTTGAGGGCAAAACAACTAGAGAAATGTTCTTTGTTGGTAAGCATATTTGGCAATGAGGAATTTGAATTGATTCTTTGCATTTTATAAGATCTATATAAAACTACTTCATTTTCCAGAGCTTCTTAGTACTTTTTTTTTTTTGGTAAAAGAGCTTCTTAGTACTTTATTACTGTTGTTCATGATTTCTCTCATGGAGAGTGAGTGGATCAATTTATTTGGTGATAAAAGATAAATTTTACAAACACTAGATGATTGCTGTATGAATAAATCATTCTCTGAAGTCTTAAATAGAAGTGGGGCCTCTTTTTTTTTTGTGTGATTCTCTATTATGCAAGAAACTCTAAAATATCAGTAGAAAAATATTATAAGATTTTATTTTTCAAATAATATAAGATATTCTATACGTATGTTATTTGCTTAAAAAAAAAATTCTATCTTAATTAGGATTATTTATTCTAATTTGTATTTTAAGGATACAAATTAAAAAACTAAAAAAAAGGAATAAATTTTTATTAAGAATATAAATTTTTAAACGTTCAAAATATGAAATATACAATTTTTAAGATTATATTTCTATATATAATTTATTAACATGTTTTGCATAAATAAAAAAAACTTATTAACATGTTTTAAAATTAAAGTATTTTCCTTGTAACCAAAAAAAATAAAAATATTTTCCTTGTTAATTAGAAGGTCAAACATTGATATTTCATGTTTACCATAGACATTTAGAGTTCAATTTCTTGAATCAAATGTTCAAAAATATCATAAACTGGAGCAAGGCCAATCCATTGAAAATAAAATAAAAATAAATAAAAAATATGCAAAGTTTTTGGAATCTCCCAATTTCAAAAGATGTCAATATTTAATTACATGTATTTTTTCTAAGCCATAATAAAAAATAGTTAGTTGAGTACAACAAGTTAGAACTTAGAACACTAGCCTATTCTCCACAAGATCAAAACTATTCATTCTAGATAATCAATATCAAGAAAATCTACTACGAATATATTTGATGTCAGAGTGTATGTCGTGATTTTAACACATCACCGACTGTGATATCAAATATAATTAATTATTGTGATAAAGAAGAAAAAAACTACTACAAAGAATTATATACTAATTTACTTCAGTATCCTTGTGTGATCTGAATAAGACTCTAGCCAAGTGCCAAACCACATCAAGTGTTATTTTTCTGCCTCGTTGAACCAATATCTTGCGACGGTTACCAGCAAAAGTTAACAGCACCAACACCGTGATCCATATCACCATGGTGACTCGGAGAGACAAGATCATCACCGACACAACTGCGGCCACAACGGCCAAGTAAAGGAACGGTACCGTTGATGTTGAATAATCAAAAACAGAATATAACGTTAACACGGCCAAGACAACCAACAATGTTGAGATTTTGATTATGCTAATATTGGTCATACTTGGCAGCAGACAGGCTCTCATAAACCAAAGGAAGATACTGAAATTAATAATGACAAAGAACAAATTGGTGGGTATTATATATATGTAAAAAAGTAGCCACTAGACAATAATTTGTTGGTTTGGTTTGTATGAATGGTGAACTATCTTATATTGTTGATTTTTGAATCAGTCATGTGCAGCACATGGGGTATTGGAGTGGTGGTTTTAGGACTTATTATTTATTAGTGATGATGGTTGTTACTTATATATAATAGTTGTTATAATGTCTACGGTATATATTAATGGTCAGAAAAGGGAATATTATTTTTTTATTATAATTATTATTATTATTTTGATAGAGAAAAGAGAATATTTATTTTGGTAGAAAAAAAAAGGGAATATATTTTTTTTGGTACAAAAGAAAAGGGAATATTATTAAAAGTGGTGACCAATTCTTGTTGAATATATATTTTTGTGTGCTACAGTGTGATATTCTTCCTTACAACCCAACATCAGGCACTATTTGCAAACGCGTTACTGTGATATGATTTTTTTTTATATATAATAATATGAGATGATATTTGATAAAATACGAGGAAATAGGAGAAAATTCTGAAATTGATTTTCAATTGTTTTTCTTTCTTATAATTTAGTGGTCAGAACTTCATTTTATCAATAATATGATAAAGACTTTCTAATGTCTCTATTTCGGTTGATTTGCACCATTCAAAAAAAAAAAAAAATCTTCAGAAGCCAAACAATCCTAATTATTATTTAGGAGAACAATTGTTGTTATAAATTTATAATACATCCCATTATATTCAATGTTAATGGCAAGTGAATTTTTTAACCACAAGTTTAATCTGATTTATAAGTTAGCTCTGACATCAAGTGATTTCAATCACCTCTATAATGTTGTTGTGGGAATCGAACCGTAGTTCTTCTTACAAAGTCCGGCGCCAATCATCAAGAACAACAATATACCTCATCATTTATCATTGCAGGGAGATTTCGATGACAAAACCATGTTTTTTTCTACATTTTTTTAATTTTTAAAATAATGTTTCCATCTAATATATATTTTATGTAAATTAGTTTTGCATTGTAATAAACATAATATTTGATTATAATTTTGCTTTCAGTCGTAATGAAAATGATAAACATATTCCAATTCAAATTCAATTTGTTTAATTTCCTATTAAATATTTTAATCCTATAACAAAACCATTCAAATTCTATAATTTAAAACACCTCTTCAGAGATTTTTTTTTTTAAACAAAAGGTTGGAAGCTAAGAGCTAGCCAACCCAAAATATATTAAAATATAAAATTGAAAATAAAGAGGAGGGGACATAAATCTAAACTCCATTAAATACAATATCTAAAACTAGGAATACCTAGCTTGTTTTTAACTAAACTATCATTAATAAAGTCAAAAATTTCTTGCCAAAAAGTAAAAGAGGACAAGTTACAGCCATTTTTTCAGAGATTCAAATTATAGAGTTAGAATGTTATTTTTTAAAAAATGTTTTATCTGAATGAAAGAAGGAAAGTGTGATAATATACAAACTAATTTTATCAACCTTCTAATTTTAAGATGCAAAACTTATTTGAACTCTAAGATTAGAGCGTGCTTTTTTATCAACCACATCTATCCTAAACCTCCATTGCCCTTTACTCATCTTCTCCACTTAGGCACAACTGACAACTCCATGCCCAAATCCTACAACTCCAAACTAACATCACTTCATTCTCATTGTGAGTTTCGCAATTAACCCCGGAAAATTAAATAACCTCATCAATCAAAAAACACAACAAGGACAAAAACAAAAATAAGTGAAGGAAAACTATCATACAAAAGCTGAAAGCAAAAAGAATGAAGGCTGGCAATGCATAAATAGAGAATGGGGCTGTGAACCGTCGAATACGACACCACTCAGCAGCATATTTGCAACGCCTTCCCTCAATCATGTTGCACATATTTCTAAATGGTCAGCCAACATAGCTTCTCCATGGAAATGGCTGCTACAATGAATGCCTTGACACCACCTATCAGATTGTAGCTCTCCTCTTTCATTTTCCTATACCTTTCTCTTTCCCTTGCAAGTTCGACACTATATGGTTTTGTTGGTTAACACTGAGCAAGTACTAGTATTTAAGAGAGAAAAGACTAGAACTTTGTGTATATAGGCCACCATTAAATCCATGGACTCACTCATCAAATGCATGAAAATAGTTGTGTATCATGCTCACTACTTTTACAATAGCAATTGCCAGTAAGGATGTTCAAAGTTGTTTGTAAGTTACACATTAATAACTAGAACTATAAATGACCCATTGTGGACAGGAAACCACAAAGCTTATTGATTTTGGAGGAAAAATGTGAAACTACAAATAAAAAGAGTTATTTTTTTCTTATTTGTATATTGCATGTCAGCAAAACTGTTATTATGCTAGATATTTAAAAGGAAATGATGCTAACATCCGCACCCTTTAGGTAACATACGTTGGGCAACTTCCAGTAGAACAAGTCCCCAATGTCTGTTGGGCCGTCACTTTATAACTCATAGTTGCTGATCAAGATAACTACCTTTGGGAGTTCTTGGAGATTTGGTGGGAGTTCTGGGGGACAAACTTTCGATATACTCAGTTACATTTTCAGAAACGTTCTTCAACCAGGAGGTACTTCGTGTTAACCAACCACTCTGTCCTTCTTGCGATTCATGTGCATTTCTTTTCCTCTCTTCCTCTGCCAATATATCTACCCACCTCTTGGCCATGTAAGATTTAATGGCTTGGACACCTTCCTTTACAACCTCCATAGGTGGCAATTCAATAGGGTTCTGCTCCAAGTTTAGCTTGATTAAGCTATCAAGGCGACCAAATGTATCAGGAAGGGCATATATTTGATTGTTGCTAAGATCCAATTCCCTGAGGCTACTAAGATCACCAAATGTCTCTGGTAATTCTTGAAGGTCACTGAAGTTACTGCTGAGGTTGAGAACTTCAAGACTAGTCAATCTCCCAATTGCAATAGGAAGCCCATGTAGTTCGTTAAAATGAGCATCTAGATAGCGCAATGACTTCATCTCACAAACAGACGAGGGGAGTGATCGTATCTTGTTTAAACCAACCAAGAGCTTCTGTAAACTTTGTAATTCATATCCAATGTTCGTTGGCAAATATGACAGACTGTTAAAGCTTGCATCCAGCTCAACCAATGATCTGATCATTTTATTTGCAAATAATTCAATCATCAATAATATAGACATCCATAGCTTAGATACATATAAAGAAACAAAGTAAGGTTTCAAACTGTTAATGCGATATTATTCGAAATATTTGGATGCTTTTCTAAAGAATATTTTAGGTTGCAAGATGTAAATTAAATAATTATGAAATGACCTAAATATTCAATACTTAATGGATTGAACAATTTTTTTTTAAGGAAGTGAAAAACTAAAGAGCAATAAATAAAATGAGTTCAATAAAGACATATAAATGCAAAAATTCATACTTAAAATCAAACTGTTGTCCTTATATGCTAAACCACAATTATTACCTAAATTAGCAACAATGAAAACAACATAAAGAATGGTGTTCTCATAGATTTTTCTGGTAGAATATCTCGTTACCTGCAGTGACTGATGGAATCAGGAAGGGCACTCAGCTTATTTCCAGAGACATTGAGAATTTTCAACTTTTGTAACAAGCCAATTGAATCTGGAAGGGACTCCAAAGTATTTGAAGAGATATAAAGCTCCTCAAGATTTTGCAGCTCAGCTATGGCGTCAGGAATCACCTATCATGCCACAAAAATAAATAAACCACATAAAAAACTCCTCTTAGAAATCTAGCTCAATTAATGTAATTCGATTCAGAAGAAGGTTTATTCGTATTCCATCACAACTCTGTTATTTCACATTTGAGACTCACTATAAATGTAACCCTATGAGGTTCACACATATCAGTTACTTGTTGATAATTTAGCCAAGGAAAGCATTGCAATAAACCAAAATAAAACAAAAAAATTAAAACAAAATCCTCAATTCACAAACTTTAATCAATCACTCTAAAATATTTTAAATGGATGGATCATTTCAAGATTGTTTCAATTCCCAGCCCACGTTGTTCACTAAACCCACATACTGTAAGCATCTCGCCCTCACATGCCTCATGTCTAGGGAGATGTGGACCTTCATAAGATTTTGACTTAGCCCGGTTAGAACTACAATGCTTTACAGACCTCCTCTACTATGATCGGCCCATATTCTAATACTCAGATGGCACCTCCCCATACTCAATGTTACCTGGGGCCAACCAATCCGAATAGAGTCAGAGTAAAATAGTGAGTACATGGTTGCGGTGAAGAAACCCCAGCCAAATAGCCTTAACATAGGGGGCAAGATCTTCACAAGATAGAAGGAAACTTATGATTAAAAGAAGATAACCACCAAGGAAAATCAAATCTTTTATTCAACGTAAACATCAAACACTAGAACTTGAGCAAATGTCATAAAAGTTCCACTCCGAAACAATAACCAATCATAACATACTTCAATAATCAACAGTTGTAGAATAAAAATCAAACTCAATGTAATTGTTAAGAATCATAGGAACATAGTGCCATAGATCATACTCATAGGAGAGAAAGAGAGCATAGGAATACTCATGAGGTAAAAGATCATAAGAGATCATATTGAATTGATAAAAGATGATGAAATGAATACAATTCATGCTCTTATTAGAGCTATTTGATGATTAATCAACTAACTACCAAATAACTAAATAGCTAACCACCTAATGACTAACTAACTAACTAACTAACTAAGTAACTATTCTCTAAGTGATTATTTGTATTCTTAACGGCTCCCTTAAACTCAAGATTGAGAAATTTACCAATTTGAGTTTGAATAACAATTATTTTCAACATTTGTTGTGTGAAAAAAATGCAATCTAAAATTGCAAATAGTATGATGTGCAACAGTGCAAGTCCAATTGAATCCCAAGCAGCCAATGCTAACAACAATAGTAGAACCTTGTGCTGCTACAAGCCCAAATAATTCCTCCATCACAGTATAAGAGTAAGCAGTGTTGCACCAAACTCAAACCAAACAATTTTCAAACTCTAGTAGTAAACTGATCACAACATGAAACACAATGATAGTTTACCAACTTCAAAAGTGACCATGAAATACAACAAAAGGCAATTCAATTAGGTGCCAAGAAAACACTGGAGCAACAATAAAACCATATACACAAGGGCCAATGAAATCCAATCCCAATATTATCTTCAATCATACCATAGGATTATGACAATTCCATCACACTGATGAAGCCACTACAAATAACCACCAAAATTTACGAGTCTTCAACCCATAGCCTCTGAGCAGGTTCAATCCAACAAATCAAATCATAACATCCATGATAAAAGTAATCAGTGAACCCTTAAAAGCAACTTCAGTGAAATTCCAAACTTTAATTCGATTCTTAGAGTACACTAACACCAACTAAGAGATACCAATGTAGACTTCATCAAATTGAAGCAGCAATCAACAAAAATTGATCTTCGAGGTGCATTTGAAACTAACTCGCTAAGTACCAGAATATCAATATCAAAGTTATTCAGCACCCTTAATACTTGACTTAATAAAATTGTGTTCATAAGAAAACAAAACACAATTGTATGCCTTCTGTACCATTCAGAAACTTGCAGAAAAATCTAGGCAAAAGAAAGTGCTAGATTTGAACAAAACTCAAAACAAACCAGATTTGAATGAGCTATGAACTACAATGTGCATAAACTCAATCACAAACCTCAGTAAAATGTAATTCAACCCTTCAAACAGATTCTGAGTGAGTAAATCCAACTTGCACCAAGATAGCATCAACAACCACTCTCAAGACAAATGCATTCATCATTTAGTTGATACCAGCAGTGTTATCTTGATGATTAAAGGAATTTGACAGCAGCAACAAACATTAACAAAACCAATTTTCAATCTCCAGCTTCTCAAAAAATGCCAACCATGTCAAATACTAACTACTAACAATCTATTTTTCAAACTCCAAGAATAAACCAATTGTAGCTAGAAGTACAATGGTGGCATACGGATAAAATCACAATGTCGCTACCAATCACAACAGCAACTAACAATCAGAATAAAGGAAACCACATATAGGGGAATAATGAACTAACCACCAAATAACTAACTAACTAACTAACTAATCACCCCTAATAACAAACTAACTAACTAACTAACTAACTGACTGACTAATCTCTAAGTGATTATCGGTATTCTTGGTAATCAACTATAAAAACTAAACTCATATTATACCTAACACTGAAATGGAACTTTGCACATGAATATAAACGAAAAAAACAAAACACGTAAAATCAAGGTAAGCATTGTTACCGAAAGCTGATTAGTGGAGAGGTTAAACACAACCAAAGAAGCAACGTTACAAAATCCCTCGGGCAACTTTCTCAACCGCTTCCCAGTAAGATCAACTTGCTCAACATTCTTTTCACGCGCCTCCTGCAATATCTTCCCAACATGTTCATTAGATTTACCATCCTCAGCCACATCACCATCCTCACCAATATCACTACCATATTCATAAATCTTCACAAGCCGTTTCTCAGCATCCTTAAGAAGCTTCTCATAAGCATCATGCATCTCATCTCTTTGCAACAGAGACTTATGTAAACGTTTTTCTTTCTCAACAGATTCTCTACATTTCATTTCTCTTTCGTTAATGTGAACACGCCATTGCTGTTCGTCGATCTCCGGTGGTCTAGGGAGGATTGCGATGTCTTCCAATTGACGTGATAGATGTGATTCTAGGTCGATTAATTTGACCTTGGCGTTATCGACTTGTTCGTGAGTGGGACGATCGCCGATGTGAGTGAGGACTGATCGGGCTTGTGAGACTTCGGAGATGGCGCGGGTCATTGCGGATAGTAGTTTTGGATCGGTGAGATTCGGCATTTGGCCGACGATGGAAGAAGATGATGAAGATGAAGATGGATCGGAGGGTGGTGGTTGTTGTACGCCGGAATGAGAATGGGACATGACGTAGGAGAGAACGGGGTGGGTTCCCGGATTGGGATCCATGGCGGTGTGAGAGAGAGTGAGAAATGACGCCAAGTTGTTTATATAACGATTAGTATTTGGGTTGTTGAGATTAGAATAAACGGTTGATTGGTTGGTTAGTTAGTTAGTTGAATCAGGCTGAGTGATTGTGTGATGGTAGCGTTGCTAATTTACAAAAGCTGCATGTCATGAATGTTTGGTTTATGAAAAGTATAATTGATTCTGTCTTCAGAATTGATTATGCTTGAAGCTAGAAATTATAGTTTTTGATTTTTATAATTGATTTTTATACTGAAATTGAAATTTACTGTTCAACTCACTTCCAGTTGATTGTATCTAAACATAAATCAATTCTATCAAAATCAATTCTGCTAAAATTAATTCTACCAAAATCAATTTTATCAAAATCAATTCTATTTAAATTCAAACCAAACATATTACTCTAAAATTTTGGTTGCTTTACCCTTTGTATTTTGTTTAATCATGATATAATTTTTAGTATAATTTGCAGCAATTATATTATAATTTTAATTTTCATTAAAATTATATTTTGCGGTAGTTTTTTTGCAGTGATTATATTTTGCGGCAGTTATATTATGATTGATTGAGTCCAGGGTAAAACATAAAATCATATATTACAGGCATAAAACACAAAATCTTATATTATAAAAGGTAAAGTAACAAAAGTTGTTTACAAGGTTAAAGCAATTTTTTTTGTATTAACCCTTAATTTTTTTGTTTTTACTTTCTTATACAAACAAAACTTGTAATAAAATTATCAAATGTTGGTTGTGGTAGTTGACGCCGGACTTAAGAGATAAAATTTAGTAGAGAAGACTTTATCATTTAATTTCCATAATTATATTTGAGAGAGACCGAAACCACTGAATTTCAGTGTTCAAAATCAATGAGAAAGGGGACTGGAAGGTGAAAACCAAAAAAAGAAAAAAATTCAAATATAGGTTGTTTCTTCCTCAATGGGAAACTCATCACTTGAAACAGAAACGAGTTCCTTTTTGCCATTTGAGAACACTACTAATCATCATCCAACACGTGTATTCATTGTACAATGTTTCACTTTCTGTCTTTAAGGTTGTTTGTTAAGTCCAGTTCAACACTCTTTCATCGTAAACTGAACAAATCCTAAGGTTGATGGAATATGGAAACCACGCGCTCTCTCTCTCTGCTTCTTCTTCTTCTTCAGTTGCTACTACTAGCTTCTGTTTCTGATGCTAAGAGGCGTAAGAGATCTCAATGGAACACACTCACAGGTATGACTCAATATGATGTGTTTGTTTGTGTTTAATTTATAAACTTTGAATGATTGTGTTAATTCATTTCAGCTTAGTTAGAAGAAGCGATTTTATTTTATTTCTCATAATGAATGGCTTAATAGATTAGACTCTTTTGTTCAATGTTGATTCATCAACCTCTTCATGCATGGCTAAATCAACTTCCTATTTTCGGTATCAATGCGGGTATGTTAAAATCACGGTGATCTACCATAATTTTGTAGAAGCTCCGAATCACGGTGATCCACTATGATGTGATTCAGACATACACTTACTCAAACTAACTTTAGATAAGTTTCTTCAATTGTACTCCCTCCGTCCCAAAAATGTAAGAGAAAAAATAAAAATCACACTTATTAAGAAAAAGTAAATATAGTGATTGAGAGTATGTTTTTTTGAAAAAAGTTGTATAGAAAGATGTAAAAACAATTTTTATTGGTTGTTGGTTAGAGAAAAAGTAAGAGAGAGAGAGTAAATTTTTCTTGAAAAGATAAATGTTTGGACTTTTTCTCTTACATTTTGGGACAAAATATTTGAGTTTTTTTCTCTTACATTTTGAGACGGAGGGAGTAGTATTTTATTTTTAAAAATTTCTTGCAACCGTTATGAGTTTTTAAGAACAATATTTTAGGGTATTTTATTAAAGTTTTGTAAAAAAAAAATCACCTTTTTAAGAGTTTTCATTAGATTTTATACAGTTTAAAGAAGAAGAAAAAGAATTAGAATTTGAACAAAAATATAAAGAAGTGTAAAATTGGAAGTTGTTTTAAATAGTTTCTCTTTGAAAGTCGTTTTCGATATATAAGTTTCAACAAAAATGTGATTTTCATTACTATAGTCGCACGCATTATTTGGATTTTCTTAAAAACCTCTAAATTGAATTGTTAAAATCACTTTTTTTAATGCTCAGTAACAAACATGTCCTTAGTTTCTATATCTACAGGTAGTATTTCAGAAGCTCGATCTCTTTTTAATTTCAAATTTCTACGGAGTATGGACTTATTTAAATTGAGACATTTTGTTAGTTAGAAGATTTTAAGAAAAAAAATAACTTATATTAATAAGCAATAATCCAAGCACTTAGAAAATTACTATACTAGGATTATGCAAAATACCTCAGAAAAGCAAAACATAATACAGTTAGAAGCTTATCTAAACTAGACCTGAATGTAATTCTTGATATTACCTTAAAACTTGATGCAAGTTTCAATTTTCTCGGTGCCTTGTGACGTACATTTTGCGAATGTTTTGCAGGAAGTCCGCTATTGGTCATAGCACATGGTGGATTTTCAGGTCTATTTCCCGAATCCAGTGAGGCTGCCTATAAAATCGCCGTAGCAACGAGTGTAGCAGATGTCGCATTATGGTGTGATGTCCAATTGACGAAAGATCAAGTTGGAATTTGCTTTCCAAGTGTTGACCTTGACAATGCTACTCACATTTCACATTTTATCCCAAATAAAAGTGCAAGTTACTTAGTTAATGGTGTATCTACTCGTGGATACTTTTCTGTGGATTACAATTTCCAGGATATATCGGACATCTTCTGTAAGTTTAACAAGTGTCGAAGCTTTAGTTTTATTGTTAGAGATTACGAGTATTTTGTGAGCAGACTCAATCTGCATGATACCCATATGTTTGTTGATTTAAGGTCCTTTATCTCATTGGCTTTTTGTGCATTTAAAAGTTATTTCTTTTCATGGTTTCTGATTATTATTTTTTTGGTTACAGAACAGTATATCAGGTAATACAAAATCGGTCAGAAAAGTTCGACAACATTTTTCCAATTCTTACCGTTGACGATGTAGTCAAAATAGTGGCCCCACAAACACGTGCTTTGTGGTTGAATATTCAGGTAAATGGGATGTATAATCCATTCTCATGATTTAGTCTCCTTGTTTGTTCTAAAAATAACTTTTTCTTTCTCTGATGTTTTGCAGCATGATGCATTCTATACCCAACACAACTTGAGCATGAAAAGTTTTGTACTCTCAATTTCTAGAAAACTACGTGTTAGATATATCTCATCACCAGAGGTTGGTTTTCTGAGAAGTGTCACAACACGCTTCAACCCAAAAATAACAAAACTTGTCCTCAGGTTTCTCAATCCGGATGACACAGACCCATCAACCAACAAGACTTATAGTTCATTACTAAAAAATCTGACGTTTATCAAGACGTTTGCTTCGGGAATTCTTGTTCCCAAAGGATATATATGGCCTATAGATTCTAGTAGTCTTTATCTACAACCACATACCTCTTTGGTCTACGATGCACATAAAGTGGGGCTGGAAGTTTTTACATCAGATTTTTCAAAATGATGACTTACTTAGCTTTAATTATAGTTATGATCCCCTTGTTGAGTACCTTCAATTCGTTGATTATGGTGACTTAACCGTTGATGGTGTGTTGTCTGATTTTCCCATAACTGCTTCCGAAGCTATACGTATGTTATCTAACCCACCTTTCATCAATCTTAAAATGTTTTTACATCCTATAAAACATAAGACATAGGTGTACCAATTGATGTAATTTATTTTGTATTTTACATTCTAAGAAATTTTAACCTTGGGTCGGGACAAATTTGTATGCTTGTGTGTTTTACATCCTCTAAACATACGACAAAAGGTGTGCAATTGATATTAATTTATTGTTCATTTTACATACTTAAAAATCATAAGCTCAGAACATATATGTATTCTCGTGTGTATTATTCTTGTCTATATTTAAGCAGGTGTTGAGTTTGTCTTCTCATTTTGCAGATTGCTTTGCTCACCAAAGCACGAATGCTACAAGAAGAGGTACATTGTGTTTTGATCTGCAATATGCATTCTCATCTTGTTCATCAATAATTTCTAATCATTTCATTGCATGATGTTCATCATTCTATGGCAGCATAGTGTTCATCGTTGTTAATGTTGACTTGTTGCTCTCACTTTTTGTTATTTCAGATAAAACTTTGATTATCTCAAAATATGGAGCAAGTGGAGATTATCCAGCCTGTACCGACATAGCATATAAACAAGCCATATTAAATGGTGTGGATGTTATTGATTGTCCAGTTCAAATGTCAAAGGATGGAACACCCTTTTGCTTAAGCTCCGTTGATCTTCTAGAGAGTACCACAGTTGCTCAAACAAGCTTCAGAAGTTTTGCCATGAGTATCCCTGAGATAAAATTTGAACCTGGCATATTTTCATTCAACTTAACATGGACTGATTTAAAAGGCCTTACCCGTAAGTAAAAGAATTTTTTGTAGTTTTTAGTTATTACGCGGCTGAATCTTCTTCAGCATTTCCATATTCTCAAAAAGTAACTGATATTTGTATGTTCTGTATTTTTCTTGCAGCCTTAACAATGAACCCTTTTGCTGCAAAATATAAATTGTTTAGGAATCCAAAATATAAGAACGCTGGGACGTTTGTAACATTATCAGATTTCTTGTCATTGACAAAAGATCAGACTTCTCTATCAGGCATCCTGATCATTGTTGAGGTGCGTTCTTCCATGCTTATTATTCGTGCATGTATAGGATCCGTTCTTTCAGATGTTATTCATACACACAATATTGATAAGATTTAGTGCAAATTTGTATGAAACTGGTTTAGCGCCAATTTTCTATTGAATAACATTATGTTGTATTCTTCTCATATCAGGAAGCCAAAAAGTTTATATTCAATCCACTAATAGCTCTGTATTGCTGAAGTTCAAGGAGAAAACGAATTATGAACTTGTGTACAAGATTGACAAGGTTGTCGGTGATGCTTCCAATGCAGCTGTTGAGGATATAAAAAACTTCGCCAATTCTGTGGTTATCAACAAGGATAGTGTATTTCCTCGCAACAACGGCTTCCTGACTAGCACTACAACAAGGATTGTGCCAAAGCTAAAAGCTTCTAACCTCTCGATTTTTGTAGAAACATTCAGCAATGAGTTTGTATCTCAGGCATGGGATTTCTACTCAGATTCAACTGTGGAGATCAACTCATTTATTCAAGGAGTCGAAATTGACGGGATCATTACAAACTTCCCTAAAACGGCTAATAGATACACAAGTAAGTGCTAGAATTCTAGAAAGTTTTATTGTACCACCAAGTTTGTTACCTCTCAATTATATATTGACTAATAATTATTCTCCTTTTTTATTCATGCAGGAAATAAATGCTTAAACTTGGGTGACAAGACGCCTCCATACATGCAACTTGTTCGAGCAGGTGATCTTTATGGACTCATTAACAAGCAGTCATTGCCTCCGGGTATGGCTCCATACCCTCCCTTGACTAATTCTGAAGTGACAGAGCCACCTTTGCCTCCTGTTGCTAAAATAATCTCAGCTTCTAGCCCTGCTGCTGGAACCAAGTCGCCACCCCGAAATGCACAGCCTAAGGTTACTGTCTGCTTCTTGTCTAATGTAGCTGTATTTTTAGCTTCTCTTCTGTTGCTTTGAGTGAATAAAAGAGAGATATAAATAGTGAGATAGAAGAGTAAGTAGAAATTTTAATTTTGAAAAATTTTAAGAAGTCTAAAATGGTATTAAGGATTCATAATATTAAATTTAAAAATTATTCGCGACGAAAGGTGTAAAGGTTTCCCACCTAGATCTTGCCTTTGTTATTGAGTATTCTTAAAAATTAGAATGTTAAATAGATTCTAGTTATCTCTTGGAATTAGTCTATGCAAGTGTGTGCTAATCTTTTTTACAAAAATGTGAAAATGTTAATTAATTTTTCTTTTTTGATGAAAAGATGTTTTAAATTGATGAAGATAATAATTTATAATTGAATTTTGGTTAAACTTAATATGATTAAATATTTAAAATGATTTGGTTGTATTAAATAAATAATGGGACAAGGAATTAATGAAAGAAAGAGTGGAGGTTACATGGGCTAAGATTACAGAAGGAGCTTCATCAATACAAATTCTATTTGTCCATGAGTTTTAACTGAACCAGCAATGATGATATTGGTCATCAGTAACTTGATGGTTAAGGTAGTTGATAAATTCATCGAATATTTTCTAGTACTTACTAACGTCTTTGTCCGTTGAAAATGAATTATTTACCGATGGAGTTGGGATTATAGTGAATTAGATTAGACCAACAAAGTTTAGGTGCAAGCGCAATGAGAATTGGATTAGAGTATTTGGAATGGTACACGATCTAGCGCTCTGACCGAGTTAATAGTGTATGATATAACAAATCTAGAATAAAGAATAAAAACAGATCAAGGATCAAAGATCAAAGAAGTCATGTGGTTTGTGAATTTTTATTTACATTGAAATTTAACATCAATAAGACATGTCAAATCAGACACTAAATTGGTCGCTAATATTAGCGACTAGTGGTTTTGAAGCCGACTTAACAATTAGTACTTTTTTAAATCGGATACCTTAAATACTGAATATTTTGCTCCTAAATTTGGTTCGCTAGAAACCAAAAGCGTTCTTCAAGGAAGAGATGAGATCATACTTGTCTGTTAGCAGCGTCACAAATTATAAGACTGGATATTTTGTGAGAATGTCAGATTTCCTTGCAAGATGAGTCGGAAGTGTTGCAATTGAGTACACTCAGAAACCACCATTAATGCAAATTATGGAGGCATTGATCACCATTGTTCTTACTGGATACAAAAATAAATTCACCCTTTGCAAGATAAGTCTATCCTTCATCACTTTCATTTCTTCAGAGAAAGCTACATTCTAGGCCCGTGAAACCAGGTTGGACCGACACACATTGTCATTTTTTCTTTTGGTAATGAATCTCAAATCCTATAATCCACTTTGAAATCAGAAAAGCAAATCTTATGCTTTTTTAGAATACTAGGAAAAGTTGGATAGGTAAATAAGTTTATTGAATCTTGATATCTTCGATAAACATTATCCTTATTAAGCTTAGTTTAAATTAAATGCTTCATAATAATACAAATTGATAGAGAAAAAGAGATATAATGATTGAGGTAATTCCTGTGTCTGGTCCAAGGTTTCTTTATAACATTCTTTAAGCTACAAGTGAAACTCCAACTAAATGATAATTCAAATAAAAGACTATACCTAACTTAAATTCCTAAATTATTTATTTAATATGATGATTTCATCCTCAATCGGCAGTTTTCCTTCTTTTCCTCAGTACGTGTCCATAATATCTGCAAAAATCATATATGCATGTAGTGTAAATATCAGCAAAACAAGAAAGCCACTTTTGTTTTAAGAGTAGATCAATATTAAACAAAGTTTAACTAAACGTCTAAACATACATACCTGTATCAAACCGGTGGGGGCTGCTGCAGCTCGATCATGGAAGGTAGAGGTGTGACCACGTGTGACGTAGTCTGTGGTGAATGCCACCACTGCAACAATTGGACGATCCGTGGATAGATCACCCAATAGATGAATGCTGCAAGTAAAGCAACCCCCAGTACCATTGAAGAGATGATTATCATCACCCGTTCCAAAATGTGCAGTCGCTGCCAGAAGCTACGGTGGTCAGGGTGATGAAAAAACTTTCCAGGGAAGACACTCTCCGGTGGCATACCTCTGGATCCAAGAAAGACACTCTCCGGTGGCATAGACATAGTGATAAATGGAACTTTCCTGCATAAGATTTAAAAGTTGTTAGTTACTAATTCATTTGGCATTATTATAATGTGGTGGAATAATCTCAAAGAATCCACAAGCAAAATTGAGGACATTGTAAATTTGTAATGGTGACACTATTCCAATATAATTACTCAGCTACATACTACGTATAGTACCTTTTTAAGTATGTTTTAGTATTTTTCTTTTGTTGAAGAGATGTATGTTTTAGTATTAACCACCATCAACATTTTTCGGCTATCTGAACATGCAATATTAGAATTAAGCCAGTTTGTTTTAATTTTTAGTTTATGGACAACCTCTATTTTTTAGAAATAGAAAGCTATGAAAGGTAAAATTTTGTGAAAATGCTGTGTGTATGCATAGATGTACATATTGACAACGTGGCTTGGTATTTTTGGCTATTGGCCCTCTCGTGAGTATTTTGACTTTATGTCTTTGAGTGGTTATGAACATTATTATTCACAAGCAAGGTTTTAAGAAACTATCCGCAATAACAACAATTGCGACCACATTAGTTGTATATGATCAAAATTTCCACTCAGTTTGTTCATATGGTTGCATAGCATTGCAGAAAAACACAATAAAATGTCATGTTAATGTTGCATATCAAACTTTGATGTGTGAAAACTAAATATAATCAAGGATGTAAACCACATATTATCCCACTTTAATTGAAAATAGACCACATCATTGTCTTTGCACGTTAATGACCATACTATAAGTCTGTTTGATCTGCAAAATAAAAATACTGAACAGAAAAGTACAAGACAAAATAACACAGAACAAACATTGAAGGTATTGTACAAATTCTATCTTGTACGATGTTTGGTGGAGAAAATGTTATTTTAATGATTTAGACAACTTTTATGCTGAGGACAAAAAGTCGTTTGCTAATTAAGTGGGGGACAATAATATCTAATTTTGTCAAGTCCCTTGACCACCAATTTATTCAGTTCCAATTGAAATTGTCTTATTCAGTCCCTTATTATTTTAATAGATCAAACGCACCCTTATCCAAGATCTACAAAACACCTTAAACATAAATAAATAAAATACTAATGCAACTTGTGCAACATTCCAAATCATCATCAATTAAAGATGATATCCAAACTATACGTCAAAAAAAAAATGTATGTATCCAAATGTGCCTAATAATAAAAAGTCAGCATCCAGTTAACTCACAAGTTGAAAATATGTCAAACACTTAAAGGATTAAAGACCAAAATTGAGACTATAAAAAATGAAGGGATTTAAAGGATTAATGCAACTTGTTCAATGTCTTTTTATGAAATGCATGCTTACTTTTTATTCCCTTGTTACTATTATACTATATATATGTTGAATTTGAGACGTTTGATATGTTTCGTGTATGTTGAATTTTAAGCTTTATTGTTGAGTGGTGGAGAGGATAGTTTTTTATTCCCTTGTTACTATTAATGAAGGGCCTGTCTTTTTCCTTTATAATACGATGATATCTCTAGCTCGTACGTGGTGGAGAGGATAGTTTTTTGCGTGTTTAATTAGCTTGTTTGGAATTGTGTGTGGTTAGAGGATGATCCATTTATACATACATAATTGCTTGACATTGTTTGTTTGTGTACTCATTTTGACACCGTCAAAATATATCTTCTAGCTTATTTTTTGGTGTCATTTTGTTTAATAAAATCCCTTTGCCTATAGTCAAAGAGCTACACTAATGAACGAGAAGCTATGCATGGAGCTAGCAATGAAGCTAATGGAGTTGGTTATAATGAAACTATATATATATAGATATATGGAGCTGCATAGTCTTATTTAAGTCTTTATCAATTAGGCATGAGTAATTTTTTTTGCTTTTGTGAAATCAAGTGATATATATTTAGATATTATAATTTTGCTTATGCTACTTTGAATTGAAACTAGTGTATGAACTTATTTTTTAATTGAATCTTATGTTAAAATATTTTGAATGCTTGTGTTATTTTTATAAATCTTGGTTAATGCTAGTTTATAAATTAATTGGTGGAATAATCACATGCAGATCATTGTAAAAAAAAAAATACATTTAATGGCCGTTCAAAAACTAGTAAATTAAACAGGTTTTTGTTTATATTATAGCGGCAGTTCAAAACCATCGTGAAAACAGCCACTAAAACTGCTACAATATGTTCTTGCGGCTATATTTATTCCAACGGTTACCTCTAATTGCCGCAATATGCTCTTCTGGCGCCAAAAACTGTGGTAGATGTGCAACCGCCGCAATTAGCAAACGCATCAGCTGCAAAATGCTCCTTTTTTTTGTATGCTTCTTCTAAAAAACCACTTCATCACTTTTCTTTTATTTTCTAAGGCTCAACATAGCAATGTTTGTATGGTAAAGGGAGAAGAATCAATTTTTAATTTTAGGATTAAAATAGGTAAATAATGTCCATTAAGTACATACAAGAAATTTTTATATGCCGCATAAATGCAAAGTAAAAATGACTGTATTCAAGAATTTAGTTAGGTATTAGGTATTGATACCCCTATATAGTAAAATCTCTTTAAATTAATACTCAGTAAATTAATAAACTCTTTAAAACAATAAAGTTGTCCGGTCCCGACTTAGGCTAATGTAAAAAATTGAAAAATTTGATAAAATAATAAGATAATAATTTTTCGGGAGATCCCTTTGTAATTTTCGGTCCCAAGAAAATTATAAATTAATAATATGGCAAACTTGTGAGATATGGTGTTAATACTCTATCACATTCATGTAATTTATATATGGCGAACTTGTTTAAGAATACATTGAACTCATTTGTTCCTCTTGTTTACATCAAAAGTCATTATTGATTTCCAATACATATTACTAAAGTCATTATTAATTTCCAATGCATATTACTAAAGTCATTATTGATTTACAAGTCATTAAAAACTCTTTAAATTAATAATTATTAATTTATTGATAAATTAATAACTCTTTAAATTAATAAATTTCTCCGATCCTGACTTTATTAATTTATAGAGATTTTACTGTATTTAAAATTCAATGTCCGGTTATATTTTTAAATCAATTTATTTTTAAATAAATTTTAATTTTAATTGAATTTTACCTAACCAGACTCATGAACAATAATTAGCGCACAAAACAAAAAACAAATAGTTTAATAGTTATGCTCAATTAGTGTGACACATATATATATAGTGGGATAATTTTTTGCCGCACATAGTTGTATGACTGAAAATTATGGGAACTACATACATGCAAGTAAAACATAATTCATCAACAAATATTATTCATGGCCAAAAGCCCTAAATAATATTAATTAGTTTCTCTCTTAAATTTTGATTCATAATTTTTTGATTGATTGGTTGGTTGTGTCGGGTTAATTTTGATTTATTTATATATTATCAAACATCTTTTATTTCTCATCAATAAAAATTAAAAAATGACTCAAATTATTTCTACCAAAAAAAGAAAAATGACTAAAATTAATCTCTTTAGTTTCTCATCAATAAAATGATTTATGTTTTTTTTAATGGTCAAAGTTAGTAATTAGTTATTATTATTAGTTTTTTTTTCACCTTGTCGAAACTGGAACTTTAAACTTTTTATTCCTTAACTCATTTCACTCTTTTAGCTCGAACCAACCAGATGAACTACCTACTCCGCCACCCTAATAAAACTATTTATGTTTGTCTCTCTCTCTTTAATTCCACTTAATAAAATGAACCATGTTAATGTAACATGGTCACACACAAAAAAAAAACCATATTAATCAATCCTACTTACTCTTGATATTGTCAATGTTTATGTTATAATTTTTGAAGTTATGAATTATATGTAACTCTTGATTACAATGTTTTTGTATGTGAGCTATAAATTTATAAATCTATATTCTATATAAGTTTGTAGGAATTAATTAAAGAGAGGTTAATATGAGGATATCTCTGATATATATCAGTCATTGATGAAAAATTAAAATGAGACAAATTTGAGTCATTTGAACAAGAAATTAAAATTTATAGAGAGTTGAAATAATTATGAAGAGATTGAAATTTGAAGAGAGTAGAAATTTGCATATACAATAATTGAAGAAAAATATGTAGTGTTTGTAATTTATAATTTTTTCATGTAATTTTATTTTATTTTTCCATTGGAGGCCTAAGTGCCATATATATTGAAGAGCATACTATTACTAGCTATATATGCTAATGCTATGATACATTATCATGTATTTTGCAATTACTTAAGGCACAAGTAACTAGCTATATCTTCTTATTCTATTAACAAAATGATAATGCAGTTAAACTAAAACTAGCTTGTAGAAAATGTTGATTAGTTAAATAAATTTTATTGTTTTATGATGCTATAAATACCAGCTGCAACGTTGTTTGATTAATCACTTCCAATACTATCTTTAATTTCTGCCCATTTCCTCCATTTTCCTTCACCTTAGCTCTCAATTCCGCAACAAAAACACCATTGTTAAGTGAAGACTAAACCCCGGTAACCTTAATTAGCTCACAATTCCGCAACAAAAACACCATTGTTAAGCTGTTGAAAAAGGGGTGAAACGGTTAACCATGAATGATACAAACCAGAAAAAGGTTAAACATTTCTAACAGCTTTAATGTGTGTACTGCATTTTCACAAAGTATATATCATGTTCATGCTTACTGTTTTTAATATTATAGAATATGTATGTGCTGCATTTTAACTAAGTATCATGTTCATATGCTTACTACTATTTTTAATTTCATTTTCAGTCAATGGAACCCGGATCTTCATCAAGTTCTGTTCCTGTCAGACAACGGAACATTCATAAGAGGAAACCGCGATGTAATTACTTTTTCCTCTATTTTCAACCATTTTGTTTATTTATTTATCAAGAGTTTTCGTTAAAAATATGAAGTATTTCAGTTTCAGAGTCGAAGTTCATGCAACAAGAACTTCCAGCATGCAGACCGATTCTTACACCAAAAATGGTAATGTTTGTATATATAGTGTTATCTATTTAACATATATATGTCTGTATATGTTATTCACATGTTGTACATTATTTTCCCTGCAGCTTATTTCAATATGGTGGATTATCACCATTATATTCATTCCTATTGGAGTTGCTTTGCTGACTGCTTCAAGAAATGTACGCGGCGTGCTATTCTGCTTTTTTAATTTTGTTTATATATCTAAACATGTGTAATATATGCTGATTTTAACTTATCATTTTTATCAGGTTGTCGAAATTGTGCATAGGTACGACACAGAGTGTGTACCCAAAAATTGGACAAAAACAGAAAAAATAGCATACATTCGAAGCAGTGCCAATAAAACGTGCAAAATTGAGATGACGGTATTTCTCTTTACTTTGTTTACTCCATTGTCAGTTAGTTAGTGCTTTTGTTGTGTGTGTTTGTTAGTAAGAAGAGTTTGTTATTCGTTGAGATATTTTAAGGAAGTTAATTAGTAGTAAATTGGTGTGCAAGTTACTCACTTATAAATACATGTATGTTGATCATCATTTCAATCAATGACATTTTTACTTTCTCTCTTCATTCTCTCTCAATTATGTGTGTGTATTCATCATTTAATTAAGTTCCAACATCCATGAACTAAGCTCTGCTAATTGTTTTATAAATTTCTCTTATGAGTAGGTTCGGAAGCGAATGAAGTCTCCGATCTATGTTTACTATCAGCTGGACAACTTTTATCAGAATCACCGCAGGTATGAATCTGACATGCATTTTTTCAGTTTGAAATTTGCGTTTACAACAACGATATCATATTATAGATTTTGTTGCTTATCTGCTACACGAAATTCGACATATAGAAACAAAATAAATCAGTAGATAAATTTCCAAAATTTGTGGATAATTGAGTCAATAAAACCTATACCGACTTCATTTTAAAATAAAAAAACCTATACTGACTGAATTATTTGGTAGCATTTAAGTTTGTGGAATAAAAATTGAACTGAATTATTTGGTCTCATAAAATGTTTAATATTTAAAAAAAAAATAGGTTTGTGAAAAGCCGAAATGATGACCAAATGCGAGATTCTGGTAAAGCAAGCTCGACAAAACATTGTGAGTATGTGGCATTGCTGCTTGGAGCATGTTCAACGATACCTACAGCTTCTCACACAAGAACATGAGTCTAGCAGTAAACAGGAAAGGAATATCTTGGAAGAGTGACAGGGATCACAAATTTGGAAGTAGTGTTTTCCCTTCTCATTTCCAAAAGGGTCCTCTTATTGGCGGTGCTCATCTCGATGAAAAAATACCGGTAAATATTTTATTGTATATTTATAGAATTAGAATTCCCAATTTGCTTGCATAAGGTGTTAAGTTTTTAGAATGTTTATGTAACAGTTGAGTCAGCAAGAGGACTTCATTGTGTGGATGCGAACCGCAGCGCTGCCAACGTTTAGGAAGCTTTACGGAAAAATTGAAGTCGACCTGGAGAAAGATGATGTGATAGTTGTGACACTGCAAAACAATTACAACAGCTACAGTGCTAATGCCAAGAAGAAGCTGGTATTGTCCACTACGGGTTCATTTGGAGGGAAGAATGATATGCTTGGCATTGCTTATCTTGCTGTTGGAGGAGTGACCTTCATTTTCGCCATGGTTTTTACTGCTGGATATTTTATTAAGTCAAGGTAACAAAATTTCATATTTCAACAACAATGTATTATGCATAATAACAACATCAGCTCATAATCTGTCTGTCATGTTATAGGCAACTTGGAGATGAGAGGTTATTGTCATGGAATAGGAAGGCTAAGGCAGGAGGGCACTCATGAAGTTGTGGTATTAAGGTTTATTTATATATATGGAATGTGGATTGTATGATGTAAATAAATGGATTGTATGATAAGCATCCTTAATTATCTAATCAATTATGTTTTGTAATCAATTTTCTTCCCAAATCAACTTTATAATATGAGTGGCTATGAGATAAATATTCATTACTTTAATTTGCATGGCATTTGAATTCAAATTTTGGTACATAACATAATACATTTTACATCAACATTCCAATTTCCACGACAAAAAAGCATTTCAAATTGCAAAATCGTGGTGACAACACCAGATCAGAGAATATATTTCAACCAGGACAAGTATCTCCAAACTAGTGCTCGACACCTTTTGCGATACTTGGCCACAACATTTATTGTCAATTAACAAGCGCAGGAGGCCGGCCTCAATTCAAAGATTTTATAAAAGTTATTCAACAAGACCATATAATTCATATGAAATTTAGGAATATATAATGATATAATTGTTATTAGTTGTAATGGCAGCATCACCAATTATTGTTATTCTATTAATCTTCTGGAATGGATATGAAAGGAAAAGCACAGTTAACTTCATTTTGATGGAATGATAAGTACCTAGCTAAGTTTTAGCATTGAAAATTTGAACAAGTCTACATTAGTTTTAACACCAAACAAACATGGCCATAAAAGAGTCCAGCTCTCTTCCTCTTCTACTTCAATTTTAGGGGCTCTTACTCATGGTGGTATAGTATGAATGAATGAATTAATGGCAGTTTATCCTGTTTTTTAAATCTCATTATTAGGCGGATGTATGAATCTTGAAGTTACATACACAATAAACACTAACTTACATTAGATCATGGCAGCTACATGGGTTCTTTGTACTTGATTAAACTAAGGCAATGTCAAGCTTTTAATAGCATTCTTCACCAAAGATCAAGACAAAAATATTTGATTGGTGAAATTGGTACAACCTCATTTCGGGAAGGGAGAAGGGATATCACCGTATGGCTCGCGGATTCTTCGAATTGAAGATAGCAATCGGGAGATCCTAGCATTTTATAAAAAGGTGTGGAACAAGTTTGTACCATTGAAAGTGGTGATATTTGTGTGGCAAACCATTCAAAACAGAATTCCATCTCAAAGGAAAATCATTTTACCAATTGCGAAGGAGATCGAGTGTGGTTCGATCGAGTGAGTCTACTTCTCATCTGTTCTTTAAAGTTTGGTGGGATATATTTAGGCGGCCGAGAATAATCTCAGTTTTAAATAACGATAGTATTTTCAAAATCTGTGTTCTTATGGCTTCGGCGCCGAAGATTCTGATATATATTTCATTCTCTTCACTTGGCCGTCACTCAATTGTGACACAGACCGAGATCCCGTGTTGTCTGCCACCTCTGGCCATTTGCAGGCTGGTCTTGGTGTTATAGTTCTTAAGGATTTTTCACCAGCAAGCAAGCTAAAGTTTGGCCATTTGCAATGGGACTGGAGATTATAACAACGGGGTTTACATGTGTTGGGACTTGGGAGTTGAGGTATGATATCACTTGAAATGCTAATGTTGCATATATATTTTCCAGCAATTCTAATTTGTTAAGGAAACAACATTATCTAAATCACAAAAGTGACAAATTATATCTGCATTTAATTAGATGAAATTTTTTTCGTTACAGACCAAATATAATTGGTTACGACAATTAATTGCTGCCACAACCACCACCGGGTCCTCCAAATTGAAGAGAATATCCAAATTCTTCTCCCTGATCTCCGTAGTATATACAATCATAACAATCAATGGCATCATTGTGTACATCTGTACTTGGTTCATAGTATATTCCAGAATCATCATCTTGAATTCCAACTTCTCTAAAATAACTTGCATGAACGAAATTTTTATCAGGTAAGTGTCCTGATCCCATTGGTGGACTAGAAGTACCCGCGGGAGATAATGTTGACCCACCCCATCCCACTCCGGTAGGATTGGTCATCTTGGGGAATAAAGCTGCTGGAAAATATCCAATACTCTTATCTGCTACTGTTAACCACCAATTATGACTTTTTCGATCCTGCATACATATATTCATAAAATTTTGTGAATATATTGTTTTCATTCTTTTCTTTTTTTTGAACAGTATTTGTTTTTATTCATAATATGTTACAAACCAAAGATATCTTTCGCGTGTCACTGTAAAGACTAATTAAGATTCATTTAAGGGGTTGACTTATCCCAAAAATTATTCTCTCTAGTCTATATCCACCGGCCAAAGATCGAACCCGGAATCAAATAGTTAAGAGGCCCAACTGTCTACCACGTGCGCCACACTATGTTGGTACAAACAAATTTTTTCGTTATATGTGTAAAGTTGTGATCAAATGCATCAATCTTATTTCGCTAATAGCACCTCCTTATATAGGAGTAGTTACAACACTAAGTGGATTGGGCCTTACACAAGTGGCCCAATCCAATCATACCTCAACAAACCCTCCCTTAATTTGGGTGTGAGTTCACACTTAACAGAAGCAACCAAATTACAAAACTAGCTTATGCGCGCGCACACAAACACTATGCCACTGACTAAGGTGCGAGTACAGGCCATGACATGAAATTACATATTATTAAAAAAACTACAAACAAAACAACAAAAGACTTAAAGCATAGTCATAAAAGTCATAACAGCCCATAAGCAATTATAAGCACTTGAATAAAACTGCTTAAGCAGTCATAAGCACTTATGCAGTAGTGCTTATATGAGTAAAAGTGCTTATCAGAAGATCAAAACACACTTATAGGCTTTCTCCAGCATCTCAGTCCACCTTGGTGCATTCCATCATCCCCAATTCAGTTCTCAGCTTGTAGTATGACTCCACTTTGAGTGGTTTAGTCAAGATATCTGCTAGTTGCTCATTTGATCTACAAAACTGCAATTCCACAATGCCTTCCTTTACTAATTCTCAAAGAAAATGGTATCTCACATGTATGTGTTTACGTCTACCATGAAGTACTGGGTTTTTTGATAGCTTGATGGAAGAGCTATTGTCACAAAATATGACAGTACCTTGTGATTGCTTCTGGTGTAAGTAATCCATCACATTTCTCAGCCATACACATTGACAAGCACTGGAAGCTGCTGCAACAAATTCAGCTTCAGTAGTTGATAAGGTTACTATTGCTTGTTTCTTTGAGGACCAAGATATAGCTCCAGAACCCAGCATAAACACATACCCTGTAGTACTTTTCCTGTCATCTAAATCACCAGCATAGTCTGAATCACTATATCCATATAAGTGCATATTTTCTGAGTTTCTCTTATACATGATTCCATATTCAAGAGTTCCTTTCAGATATCTCATGATCCTTTTGACGGCAACCACATGTAATTTAGTTGGTCTTTCCATGAATCTAGCTACTAGACAAACAGAGAAAGCCAAATCAGGCCTAGTAGCCAACAAGTACATCAAACTTCCTACCATTTGTTTGTAGAGTTTTGCATCAGTTGCATGTCCATTTTCATTTTTAACAAGTTTACACCCTGGCACTATGGGAGTACACACCGAATTGCATTGTTCCATTCCAAATTTGTTCAATATCTCAGCTGCATACTTTTGCTGATGGATCAGTATTCCTTCACCTGTCTGACTTACTTCAATACCTAGGAAATACTTCATTTTTCCCAAATCTGTCATGGCAAATTCTTGTTTCATTGAAGTCTTGAAACTATCCATCATAACAATATCATTCCCAGTGTATATTAAGTCATCAACATACAAGCTAACTATTAGTATGCTATCTTCCTTGCCATATTTGACAAAAAGGGTGTGCTCATGAGGGCATTTAGCAAAGTTTTCTTGACTGAAGTAATTCTCTATTTTGCTATACCAAGCTCGTGGAGCTTGTTTTAATCCATATAGAGCTTTGCTTAGTTTGTAGACCTGACTCTTATCCTTTGCTTGATAACCAAGAGGTTGATCAACATAGATATCTTCTGTCAACTCACCATGTAAAAATGCACTTTTCACATCAAGTTGAAAAACATTCCACCCTTTATGTGCTGCTATAGCTAGTACAGTCCTGATTGTGTCCCATCTTGCAACAGGTAAAGACCTCATTATAATCAATGCCTAGCTTCTGTGTGTACCCTTTTGCAACTAGTCTTGCTTTATATTTTTCCACTTCTCCCTTTTCATTGTACTTTGTTTTATAAATCCACTTCACTCCAATTGAGTTACTTCCGGTAGGTAGAGTGGTCAATTTCCATGTTTGATTCCTTTCTATGGACTCAATTTCTGCATCCATTGCATCTCTCCACACCTTCAGCTTTGCTGCTTGTTCATAGGTAGTGGGATCATCACATGAGGTATACATAGCCATATTGTTCTACAGTTCAACATAGTCCTCTTCTTCTGCCTGTCTCCCAGTTACAAAACCATCCAATCTAGTTGATGGTTTTCTCACTCTTGCTGGTAGAGTGTTGGTTGTCACAACTTCATTTCCATTGTTGATTGGACTTGCTTCATCAGAATCTGAGTCAATATCTCCATTGGTGTCAGTTTCTTCACCATCATTGTTGATATTAAGATCTTGTTGAGTTTCTTCATCCTCAAGTAATTGATTATGAACATTAGATGATGGTGTATGTTTGTCTTTGCTCCAATCTCATCCCTTTGATTCTTCAAAGACAACATCCCTACTAACTATAATCCTTTCTTCAATGGGATCATATAGTTTGTAGGCTTTGGATTCTTCACTGACTCACAGTAATATGCATTGAATGCTCTTGTTATCTAATTTCTTCCTTTGATGATCAGAGACATGCACATGACCTATGCACCCAAATATCCTGAAATGGTGAACAGAAGGCTTATTGCCACTCCAAGCTTCTTCTGGTGTGATGTCTTTTACTGCAGTGGTGGGACTTCTATTCATGACATAAGTTGACCATTTGACAGCTTCTGGCCAAAACAGTTTGGACACATTCCTTGCTGAAAGAATACTTCTCACCATATTCATTATGGTTCTATTCTTTCTCTCTGAAACTCCATTTTGTTGTGGAGTGTAAGCAGTAGTCAATTGTCTCTTAATCCCTTCATCAGCACAGAAATCATTAAAAGCAATTGATGTATATTCACCTCCCCTGTCAGTTCTAAGGCATTGAATCATGCATTTTGATTCCTTTTCTACAAGAGCTTTGAACTTTTTGAAGATGTCAAATGCACTGGATTTCTCTTTTAAGAAGTACACCCAAGATTTTCTACTAAAATCATCAGTGAAAGTTATGAAGTACCTATTTCCACCATTAGATGTGGGGTTTATAGGTCCACATATGTCTGAATGTATCAATTCCAGTTTGGTAGTTGCTCTCCATTTGGCTTGCTTGGGAATGATCTCTCTGTGTTGCTTGCCAGTCAAGCAATCTGCACACTTTTCATCTAGTTCACCAATATCAGTTAATCTCTTTACCATTTGTTTTTCCACAAGAGTGTTAAGACTTTTAATACTGAGATGTGCATACCTATGATGCCATAGTTGTGTTGACTCTTGTTTAGTAATTTGCAAGCACATAGGGACTAAAACTTGAGTATAGATCACATACATCCTATTGTTTGTCATTTGTGTAGAAAATAACAGTCCATAATCATCATGATAAGCTTTGCATAAGTCATTTTGAAACATGATACTGATTTTCTTTTGTTGCAACTGTCCTATACTCAATAGGTTTGTTCTCAATCCTGGTAAATAATACACATTAGAAATAATATGTATCTTACCATTCACTAACAGTTTCACATTCCCTCTTGCCATGACTGACATCTTTGAATCATCTCCCAATTTGACAGTCTCTGAACTCTTCATCACATTCAAACAACCAATCTCTGTGGCCAGTCATATGATTGCTACATCCTGAGTCTAAAAACCATACTTCATCATTGGTGTATTTTGGTGCAGTGTTAGCCATCAGTAACATTTCTTCTTCATCATTGAATGCCACATAATGTGCATTCTCCTCCCAAGTAGGACAATCACTCTGATAGTGTCCTAATTGATGACACTTATAACATTCTATATTTTCTTTTCCTCTACCTCTGCCACGACCACCTCCTCGTGCAGGAAACCTTCCTTTCCCTCTTCCATATCCTCTCCCTGCTCTAGTAACCTTCAGAGCTTGTTCCTCAGAACTCTCTCTTTGAATCTTCATGCGTTGTTCATGAACAATGAGACTGCTCTGTAACTCATCAATGGATAGAGTGGTGATGTCATTAGATTCTTCAATAGAACAAACAACATAGTTGTAACGCACTGGCATTGATCTCAAGATCTTTTCCACAACTTTAACCTGATCCAAACGTTCACCATGTGAAGCCATCTTGTTGGCTATGGCAAGCGTTCGTGCAAAGTAGCTATCAACTGTTTCCGTGTCATTCATTGCAAGAACTTCAAATTCCCGTCGTAAGGCTTGAAGGTGAGCACGTTTTACCTTGTTGGAACCCTGATACTTCCGTTTCATTGCATCCCATATAGCCTTTGAAGTGCTAGGATCCAAGATTGTCTCAAGAATCGATCTTTCGATCGCTTGGTAAAGGTAATTCTTCGCCTTCAAGTCACGGTTCTTGCTCTCGGTGGCGATGCGAAGTTCTTCAGCAGTTGCATTCGCCGGTGCGGTGGTGACTCCAACTTCAATGATGTTCCACAAATCTTTGGATCGGAGAAGGTTCTCCATGAGCTCAGACCAGTGATCGTAAAAGCCATCAAATTTCGGAATTGCTGGCTGTAGGAATTGTGTTTCATCCGCCATTGTTGATTAGAAACAAAACTTGAGGAAGAAAGGATAACGCGGGAAGAGAAAGAACGAAGAAACGGTTATGGTGGTTGGGAAGGAAAAACGGTTACAAGTCCCTTTTGATCTTGGGTCTCGTGATACCACTTGTAAAGTTGTGATCAAATGCCTCAATCTTATTTCACTAATAGCACCTCCTTATATAGGAGTAGTTACAAAACTAAGTGGATTGGGCCTTACACAAGTGGTCCAATCCAATCATACCTCAACAATATGTACTTTGAAACATATGGTTAAGAAGTTGAATGCATTTAAATCTTATGTAAGGTGTGTATAATAAGTATAATATAATACCTTATAATGTCTTTGAGTTGTATCATTTGATAACATATATATATCATGAATTTTTTACACTAACTAAATAATAAAGTTATTATAAACTCACACACACAAATAAGAGAATCGGGGGTTGAATCTCAGTCATGACATCTAGCGTAATAATTTCAACATTTTGACTAGTTGATCTAGGACTTGCAGACTCATGAATTTTTTCCCTTTCACATTTAATAATTGAAATATAAAGAGATTACCTTATTAAGAGAAATTGGCATCTCAATCATCTCTCCGCCGTAGGTAGATGTTTTACGTATACGAGAACCAAGGTAATATGACCTATCTGTTTGAACAAAACCCTTACACAACATATTGTAACATCCGGTACTTTTAAAATTATCTGACTACAATTTTCCAACATATTACATAAACGTATCAGTTATATTTAAAAGAAAGAAAACTCTAATTTTCAAATAATCTTAAACATATACCAGATTTAAAGAAATATTACAAACATTGATAAAAAAATACTTGAGTAAGAATATCTTTTAAAAACATATGACTTATTGTTTTTTAAACAAGCCAAAATGAAAAATATATATAAATAACCAAAGAATATTAACCTCCCAGCACAAAGTGAGATATGACAAACCATAAGAGTTTACATCAAGAACCAAAATATAAATCTTTACTCACCGTCCATACAGAGTAGAAATAAGTTGAATGATCACCATTGTATAATTTTGGAAATACCTGTCATCATGTATGTGATAAATTAGGTAATATTTTATATACCCGAAAAGATTTATTTAAGAGTTTAATTACTATATATAGATTATAATGTATTGTCACAATGTGATACATTACCCCCCCCCCCCCCCGTTTTGGGGGGTATAGATATCAATTCGGGATCTAGATCCCGAGCTATGATTTGGAATCTACATCCCGAAGAGGTATATCGTATGCATATTTATTTTTTGTTTGTATAATACACGTACGTTTTAAGAATAAAAACAAGAGTGTTTGCATAATGCTTATAAAAATAAAAGCGTTTGGATATATAATAGAATAATTAAAACTCACGTGCCATCCAACCACGATTTTATTAGTAGCATCTAAGAATGCATTTTGAACGAATAAATGACCTGAACTTGATTGATCCTTATCAACTTTTGGATTATAAATACTAGTAATTCCCTTAACTCCATGGATAATTTCGAATGATGGTACATTGAACGCATAAGATTCCTACAAATTCACATATAATTTAAAAATGAATTATATGCTATTTATACAAATAAACTAAGAAATTGGAAATTCAAAAGAAAACTTAACTTACATGAATAATGGATTGAAGTAATCTATGATCATTGAATAGAGATTTATTTTGAATAAGATCAACTTTATTTATCCTTTGAATAGGAACGGTTCCTTTTGGACACTTAATATTCTCAAGCCAATATATTGGTTTGGTCGATGAACCCTTTACACTTGTTTCATTAACTTTTCTTTCAAAACTTGGTTTTTTCTACCATAAAAGAAAGAAAAGCATTCATTGAAAGAAACTATATATAAATAACAATAGAATTTACAAGATTTTGACAAAAAAAGTATTCAAAAATATCAAAAAAAATTATTTTAAGAAATTTAACCATATTAAAGATTTTACCTGTAATGTATGGTTTTTCAGTAATGGATGATCAAAAGCTGGTTGTTTGTTGATATCAACACAATCAACCATGTACCCCGACTTTGTCTATAAAAATCACCAAAATAAATCAAAAACTTAAATTACCAAACTAAATTAATTAAACCACCAATAAATTAACGAGATGTGAATAAATATAAATAAATACATACAAGAATACTCTTGACATAAGGCTTGTTAATTTGTCTCTCCAAATCTTCTGTCATCGAACTATGCATACCATCAAATGTGTGGCCGATGGTACTGCTAGTCACCAAACACAAAACAAAGAACAAAGTATTTGTTATTTTCACCATTCTCTTGTTAAAAGTAATGATTTGATGATAGATTATGGTTTAGTATATTGCTTATTTATGCATCGATGCTTGAGGACATATGAAATGATAAAAGTTTTTTTTTTTTTTGTAGAAATACAAGTGAATTTAATACGTTTATAGTAAATTTCATGATTTGGGTCAAACATATTAATTTGGTCAAAGAAAAAGGTCAAACATAATACTACCTCTGTCTAGGGGTGCTCGTGGTTCGGTTTAGATCGGTTTTGAGACAAAAAATCATCTGATCCAAAGAAAAAATAGCTTGCGGTTTGATTCAGTTTTTAGATGACTAAAAAAATTATCCGATCCAATCCGTACGCCAATGCACAATTTTGATCACTAATATCTTTAATTATCTAGCAGTAAAAATTATAAAAATTTGATATTTTGAAAATATTCATCAAAACAAATCAAACAATATTATATGCTAATATATATATATATATATATATATATATATATATATATTATTAAAAAAAATACGATCAAAATATGATAAATGAATAATATAATTTGGTCAAACGGATCTTATATTAAAGAAGTGTGCGAGAGAAGAGAAATTTTCATATAATCCCCCTATAAAAAATAAATATTGCTATATAAACTTCTATATAAAGGTTTTTGGACCCCTTACAACCATAGACCTTAGGCCGTCACACCCCGGGCCTATACCGGGCCGGCCCTGCTAGTAAACTTAGATTTTGTGCCCCTTTTCACTTTCCTTTTATCACTATCTTGATTGTTGGATTAGAAACAAACATAATAGTACTATATTTCACTCTGATTCTCATTCTGGAACTTAACTTAAACTGAACTGTGTCACTGTCTAGCCTTAAAACAAGGTAAAAGTTTAAAAAAATTGAGTTTCTTTATTTGTTTTGTTTTTGGTTCTGTTAACTTATGTTTAGTTTTCATCTTGTCTTTAGAAGAATAAGGTTTGAACTATGCTTGTTGTTTTTGAATTGCCTTCTTTTCTACTTATCTTTCACATTTGAGGTTTGTACTATGGTATTGTACTTTACACAATCTATATTCTAAATTATGTGTTTGTCTGCTCTTAGCTAAAATCCATTCTTTTATGTTAGTTAACAACTGGAGAAATTCAAGTTGAAGTTTACTACTTTTTTTCTTTCAAATTTGATGGCTTGTGTTGTGTGTTTCTGTCTAGTTTTGGATCTGCTTAACTTGAGGTTGTACAGAAGTTATAGTATAGTTAGTTTGAAACTTATCTTAACTTAGATTTGATATTCCTGAAGTGTACTTTTGACTTTTTGTGCTTTTCTACTTTCCTATAGACTGTGATAACATGGAATCCCCGCAATCTATTGTGTCAGTGTCACCATTATTCAATGAAGTATAAGTTTGATATCTTAACACAAAACCCTAGTCCTTTGTCTAAGGGCATTGAAATCAATGGAAAAGAAGCATTTGCAGTGTCTAATTATCAAGAGGAATTCATTGGAGTAGTTGATGTTTACATACATCAAGCAAGATGATTGTGCTAAGATTTCTTTGACTAATGATCCTGAGAATTATGTTTCTACCAAGATTATCAATGGAGGAGGAAGGAACCCTGTGTTTAACGATAACCTTCGTTTAAGCGTTAGGACAGATGATTCTTCTCTCAAATGTGAGATTTGGATGCTGAGTAGGGTCAAGAATTATCTTGAAGACCAATTGCTTGGTTTTGCTTTGGCACCTTTGTTGTCTGATGTGTTGATGAAAGATGGAAAATAAGAGAAAGAGTTCTCTCTTTCGTCGAATGATTTATTCTATTCCCCAGCAGGTTTCGTTCAATTGTCTCTTGTTTAAAACGGTGCTTTGCCAGTTGTTATGGCAGTTTCGGCAATGCCTAATGCTGAATTGGATAGAAATGGCATTCAGAAGGACGTAAGATATTTAGGTAAAATTGAGTTCCCGGATCCGAAAATTAAAAATGAAGATCATATAATGGTTTCATAATACTTTGGCACTGATAGCTTGGCCACTACTGATACTGAAAATCTTAGTTCCGAAAAAGGTGTTCAATTTGTGGTAAGCTTCTCAGCATGTAGTGCCGAATCTGTTGAACCTCCTAAGGATGAATCTCCACCTAGTAGTGTGTCAACAAATGGCGTCATTTCTCTCCTTCATTGGCTGCAAGTTCGTAATCACGCGCTGCTACTAAATCTCCCATTCCGGAGCAAATTTCAGGCACAAAGGAGAAAACTGTCAATCTCAAAGATGGCGAGAGTGATTCACTGAACGTGTTGCTGAATGAGTCATTTCAAAAGCCTGTTGTGAGTGTGAATATTGAGCCAGGGCCAAAGACGGTGCACCAGGATATAGTAGACATGTACATGAAAAGTATGCAGCAATTTACTGAGTCATTAGCAAAAATGAAGCTTCCTATGGACTTTGAAAGTGGACCAGCTAGCAAAAATCTCTGAACCAAAACTACAGTCATCAAAGACTAGTAACTTGCGCGTGTTTTACGGTACTTCTGAGCCTTTGTTAAGGTGATTTAGTTTTTAGAATAACAAAAAACTGATAGGATTTCTCTTTCAATGGTAAGAATTGGTCTTATGTTTTTATTGAATGGCCTCTAATTTTATCTTATGCAAAAATAGCTTATATTTGTTAAACTTTATAATCTAATGAGTAATACATATTTGTTTGAATTTCATTATTTTTTTAGGTGCTATGTGGTAATCTTCTAGGTTGAATAATCCAACGTACCTAGCTGCTAGAGTTGTCCTCAACATCCTAAATTAGCTTGAACCAGAGAAATTTGTACTATATGGTATCAAGATTTTTATATATGAAATTTAAAGAGATCCCTACATGATCCATAATCCATAGCAGTTTTGAATCATATGACATGACAGCAGAGAAATGTTGAGAGGGATATTTATTTGGTCTATTCAAATTTGCATTTGCTTGGTACTTGGTAGTTAAAATAAGAAATGAATTTTGTATTTTAAGAATATATTGAAATGTTGGGTTTCATTTTTCATTTACAGTTTCCATGTGCTGCATAAAGTTGATTGTTTCTGAAGTTATGTTCGATATGCCAAAAATCCGATACTAAAATGTGAAAATTTTCAAATGTATATTGTTTATTCAAATGCAATTAGTGTTTTTAAAACCTGCCTAACTGCTCTATACCAATTTGATATCAGTGGGACATATATATCTTTGAAACAAAAAAGAAACATAGGAAGAATAAAAACAGAAATTTTACTCAACACTATTTTGATTCATACAATGATATACACCATATAATCTTAGATGACATTGTCTTATTTAACATTACATTATGATTGGCTAAATTAATGACTTCTTCAAAAAAGTCATTTTGGTGACTTCAACATAGAATCCCCATTGTATAATAGTACATGCACTTTTATTAGTACCATTTTATCCTTTGGTTTCCACATTTAAAATCTTGCTTCGGACAATTCATGTGTATTGTCCCTTCTACATTAAAACAAATCCTTATTTCAGTACCAAAAAAAAAAAAAAAAAAAAACAAATCCTTATTTCAAGAAGTTGAAGCATTCCATTTGCGATCGCACAAATGAGTTGAGGAATAAAACTACCTGTTTTAGCTTTTATTGCATCTTTAATCAATTGGACATCATAATCCGTATTCACATTTGGAACAATTGGACGAGGGGTATATTGCGCTGGCCATGCTAGAACGTTATTAGCATTCCAACATATGGGGCTCATGAAAACAACATCTTCAATTTATTAGAAGAAAATAGTACTACTATATTTTATATATAAGATAAGACAAGGTATTTTATTTATTTTACTAATAAAGTGTAATTTTATGAACAAACTAATAAAGTGTATTTATTTTTTACAATTTAAAAAAAACACATTTCTTATACATATTTTTCTCATAATCATTATTTAACAAAACACATCATTTTAAGACATTTTGAGTAGGTCTTTCATTACTATCTCTTCATCCCAATTATATTATTTTTTCTCTATAAAACTCATTATTCTCTTTTGTTTTCCAAGTCTTTCTCAAAATGACATAACTTGTGCCAATAAACATATTCACACAGTTGGTTTTTGTAAAAATAAAAAAAACATATTCACATGGTTGGTATAGGTAGCTCAGAAAAATTTCTCCTCGAGATTTTAGCTCACACAAATATTATTCGCTCGATTTTTATGCTCAAATTTGGAGAAACATTTTAGAGAAAAATAAAGAAAAATTCAATTAATTAATTAAAACCCAATTCCTTACCCACCCACCCACACCCACTTTAAAAACACAATATTAATGAGTAACCTAATCCCCACCCCCCACCCCTATATATATATATATCTATATCGTCCTCTTTCTTCTTGTACTTTTTAAAATCATTCTTATTCACACTCAAATCGCATCGTTTGAAACAAAAAGTTCTTATTGCACCATTATTTTTATATTTATCATTTTAAACATCCACTTATGTCAATTTATATTTGTTTATATAATTCCTTCAACATATTTGACCACCTATCAATTATTATTTTTTTAAAATCTTAATATTATCTATTATTTTACATAAATATTAATACTACTATTATCATTTATTATATTTTTTGTAACATTTATTTACAAATTCTCACAGAATCATGTAAAAATAACTTACAACCGCGCAACGCGCGGGCCTTATAATTTTTCAGTCTACCCTAAAAATACATCGAGAGATTATCAGAAGGTATGTTACATTAGTTTACTGTTTATTAGGATATATAATTTCTCAATTCATGATTCAAAAGCACAATGACTTACCCATTTATTAAGGTGATTTTTCAATTTATTTTAAAAAACACAAGAGATTTATATCAGAATGTGTTACATATATAAATCATTAGAATTAGAATATATAAAATGTATTTATTAGAAGAAAATAATCTTTACTATTTTTTATATATAAGACAGAGTATCTTATATATTTTACTATTAAAGTGTATTTTTTTAACAAACTAATAAATTGTATTTATTTTTTACTATTTAAAAAATTACATTTCTTATACGTCTTTTCCTCAATCTTTATTTAACAAAACACATCACATCACTTTAAGACATTGCCTACGTTTTTCATTACTAACATATTCACACGGGTTGTATACATAGATAGAAAGACCAAGCAATCATCTAAATTGCAGCTCACACAAATTTTACTTTTGCTCACACAAATTTTGTTTGCTGCATTTGTGCTTTGGAGGTATTATAAATAGCTATCTCATTTTATGCAACAATCACATCACCTTATATATATCGCTTAAAAAAAGTCTATTATCTCATTAAAAGCTTTGTTCACTCACAATGTCTTCCAAGTTAATTTTCTTCACTGTATTCCTCACCTTTATGCTTTCCATCTCAAATGCTTTCATATACGACCACTTCGTATTAGCTTTACAATGGCTTCCTACTAAATGTAGGGGTCCGAGAGCATGCACCAAATACCCGATTACGGATTTTACAGTCCATGGCCTATGGCCAAGCAACATCAATGTAAATGATCCAGATTCATGTGGCGGTGCATATGATAGCAACGTGGTAAGTTTGTAAAATGGAGAAGGGAAATCTTGCCTCGGACAATTCATGTGTATTGTCCCTTCTACATAAAAACAAATCCTTATTTCAAGAAGTTGAAGCATTCCATTTGCATTCGTACAAATGAGTTGAGGAATAAAACCACCTGTTTTAGCTTTTATTGCATCTTTAATCAATTGGACATCATAATCCGTATTCACATTTGGAACAATTGGACGAGGGGTATATTGCAAATATGAGAGTTATGAATCTGAATTGGACGAGAGGTATATTGCAAATGGAGAATTGTGGGAGTGGGATGAAAAATCATCATAACTCTTTGGAATGCTAATAACGTTCTAGCATGGCTAGCGCAAAATATTTTTCATAACAGAAGACAAAGAACTAGCTTGGTTTGACTTAAGTACTCAAATGACTGAGGAGCTTGGTATTCAAGCAGAACAAGATCATGATTGCCAGATAGTAATTTACAGGAAAAACCTTCTTCAATTTGATGTAATAAATAAATACTCCCTCCGGTCTCATATATAAGAAACAAAAAATAAATATTGATGGTCTCAAATATAAGAAAAAGGTACTACAATCATTACATTTATTACCATTATTCCAATTTTACCCTTAATTAAAATTTTCAATTTTTTTATAAAGCCTATAATGATTACTTTTGAGAATATCAAAGGTCACCTACTACCAAAAAGTAAAAATAAAATTGGTAATACATAATTTATTCCCGTCATTTATCCACTTCCTAAAAGAGTGTGTTTTTTTTTTCTTATATTTGAGAGGGAGTAATTGTTTTTCTAGTTTTCTCTTGGAGGTGTATGATTAAGGTTTATTAATTATTGGGATATGACATTGCATGTATACAAACTGATGTGGTTTGAATATCAATTAGAATAATCTTTTGCCTTACTAAATCACCTATAGATTTATGTAAAAATAGCTATTCTTTTATGTTTAATTGTGTGCTTTATCTTTTTCTTTTGCATTTCAAATCCTTAAACTCAGTGTGTTCAAGCTTTATGCCTCTAATCAAATCAATTAATCTTCTTCATGTCCTCTCTATTTAAAGAATGTTACTAGTTTTGGCAAACTTGCAAGATGGAGAGACGCATCATCGCGACTGTAGTTACACAAATGAGCATTCTTATTACGATGATACATCTATCTTCCTACATCAAACTATTAGTGCTCCTCATGATGGTGATTATGACCAACATGGCGGTGAATATGATAAGCAAATGCAGGTTCTTATTCTCAACAGAGAATTTAAAGCCTTGAGGATGATTGAGGCTAAAAACATAAATGATTTCATGACCAAGTTGTCACCCAAATCTTGGTAGCTTTACCCGAAAGACTCGAATAAAAGATTTATTCACTTGAAGAATCGAAAGATCTATCTAAGCTTTGTGATGTGTGCTTTATTTCGTACATTTCTCGTTTCATATGTGTTTCTGTTTGATGCTGCGTTACTGTTTCGCAAGAGTTTTTTTTTCTGGTTGTGCTTTTGGCTGTTTTGATTTCATTTTGCAGGTTAACAACTCTTAACGGTTTCCTTATTATCTTTTAAACCAACAATGACAACAACAATATAGTAATAATTAAGAATCAAAATATTACAACATGCATATAGTAATCCTAAGTTATTACAAACAGCATTTCTGTACAGAGGAATCACCGTGATATTTAAGCTAAAACAAAAGTAAACTTAACGAATTTAATTTAGATCAATAATTTAATCCAGGAGATTCCCATGTATTAGCCATTAGGTATAATTTGATGAAGTGAACAACATTTTAAGGCAAAAAGTTCCAACTGTTGTTGTTCATGTGCATTCATCACCACTTCAATTTTTCTTGAGAACGTGACACAGATTCAGTTTTTTCCGGTTCGGTTTTCAGTTTTTTTATATTGGATTGGATTGGATTTGAGCACCCTACTCATAACCCCAATTTTAATAGATCTTTGCTTATAAAACAAAACAATGAAACATAGCTAAACCACATGTACACCAAACAAGGCTCAAACAAATCAACATCAATGTATCATATAATGCATAAAATACTAAAGAAAGACATGTTTCTGTGTCAAAGCACATGAACATCCAAACTTAAAAACTAAAAATTCAAAGGAACCAATGACCTGGCAAACATTATTTTTTTCTAGTAGTTATTTTTTGCAACTTTCCGATCAACACACTCTCTAAAACTCATTCTTGATAAACCCTATCTTCCAAACCACCCACCTTTAGTAATATTTTCAATAGTAATAATAGGTGGGGGTTGAGCTTTTGGTTTAGAGAGAATAATTGCTGAACACAACCCAACCCAAGCCACAAAAGCAGACCCGTAACATAATATTTCATCGTTATTCCATACTATTTTACCAGCAGATTTACTGATGGTATTTCGCCATTGAGAGAATTCCAATGGAAGGATTCCATTCCCGCGTATATCAAGTTTCAAGAAGTTCAGTTGTTGTCTTATCACGTCATTCAAATCTTCATCGTCCACAAGATTCACCGTGTCACCATCTTCATCAACATAGCTCATAGTGAATTTTGCATCAGCGGTAAAATTGAAAATAGAACATATCTTAGCCCTGAAATCAACCATTTTAATATTCATTTGATTATTCTCATTAATAGGAACACAGAAACGCCTGAAGGTGTTCCCAAATTGCGCCTGTACAAAACATTGTGAGACATGATTAGATGCACGTGTAACAAAATCTTACACTAACAATCTACTAAGCACAAACACTCTTTGGATTAGGCGGGACATGCGCCATGTCCAACACTTACAATTACAATTACATTGAATTAAACTATTTTCTCAACTTTTTAGTGTTCGTGTCATCGTGTGTGTGCTTCGTAGCTAACCACATTACAATTGAACATACTGAATCCTTAGTAAAAAAAATCATTCATGTGGAAACCTAACATTCATCATTTGCAATTTCAATTCGTTCTACCCGGATCATTAAAACAATAAACCTAAAATCGAAACTAGAAAGGGATTTACATTGATTGTCATCCAATGCAGTTATAAAAAATTCAAGCACTAATTGAAAACAACATAATCACAATCAGATGCAAAATCACGAAATGAAAGAAGATCAATTATATTCATTTTCAGAATGCAATACCTAGTAATTAAATAAAAACAGAGCATGATGCAGAAAAAATATTATAATTAAAAAAGATAAATGAGTAGAAAGCTAGAAAATGAGAAAATAGAGATGGGAACCTTGATGATGAATTCAGAAACCATAGCTATGAAATCAAAAGCAGTAGCAACGAAAGAGGAAAGTGTGAGCGGAGATAAATATGATGCTCGTATGTTGACTTTACGAACAAGAAATATTCCTTTTTCTTCTTTAATTAGGTTTATAAATCCATTTTATGTCCCTTTATTTTCTGAAAAAAGTCTAAAGTTTCCATGTTTTGGGCCAAATGTCTTCGAGGTTTAGTAATAAATTGATATTTTAGGTTTTAAGTATTAAATTAAGTGGATGTCGACTTTAAAAATAATTTTGAGATGATTTATTCTCCTTAATAATAAATTATTCACTATGAATTTTATTAATCTTAGCCCTTTTTTTGTTTGTTTTTGGATCCTAGAAAGAAAAAAAACCTATTACTCACTCCAGAGTTTCAAGTAAGTTTTAAAATCAAGTGATTTCAACCATTTTTTAGTACTTTCGATTTGTTTCAAAATTGATTTATTTTTCCTTTTCTTTTCCAATTAGTGTAGTGATAAGTCTATGAACAGACAAATACTACTCAAATTTCTAAAGGCACGCCTTATAAGAAAGATCTTTTGCTAAAATCAATCTTAAAACATAATTTTTAAGCTTTCATAACATGGAATACATAATTTTTAAGATTATTATATTTCTATATTTAGCTTATTAACATGTGTTATTTACATGAGTTCAATTTCTTGAAACAAATGTTCAAGAATATCATAAACTGGAGCAGCACCAATTCGATGAACTTAAAATAAAAAATACAAAGTTTTTGGAATCTCCCTTTCAAATTTCAAAAGATGTCAATATTTAATTACATGTACTACAAATATATTTGATATCACCAAATGTATATATTAAAATCACATTAATCCATTGTAACACCGTGATTTTTACATATTATCGACTGTGATATCAAACATAACCTAAATCTTCTACTATTATTATTATTCTATTAATCCTGATGAAGAAGACAACTACTACAAAGAAGAATCATTATACTAATTTACTTCATTATCCTTGTGGGATCTGAATAAGACTCTGGCCAGGTCAAGTGCCAAACCACATCAAGGGTTATTCTTCTACCTCGTCGAACCAAAATCTTGCGACGGTTGCCAGCAAAAGTTAACAGCACCAACACCGTGATCCATATCACCATGGTGGCTCGGAGAGACAAGATCATCACCAACGCAACTGCGGCCACAATGGCCAAGTAAAAGAAGGGTATCATTGATGTTGAATAATCAAAAACAGAATAGAACACGGCCAAGACAACCAACAGCGTTGTGATCTTGATTATGCTAACATTGGTCATACTTGGTGACAGGCTCTCATGAACCCCAGGAAGATGCTAAAATTAATAATTAATAATGACAGAACAAATTGTTGGGTATTAATGTAACCGCTAGACAATAATTTGTTGGTTTGGTTTGCATGAGTGGTGAACTATATTATATTGTTGATTTTTGAATCAATCATGTTCAGCACGTGGGGTAATGGTGGTTTTAGGACTTGATTATTTGTGATGTTTATTACCTAATAGTTGTTGTAATATAATATCTACGGTATATATTGATTGATAGAGAGAAAAGGGAATATATTTTTTTGGTCCAAAAGAAAAGGGAATATATTTTTTTTATATAATGGAATATATTTATTTTGGTACAAAAGAAAAGAAATACTACGGTATAATATTATTAAAGCGGTGATCAATTCTTATTGAATATTCTGTCTGGTCACTATTATAAACAAAAAAACTATTTACACGTGTTTAAGAAATTTAATTAAGTATAGTTAATTCTTTAATTTAATACAAGATATATGTTAAGTTTATTGTATTGCCCTTCTAAATCACAAGTATCAAAACATAAAAGTATAGAATTAAATAAGAATATATTTGAAATAGTAGTATTAATTATTTTAAAAGTTGTTAATTTTGCTTATAATAATGACCAAAATTTGAACTGTTTTTTTATTTATAATAGTGTGATAATAATGACCAGCATCAAGAATTATTTGCAACCGCGTTACTTGATATTTTTTTTTTATAATAGTATGACGTGTAGTTTAGCCAAAAAACAAAAATATATGAGATGTAGTTTTATAAAGATACCCTTCATGATTTTAGAGTATTAACTTTTGAACCACTCAGTAATATTTTAATTAATATAATTTTTTATAAAATATACTGTTTAGTTGAAAGTTTATATCATATAAAATTATTTGTATAAAATTTCAGACAAATCTAATATCAAAATTAATAGTTTGTATGATTTTTTAAAAGAGCATAGACACGCCAAAAACAAATGTAGATACTCCATGAGTTTGTGACTCTCTGAGTAACTCCGACTCTTTCTAGCTCTCCTTCATTTTTCTATATCTTTCTCTTTCGCTTGCAAGTTCTATACTATATATATGGTTTTGCTGGTTAACACTGAGCAAGTACTAGTATTTGAGAGAGAATGGACTGGGACTTTGTGTATATAGTCCACCGTTAAATCGATGGACTCACTCATCAAATGCTTGAAAATAGTTGTGTATCATGCTCACTATTTTTACAATAGCAATTGCCGGTAAGGATGTTCAAAGTTGTTTGTATGTAAGTTATACATTAAGAACTAGAACAATAAATGACCCATGAAAAATTGTGGAAACAAAACCACAAAGCTTATTGATTTTGGTGGAACAATGTGAAACTAAAAATAAAAGGATTATTTTTTTTTTCTCATTTGTCTATTGCATGTAAGCAAAAACTGTTATTATGCTAGATATTTAAAAGGAAATGATGTTAACATCCGCACCCTTTCGGTAACATACTTTGGGTAGCTTCCAGTAGCAAGTCTCCAGTGTCTGTTCGGCTTCGGCCATCACTTCATAACTCATAGTTGCTGATCAAGATAATTAGTTTTGGGAGTTCTTGGAGATTTAGGAGTTCTTGGTGATCTTGGAGATCTGGCAGTTTTGGGGGAGAAACTTTCGATATACTCAGTTACATTTTCAGAAACGTTCTTCAACCATGAGGTACTTCGCGCTAACCAATCACTATGTCCTTCTTCTTGCGATTCAGGTGCATTTCTTTTCCTCTCTTCCTCTACCAATATATCTACCCATCTCTTGGCCATGTAAGACTTAATGGCGAGGACGCCTTCTTTTACAATCTCCATAGGTGGCACTTCAATAGGGTTCTGCTCCAAGTTTAGCTTGACTAAACTATTAAGGCGACCGAATGTATCAGGAAGTGCATGAATTTGATTGTTGCTAAGATCCAACTCCTTAAGGCTACTCAGATCACCAAATGTCTCCGGTAATTCTTGAAGGTCACTGAAGTTACTGCTGAGGTTGAGAACTTCAAGACTAGTCAATTTACCAATTGCAATAGGAAGTCCGTGTAGTTCATTAAAACGAGCTTCTAGATGGCGCAATGACTTCATCTCACAAACAGACGAAGGAAGTGATCGTAACTTGTTTAAACCAACCAAGAGCTTTTGTAAACTTTGTAGTTCATATCCAATGTTTGTTGGCAAATATGACAGACTGTTAAAGCTTGCATCCAGCTCAACCAAGGATCTGATCATTTAATGTACAAATAATTCAATAAATAATATAAACATTCATAGCTTATATGCATATAAAGAAACAAAGTAACCTTTCCACAGTTATTACCTAAATTAACAACAATGAAAACAACATAAAGAATGGTGTTCTCATAGATTTTTCTGGTAGAATATTTATTTACCTGCAGTGACTGATGGAATCAGGAAGGGCAGTCAGCTTATTTCCAGAGACATTGAGGATTTTCAACTTTTGTAACAAGCCAATTGAATCTGGAAGGGACTCCAAAGTATTTGAAGAGATATAAAGCTCCTCAAGATTTTGCAATTCAGCTATGGCGTCAGGAATCACCTATCATGTAATCCAAAAAAATGTAATTTTACAGTAGTGTAATCCAAAAAATTAATTTTAAAGAGGGTAGAGCAAAATTCGCCTATATTACAGGGGGCAAAAGCTTGTTAACCCTTGTTTTGGTTTCAGCCTAATGGGAACATGCAATAAGCACTAGATGTGGAAGACATAAGCAACAAGGTCAAACTTCATTGGCAACTAGCTTGCTCTATTTGTTAACAATGATATATCAATAGCACTATCGCTTTAGTGCAACACTTTTGCTCAAATATCTTATGTATCAATTATATGTGTCGTGTATAAAACCATAGGAACATGACGTGGTATGTAAGTTATTACCTGATCAGATGCCATTGTGGTATTTTATCTAAGTAGTATTAGATATCATTGTGATCTTACAATAATAGTTGTTATTGATTATAGATAGATAGATAGATAGATAGATAGATAGATAGATAGAATTAATGCTTTGGTATATTTTGATTGATGCTATCAATGAAATAAGAGAGAATGAAAAGGTAAAAATAAGAGAATGTTCTAATTTATTCCTAAGTTATCATTAACACATTCAAAAATTACTTTCAAATTTCATAATGAACAGTTTTATTTTTATGTAATTATATCATTCCTAATTTTTTCAAACCAATTAAATATATGTGCACGGGTATGCGATCAATGTTACCGAAAGCTGATTGATGGAGAGGTTGAACACAACCAAGGAAGCAATGTTGCAAAATCCCTCCGGCAACTTTCTCAACCGCTTCCCAGTAAGATCAACTCGCTCAACATTTTTTTCATGCGCTTCCTGCAATATCTTCCCCACATGTTCATTAGATTTACCATCCTCAGCCACATCGCCGTCATTACCATTATCACCGATATCACCACCATGTTCATAAATCTTCACAAGCCGTTTCTCAGCATCCTTGAGAAGCTTCTCATAAGAATCATGCATCTCATCTCTTTGCAACAAAGACTTGTGAAAACGTTTTTCTTTCTCAACAGATTCTCTACATTTCATCTCTCTTTCGTTAATATGAACACGCCATTGTTGTTCGTCGATCTCCGGAGGCCTAGGGAGGATCACAATCTCTCCCAATTGACGTGACAACTGAGCATCTAGGTCGATCAATTTGACCTTGGCATTGTCAACTTCCTCATGAGTGGGACGATCACCGATGTGACTAAGGACTGATCGGGCTTGTGAGACCTCAGAGATGGCACGAGTCATGGTGGATAGTAGTTTGGGATCAGTGAGATTCGGCATTTGGCCAACGATTGAGGATGATGATGATGATGAAGAAGATGGATCTGAGGGTCGTGGTTGTTCTACGTTGGAATGAGATTGGGGATTCTCTGTTGAATTTCGGGCATTGAAGGACTGGAGATGAGACATGACGTAGGAGAGAACGGGGTGGGTTCCTGGATTGGGATCCATGGTGGTGATCAGAGAGTGAGAAATGAAACCAACCAAATGAAATCAATAATGGGAGCAAGATACTGATGCATAGTTTATATATTAATTATTTGGGTCGTTGAGATTAGAATAAACGGTTGATTGGTTGGTTGGTTTGTTGGTTAGTTAGTTAGTTGAATAAGGTTGAGGGATTGTGTGTCAGTGTGTGTGGTAGCATTGCTATATTAAGCAGATACGCAATGTGGGGGAACCTGGTCTAGGATTGAGAATGTGGAGCGGGAGCATTATGTGAATTTGGATTGCATGCCATTCTATTATTAGGATATAACTAACGGTTATACTTATTTTAATTGTAAGACTATATGTATATTTATGTATATTTTTTTTCACCGTTAATTTAATCTGGTTCAGGGTCAGTTATGACTTTAAGTGATTTTAACTCCTTCCCAATTACAATTGTGGGATATCGAACGTATCAAATTCAACGCCAACAATTACTAAATCAACTATGTAATTTTGATTACTAGATTTGATTGTTGCAAAAGATATGTGAGGCGCAGTCCTCACGCAAAGACAATATAATATTGAATGAATGGCTGATCCATGAACTAAAGGAAATACATTAATATTAACATTAATTTAACCAAGTTATAATTCTAACTAGAACAATTAATAATTGAATTTTACTTTACTCTCTACCAAGTACGAAATTCTAATTATTAATGTCTCTTCTCCTGAAAAACCGAAGGGGTGAGGCAAAAAACATTAAAAAAATCCATACATTTTTTTAGTATAACAAATTGTCATAATCTCTCTATTCTTGATTATGATTTTCTCGCTTAGCTACTAATCAAGATTTAAGACAATCAATGTTATGATTAAGTTTGTACTCAATACATTTTATCTGTTAGCAAATATGATTACTTTCATGTTTTATTCTTCTTGTTAAGAAATTTCACATCAGTTGCAAAATGATCTGAATACAATTAATCTACGACTCTAAAAAACCAGAATTTACGATGTCAATCATGAATAAATAGACAGCAAATCACAATGCAAAATACAATGCACGATATGACTTGAAAATAACATAAACCAGAACGCACACATGTAACAGGTTGCAACATAATTAGAATTTCACACTCTACAGCTTATAAGCTATAAGCTATAAGCCATAAGCTCAAAAACATGTCTTACCAAACAAACCCAAAATAACATAAACGTAACAAAAGAACTTTGTACATCTTATCTTATGCATACATATGTTCTTCCCTATTATTAATTAAATTTTCATTTGCAAATTTTTACTGCATTGTTGCCATTTTATTGTTGATTAGGAATTACTGGTGTGGTCCTCATCCTTGTTTTTTATGTCTTAGTTTCAATTTCAACTCTTCCTTCATCGAACAATTTACTAAACTTTTCAACTTCTGCAATGTAATGTGCATTGACTTAGGTTTGAATTTTCGTACACGAGAAATTAAAAAAAAAAATGCATTTTCCTATCAATTTTCATTTCCTACGCCATGTGGTGATTGATTCTCTATTAATTTGGTAAACTCAGATCTAAAAACACCTTAAACCTCGCCTGATCTCAAATTACTAATTAATAACTAAAATTATTTATGCATGCAAATCCCAAACTTCATTAGCAACAATTTCAAACTCAAACTCTTGTTCTTTTCTATGTTTACATTGAAAATAAAAAACAAATAAAGAAAACAGAGCAAAAACAGATTTAAAAAACAAAAGCTCAAGCATATAAAAAAAGAAGCTCAAGCTCTATTTACACCCACTACAAATCTAGTAATAATCTTTGCTATTTTTCATCATCATCATCGACTATAGTCTACTTGGTATATCTATGTATTCTTCAACATAACTTTGCATCAGTGGCAATAACTATTACGGTAAGCAAATCTAGGGCTTCCATCTATTTTCCCGGCGAAACAACTACCTTTAACCGCCACATTCCGAATACCAATCGGATAACCAACTGAAACCGGCGAACATTTCATCCGGTTAATTCGATTCACAGCCGCATACGTTAGTAATTCCGCGGAGGTGTTGAGCGAACCTGACGGAGAGTTAGCTCCGCTGGACGAAGAAGAAGACGGAGGAGGAGATAACTTCTTGAGAGATTTTACCGGCGAAAGAATCACTCTGATCTTCAACGGATGAATCAATGATAAAGAAGCTCGATTATATTCTTCAATTATATTTGTTAAATCTTCGTCGCTTGTGATTGAAATCAATGTCTCTAAATCTCCATTTGGTAGTGGACATTTTAGTGTTACTGATGAACCGCACAATTCAACAAGCTTCACTGTCAATTCTGCAATAGATAATTTCATTGAACAATAAATCAACTGAAGAAATGAATTAAGAAAAAAACAATTATGTGCATGTTTCGTATCAACGGTAGAATGTCAGAATCACAGTGATGTGGTGTAATTTTATAGAAGCTACAAGTTGTAACTTCTACAATCATAATAGATGACCGTGATTCTGGTACATCAACTTTGATACCAAACATAGGGCAAAGAGGAATGAGAAACGAACCTGAGAAAGAAATGGGAGAAGGGAGTGAGAGGACTCTGGTGTGGCCGCCGGAGTATCGGAGCTTGCCGTCGGTGAGGCGGGGGAGGATTTTGCCGCCGTAGCTAAAGAGGAATTTGAGGGTATTTTGGGGATTTGATTCCATTGCTAGGTGTTGTGATTTGGTTGATTAGTTAGTTACGTGGAAGAAGCGAGAATGAAGAGTAGTTTGGTTGGAGTGTTGCTGCTTGAAAACTCTTGGTGGTGGGTTTCGTGGGTATTTATAGGAGAAGGCCTGCGTCACGATAATATAGTAAAATCATACAACACGCCAACATGGTATGGTATCAATCAAGAACAAGAATAAAATCAAGAATATAATATCAATAATATTTTTTATTCTATGATAATTATAATAATAGAGTTTTAAATATTGTTCTTGTTTATCAATATGTCTTGTAAATTATATACAATCGCTATATTCATCAATTTAATTAAGATATATTTTCTATAAAGAATAAAATTGTGGCGGATTAATTTCAAAGTAGACAATCTCTCAAAAATATAGATTTGAGGTCGAATCAAAATACAATTATTCTCGTAGATAAATTTAAATTCTATTTAAAACAAATTTAAAAAAGTTTGATAAAAAGGAGGAGAGATGGTGAACTGTATTATATCCTTGAAACTATGACTCCAAGACATAAGAGAGAATTGGTTTTCCAGTTGGCACTATATTAAAAATAAATTATTTGACTTTATTATTGACATATATAAACGGAAGATATATTCGTATCTCTGTAAAAATTGATTTAAAAAAACTTCTTATAATACGAATGAATTCATATGATTTTAATTTTTAGGTAAATATGGACAGTAGCGGAGTTAGCATTTTATTTAGAGAAAGGCCGTGTTAGTTTTACTTAAATGCTATTATTTTCTTTTTTAAATTGCTTGAAGGAAATTGAAAATTGATGTGTTTTTTGATAATATAAATGAAAAACTTGGATTTTACATTAAAAAAATAGTTAAAATGAAAAATCGTCCCCATAAGTAGTTGAACAGACAACCTTTTACAAAGAGAAAACTCTACAACTACTAAGACACCCTACATATTTGCTAAATTCTTTGCTAATTTTAATATATACTCCCTCCGACCTTAATTATAAGCAACTTACCACTTTTTAGATTCATTGAAAAACTAATGTATCCAACCTTAATTATATATTAGATACATTAGTTATCTAATGAATCTAAAAAGTGAAAAGTTGCTTATAATTAAAGTCAGAGGGAGTATAATATAACTACTAAGTAAAAATACATTTATATACCTATAAAAATTAAAAAAAATTAGCTAAGGGGCAGGCTACGGCCCTGCACAGGCTGTAGAGTAGCTCCGCCCCCGAATATGGACAAAAAATTTAATTTGTATATTAGATATATGGATAAATGGATTATATTCTTTCTTCTTTTTTTTGACACGATTATATTCTAAATTAATGTTTGTATATTTGACATTTTTCACTCTTGTAACTTTTAGTCTTAGGGATCCAAAAACACGTACTCCAATCGCAATTCAATAGTGACCGCAAAAATCATGAAACATATGACTCACTAAGATTCTTTATAATTATATATATTCATATTGGGGCATATTCTGCCGGTATACTGTGCTTAGAAACGTGCCCATTTGTTTACCATATACCCCAATTAATATTATATCTGTTTAAAACTTGATCGACATATATATTTTTTCACACACAAAATTATATCGACATATATACAGTATACAAAATGATTCTTAAAGACATCTATAGAATGAGAAAAATCTAGAATGCCCTCTCATTTGATGAGAAATAAATCAATTTACTGTTAAGACATTGACTATAACCTGGCCAAACTTCCATTAAGATTGGCAATGAAAGAAACAAATGTTCTAATCTAATCTCATGAACTAACCAATCATCAAAGTAAAACTCTACCATGTTTCATGTCTCTTACCTCCTTATTTATTTTCCCTTAATTGTTTTTCCTACCACACAAAAATATTCCTTAACGACATAAATTTGTATAATGTTGGTTTACGACAATATAGTTAACCAAATCAAAACAGTGTACATTGTCACCCACTCATTTCAGCACCATTAATTGGCCCATGTGGACCATACATCCTGATCCGTGTGAGACCACATTGTAAGTCTGTGTCATCTCATCTTCTCATATCATGGTGGAACATTACTGGTCAGTAGCATATAGACAAACTCCACGCATGCATTGAGTGTGGGTTCTCTATTGTCTTAATCTTGACGCGTGTTGTTTCTTGATTTAGTTCATGCTGACTAGATCGGTTTCATATGCTTCTGTCTCACAACATACCTCACAATTTCACATGCTTCTTCTTTCTTCTTAGTACTATTATTCATCACATTCATTGTTACCTACATGGCCACATTTCAAGACAATGTCTAACTAGATATGGATAGATGGAATAATGGATGAACCGATGTAATCTTTACCAAAAATAAAATAATAATAATTAGACAACACCTTATTAGCAAGGATGTCTAATGGGAGGGACCATATGTGAGGGATTGCTATTTAAATAGACAACGCCTTTTTAGCAAGGGTGTAAAATGTCATGACAATTGTGTAATATGTCAAACTTACACTTGATATAATTGGCATGTTTTTTTTATGTGTGCAGATAGTGTTGCTTGTTAGAAGAAAGTCAATATATGGAGAAAAGCTTGAGAATATTATGAAAAATATTTGACGATTTCTCTCAATTTTTTACAAACATATGGATTCACCTTGATGAGACACAACTTGTTATATTTGCGATGGTTGCTTGAAGCATATGGAAAAAACGTAATACAAAGCTTTGGGAGAATCGATATGAGACTACTGAACGTGTTGTATCCCGCGCCCAAAGTCTACTAAGTGTGTGGCAACTTGCAAAACAACACCGACCCATCCAACAAGCTAAGAACACATGCCAACAACAACAACAACAAAATAGACGGAATCCTCCACCAGCAGGATACTTGAAGTGCAACATCGATGCAGCCTTATTCAATCCTAGCAATAAAGTTAGCATGGGAGCTTGTATTAGAGATGACAAGGGGCAATTTGTAGCAGCAAAAACAAGCTTTATTGAGGCTATAATGTCACTGGCCGAAGGAGAAGCTTGGGGACTCCAACAAGGATTGATGTGGATGGAGATGCTAGGATATCACAAAATGATTTTTGAAATGGATTGTAAGATGGTGGTGGATGATGTACACAATAAAAGACAAAACATCTCTGAATATGGTTCACTTATCGATGCTTTCACTAGGCGTCAAACAAACAGAAATGCTCATGCCCTTGCACGAACAACTATCTCCCATACTTCTCACATTACTTTTGATGTTATCTCGAATTGTATTACAAATATTATTATGAATGAAATGTCATAAATTTGCTTACGTCGAAAAAAAATCTGATTTATGTTTTCCTATGGAGAAATATGTCACCATACATAGAGAAATATTTTATTTCCTCTTCGTGAAAGTAACCATAATAAAACCTCACTGACCATTTTTTATCCACGAAAGAACGACTTAAATGAAAAACACGCACAATGAATTAGGTAGCTTTATATTGGTATATCCGCGAGTTATAACACGAAGCACCAGTGGTCTAGTGGTAGAATAGTACCCTGCCACGGTACAGACCCGGGTTCGATTCCCGGCTGGTGCAATTAGGGGAATCTATGATGAAAATGCTTGAGGTGTTGGGTAACATCTCCAATCCTGAAACATTGGATGTTAAGCATATCCCTGAGCTTCCTTAATTCTTTTTTGGAGCTTTTTTCAGGATTAATTAATACCATTTGCTAAGTAACAATTACTGTAAAAAAATGTATTATAAATTGCACATATCAAAACTTTTGAGATGATTATAAATATGTATCATAAAAAATAACTATACATGAGTGGTTGTTGAATAAACAAAATCATTTTATTTTCACCTTTGAGATGATTATAAGAATATACTGATAAAAACTGTTTTATGGGCATCCATATGAGTCTATTTACATACTATATCAGTCCAAATATTAGAATGGGCTAGTAAGATAACTAGTATAAATTGTAATATTTGAGAAAGATAACTTGCAAGTTTGTATAATTTTCTCTGTGTTTTGATGTTTAGCAATGTCAGCTTCCGAATCTGTAAACTTTCTAATAAGTAATACTAAAGTAATAAAAAGTACACAACAGATTTTCAGATCAGAAAATTATACAATTACTCATTTCTATTAACTTATCCCAATAGGAGTTGTGTTAGAAACAATCAAATTTTTTTAGAGCTATGATAATTGTAGGTTGATAACAAAACTTTTTGGGATGTTGATGGAGGAAGAAATTCTCTCAAAACAGGGAGTGGAGTAAGGTGTGGTAAAGTAACCTTCAGTTATAAAATTACTTAGAAAAAATATAACAATGAAATCTAAAAAATAAAATTATGGGACAAAAAATGCATATATCCCTGAAAATCTAAAATAAACCCGAAACACGACTGAGGTCAATAACAACCAATATATGTGTTGTGAACATAACTAAATTGATAAATGCATTGTAATATGTGGGATAAAAAGTACAAATTCAAGATTCTCTATTTATTCATGTTAAAAATAAAATATGTTGATTATACTGCATGCCAAAATATAAAACACATATTTAACAAATTTTTTAGTATTTTTTTGGACGTAGACAAAATGACAAACCATTAAAAATGCACGTACATACAAATAAATAAGGTTAATGATAATTCATAGTTGACTCATTGATGAATATAAGTTGGTGGAATTGTTGCGTCTTCAATCCCCTTTTCTAACTTTATAATTTTTAATTGATTTTGTTTTTCTAAAAATGAAAAATGTAATTTTTAATTTAAAAGTTAAATAAATATGACATACGTAATAATAGGTAATATATTTATATATAATTTAATTACATATAAATAGAAGGTAATTGGACAACAAGATGCACCATTATCCTAAAGTTCATTATTTTAAAATTAAATAAAGGTAAAAAATTATGTTTTTACGAATTACCATAATATTGATACAACATGAGCCCTGTATACCAAAAAAATAATATTGATACAAAAATTCTACCATTATTAATGATAGCTAATTTTATTCGAATAAGCACGTAAAACGAGTTCTCCCCTTCTAATGCGACTAAATAAATAATTTTCTAATGCAAAACTTCTAATTTTTGGAGTCACACAAATAAAGTCAACCATTACATTCCACCAAAATAAAGTCAAGAATTCTACAGTATCTCAGTCGTTGAATATTCAACAAACACTTTTCAACCCATCCATGTAATCAATGTAACTAACTAAATCCATCCCCCCACTCTTCACACTCGCCGGCGAAATAACTCCGTCCACCATGACCACCTTACTCTTCCATTCCCTCCTCTTCCTCCTCCACCTCCTCCCCACCACTCACTCCCTCGACTTCATCTTCAACTCCTTCACCACCACAACCAACCTCACTCTCATCAACGACGCTCGCCTCGAATCCCCAGTCATCAGAATGACCAACGATTCCAACCAATACTCTCTCGGTAGATTCTTCCACTCCACAAAACTCGCCATCACAAACCCTAATTCCTCAAACATCACTTCATTCTCAACTTCATTCATTTTCTCCATCTTATCTGATAATCCAAACAGCCCCGGTTTCGGTCTCGCTTTTGTTCTCTGTAACACCACTTCCCCTCCCAACGCTCTCGCTAGTCAATACTTCGGTTTATTCAATAATAAACCTGTAACAAACGACACCGTTTTCCCTCTTTTCGTCGTCGAATTCGACACCGGAAAAAACCCGGAGTTTATCGATATAGACAACAATCATATCGGTATTGATCTTGATAGCATCGTGTCCGAAATTCAACAAACTGCCGGATATTATAATTCTTCTGGGGGATTTGTACCTGTGGAAATGTATAGCGGTGAAAATGTTCGAGTTTGGATTGAATTTAATGGAGAGAATTTGGAGATAAATGTTACTGTTGCTCCGATTGGTGTTTCGCGGCCTTTGAAACCGACGCTTAGTTATCAAGATCGAAATATTGCTAATTATCTTTCTGATGAAATGTTTGTTGGTTTTTCTGCTTCGAAAACGAGTTGGGTTGAAGCTCAGAGAGTTTTAGCGTGGAGTTTTAGTGATTCGGGGATTGCGAAGGAGTTGAACACGACGAATTTGCCTGTGTTTAAGAGAAAATCGTCGTCTTCGCTTTCTGGTAAAGGTGTTGCAGGGATTGTAGTTGGTTGTTTTGTTTTGGTGTGTGGATTGAGTGTGTTTATATATTTTCTATGGAGAAAAAGAAGAAGAAATGAAGATGATGATGATGTGGAAGAATGGGAAATGGAGTATTGGCCTCATAGATTTTCTTATGAGGAACTAAGTAAAGCTACAAAGGGTTTTCAGAATGAGATGCTTATAGGTGCTGGTGGGTTTGGAAGAGTTTATAAAGGAACACTGATGAATGATACTTTAGTTGCTGTTAAGTGTGTTAATCATGATTCTAAACAAGGGTTAAGAGAGTTTATGGCAGAGATTTCAAGTATGGGGAGACTTCAGCATAAGAATTTAGTTCAAATGCGTGGATGGTGTAGAAAGGGTAATGAGCTTATGTTGGTTTATGATTATATGCCTAATGGAAGCTTAAATAAGTGGGTTTTTGATAAACCTGAGAGAGTTTTGGGATGGAGTTTGCGTCGTAGGATTCTTGTTGATGTAGGAGAAGGGCTTAACTATCTTCATCATGGTTGGGATCAGGTTGTTATTCATAGGGATATTAAATCTAGCAATATTTTGTTGGATGCTGATATGAGGGGAAGATTGGGAGATTTTGGTTTAGCTAAGCTTTATCAACATGGGCAAGTTCCTAATACGACACGTGTTGTGGGGACAATAGGGTATTTGGCGCCGGAAATAGCGAATGTTGCTGCGCCGACTTCAGCTAGTGATGTGTATAGTTTTGGGGTGGTGTTGTTGGAAGTGGCTTGTGGAAGGAGGCCGTTGGACGCGTTGGTGGCAGATGAAGAAATGGTGCTTATTGATTGGGTTAGGGAGTTGTATGCAAGAGGGTGTGTGGTTGAAGCTGTGGATAGTAGGATTGAGGGTGAGTATGATGTGGGAGATATGGAAATGGTATTGAAGCTTGGGTTGGCTTGTTGTCATCCTGAGCCTAATAGGAGGCCTACTATGAAGGAAGTTGTCGCGCTACTTCTTGGTGAGGATGTTGCGGATGCGCCGGGGAAAGTTTTGTCCGATTTGGCTCGCGGTGAGGATAATGGTGGTATTGGCAGGGAATCGGATGAGGAAGCGCCGTTGCAATCCTCCACTCCTATTTGATTGACTAGTGACTTCACTGCATATAGTTGGAATATTTGGTGATTGGATTTTTCTGGATTGTGTTTTAATAATTGGGAATTTTCCATGTATTTGTTTTGAATTTGATTATTGGATTACTTCCACTTTTAATCAATTCCTTTGTAGTGTGTATATTATTACCTAATCAAAAGCTGAGTTTTGAAATTCATACACTGATTATGTGGTTTAGTCAACAAGTATAATGACTATGTTGGGAAATTTAGCACTTGTTTGTGAAAGTGTGATTTAGTTGCTCTCCATTATTGTTTATTATCCTTTTTTGTTGAATAAATAACTACTATTTTGCATATCTAGAAGCAGTTTACAAGGTGGAGGGTTTTGATTACATTCATATGTGAACATTTGTAAGGTGTGAGACATCACAATTCACAACCATGTTCCTTGAAAAAGAGTGCTTTGATAAGTAATAACTACATTCATATGTATATGATTTTTCATTTTCCATGTGGGCTCTAAGAAAGCTTATTTAAATCCATTACTTGATGAACTACATAACTATGGAAATTTGAAAACTTGGGAATGAAGGCAAAGGTGTACTAAACTACTGAACAACAGAGTAGTGTTGGTATTTAAGCAGCCAAATTTAGACTACTAAAGTGTGAAGTTGAGAGAGTGGAAAGTGAAGCATGGTTTTGTTCTCTTTACACCTAACTTGGAACACTCAGATTCCTGCTGGCATGCGGCTGCCACTGATTCCTTCATGCTCTCAGGACCACAAACCAAAACTCCAACATTTGATCCACATGTTTCATTCTTGAACTTGCCTAATATATCTGTTCAACTCAAATATACCAAGTTGTCAATTTTTTAGTCAATATACATATTCTTAGAAAATACAAGGAAATGGAATCGGAATCGTTACCTTTAAAGTTAGGCCTTCCTCCAAAATGAACTTCATGTTCTTCAAGAGCATTCTTAGTTTCAGCTGAACTTAGATCAAAGGGTTTAATTTCCGTCTGTGACGTTGGCCGAACCCCTTTCTTCAGCCTTCTCCATCTCAACACAATTGCTATCAAAGTGCTGCAAGATAAAGCTAGGACAAAAGCAGCTATCAGAACTAGATCCACAATCCAAGATGGAGTCTTTTCTTTCGACAATTTGGAATGCTTTTCAGATGGAATTATAATATGGTTGAAACATATTAGAAAAACAAGGAAAGTGATGGAACAGCATCCTGTAATAGCAGCCATCCAAACTGGACTTTCAGGTCCATATGCTGCATAATAATTTGAGCTAACACTGTCCAATTGCAGGGTTTTTACTTTCACAAACTCATTTAACAGCTCCGTAATTCCCATGCCTGGTTGCGTTTCTTGCGTTACAAACAATTTTAGTTTCAATTGAAATTTTTCGCTTGTTTGGTTGACTAGCAGATGCGCGACCGAATGTAGCAGACAAATGTCTTGTGCCCTCTTTATGACATGAACAAGTTGTATCCTTGAAGGAAATTTATTTTTGTTGGTAGTTGAATCAATTTCTACCAAAATGCTCAGAAATGGAGTTATTCCACTTCCTCCAGCAACCATAAGTAGACTGTCATATCTGCAAACAATTATTTTTCATTATTCCAAATAATCTTATAAAAAGTTTATTAGAAATTCAGAAGCACATGGTGCAATGTTTATGCTTACTTCAAAAAGTCTAATGCCGCAGGACCATAGGGTCCTTCGATTGCAACAGGTATACCCTTCCTCTTTTCAGCACCTTTGTTTAGTTCAGTTTGTATCAAGTCGTAAAGACTATTTGTCCACCACCCTTGACATTTGATCATCACAGACATAATGTTTTCATCGGATTTGGAACTAGATATTATACTGAATGAATGCCATTGAAGATGAGATATAGTTGGTATCTTCAAATATATAACACTTGTAGGGTTATACTTTAGTCCTACAAATTGTCGAAAACGAAGTGTTTAAATTATGAAATTTTGTCTACAAATATAATTCAATTTCAGAAAGCTTTAAAGAAATTAAATACTTGAATCTTTGGGCAGAATTAGCTCCACAGCTTCACAGGGAAAAATTCTAGCCGAAACCATGCAGGTTTTCGGGCTTGATTGAATTATTCGGAGCAATTTGTCAAGGCTAAAAAGGAATACTCCCGGGAAGACCATATAGAAGTGCTTATCTCCAGCATGAAACAGGAAAAACACTAGAAAGAGTGTATACAAATGATGTGTGTAGTAGAAAATTTCAAACTTTCTTCTTCTAATTTGAGGAAGTGAAGTAACAAAGATAACTAGCCCAATAACAAGTGCAATTTCTCCAGCAAGGTATATACGTCCCGTCTTTTGCCACTTCCAAATCTGCTTCAAAAATATTGAATTTTTTTACCGATAGCCAATTAAGTGCTTCCAAATTAAATTAATTTTTGGATGAGCGGTGAGCTTGGTGAAATCACGGTACCACTGTGAGTGGTTTCGTCAAAGCTAAAAAGTGCAGCTTTTGCCAAAATCACGACAACTCACTGTGATTCTAGTAGTCTCACTGCCAATCCAAACATGCACTTAGGGCCGATTTGAATTGACTTATTTGAACGTATCTACTGACATAAAAACTTGTGGGATTATATGGAAGAGCTTATGAAAACAACTTATGACTTGTCCTGATGTCCATAAGTTGTTTTCAGCTTATTTCTATAAGCTCTCCTAGATAACTTATGAAACAATTTATCGCTTATATGAAAACAGTTTGAGTTTGTTTTATCTTTTGGTACAAAAATAGCTTATACATAAGCACTTATAGTATAAGTTTTTATAGTATAAGAGCTTAATTAAGTTGTCTATCCAAACAAGGCCTTAGACTTCACCTCATGTTGTATATGGTGGCTGACACCCCAAACAAACCAAGTGCTGAAACCATGTATTGTAGCAAAAAGTATCATAGCAGTTCCAATCCATGTGTGATACCTAACTGAAGCTTCAAATTGAATACCGAAAATGCGAAATAGAGACAACCCTCTTAAAATTGGAAGAAGAAGCAAAGCCAAACAAGCTTCTGCTAGCAAACCAAATCTTGTTGCTATTCTCAGATACTTAAGTTGCCATCTGAATGTAAGTTAATTTTTACACATGCATTTAGTAAAATAGCAACTTTTCTATCATCAAACATGAAAAAAAAATTGTTAGATCCAAAAACAACACTTACAAGTTCAATTTCAGTGATTTATCTTGCATCAACTTTTTGAAATCATTCGAAATTCGAACATAATAAGTCCATGCTAAGAAGACTATAACAAGAAAAACTACCAGTATTTCAATACTTGATAAGATTCCAATTAGACTATTCACCACTAATGGATTTGAGAAGATTTTTGATGAACTCCTTGAACTTCTGCATAATTTCAATGAAGTAAAACTTCAATTAAAGTAATTGAAAAGTACTTGAAAATGATATAACTTTTACCTGTTTCTTTGATATCCAGCTTTCAAATCCAAGAAAAGAAGTCCAATTATAGCAATAGCAATTATTGGAAATGTATACACAGCAAAATTTAGACCTGCAAAAGATATACATATTCATATTCTATTTAGCATTTGACTAAAATTATTGAAATTTCATGATTTTATTTATTTAGATAAACTTGTTACAAAAAAGTGACATGCAAGGAGAGATTTTAGATGTGTTAGTGTTACCATAGTATCCAAAAATTGTATTATTGGCACTTTGTTCTGCATGTTTCCATTTTCTTGTCCATAATTGGGTTGGCTTTAGAATCCAAAGAGAAATCCAAGCTGCAAATATGAAAATAATGAACAGTTTGAGAATTGTAAGTAAGGTGGCGCTTGCCATTTATGACTTGACTACTCTGCCACACTGCAGTGCAAGGTTTGATTTTTCTCTGCTTATTTATAATATGCTTATGATTATATTTACTATAATGGAATCTTGCCATATAGAAGGTGAGAAGATCAAATCTAGCCCCACACCCCCACTACCATTCAGTGCCCTGTCACTTACAATAAAAAGCATTTCCTATAATTTAGCAAACTATTTAGTATTTACAAAACTTTGGGGTTAATATTTTTTGTTTTTATTTTCTAAAATTTATGTGCATTTTATTTATTTTATGTTAAATAATTTTGTAGATAAAATTTCACTCTTCAAAGTTAGTAATTGAGTTCTTGTTTTATAAAATTGATTGATGTAGCTTAGTAGCAAATGCATCAAATATTTCATAAAGAACATTGGTTAGTACCAAAAAAGGTGAGTAACTGAGAATAAATTTTTGGTCATTTTTGTAGCTCTTGTTGCAAGAGAGATTGGTGGAAATGGTAGAAAAGAAGGTTTATTTTTTGGGTACTATTGAAGCTATTTTATTGTAATTCTTTTTGTATTTTTATTTAATGACATTTATACGATGTAGAATATATTTACTCCAAATTACTGTCAAAAAAATATCTTTACTCGAACAATATATATTTAAACAACTCATAAGATATAATATTTAAAATGCATTATTAAATATTAAAATAAATTAATAAATAATATTAAAAGGAAAATAATCTCGTGCACGCTACATGCAAACATACCAGTAGATTGTTATTTATTCCACTCTATATTATATTGTAAGATGGTAAATGCATTTGTTTAAACGGGAGATGGCCACGATTTGTTCTCTATTTTCAGATTGATAGAATTCACAATTAGTGGTTGACGTTTGCCCTATGGTGTGATTAAGCATTAAGCACAACGGAATGATGATACTATGAGATAGCTTTATTTATTTAATGAAATTAGTAACAATAATAGTAATCACATAGTAATATTTCACTACATAAAATTTGATTACTTATCATGAATTTATAGGTGCATCGCACCGATTTAATTGAGCTTTCTTTTTTAATAGTACTAGAAAAGACCTTAAGGCCAATTAAAGAGGAACACCACGAGAAAACAAAAAATCCCAACAAAGTCACTTCAAATAAAAATAATCCACTCATCAAGAGAAGAAGAAAATAAATAATTAAAACCTATAGGAATATTATAGAATGAGCTTTCCAAGCTAGACAATATACAACTTATTGCCTTCTCAATAGTGCTGAAATATGTGAACAAATCGAGCCTCTCTTTTAATCATTTGATATGATGAATACTTTAAAGAATGGACCCATACAAATAGGAAGGAGGGCAACCCTTTTAGAATAAGAGTTACACCGACCTTAGAGTCACTCTAAATCCACAAATATTTGTATCTTTTCTTTCAAGCAAAATCTGCAAATCATTGGAAAATATCCCACAACTCTACAATAAGACTATAACAAGTTTTGTTACCAAAAAAGAAAGAAGGAATAGAACAATATGGATCTGTTTGATCAGCTAGAAAATAAGAAATTAGACAGGAGACTTCTGCTGTACTGTGTTTGATTTTAAAACTGTCACTGAGACTGAATAAATTGGGAGTCAGAGAACTTTTTGTCTTCAGCATAACTTGTTCAATACCGTCAATGTTTGTGTCACATCAATGATTTATATTATTTCTAAGACTATCTCCAATGGTAAGTTCTTAACTAGTAGTACCTATTAAGAACTAGTACCTATTAAGTACTCTCATTGTAGCACATGTAAAAATGGTACTTATTAAGTACCTATTCTTAAATAAGTATTTTTTCTCTCTCTTGGTTCTTAAGGGGTCCCACATATTTTTATATATTATTTATTTTCTACAACATACTTTATGAAATAGTAAATAATAATTTATTATTAAATTAATTGATGTAGAATTATTGGTGTGACTCATTAAGAACTTTTTAGAGAGGTTATGGGTTGGAGGGATTGAGTGCTTAATAGGTACTATTATTATAAATTATAAATAAGTGATGTGTATATGTGGGACCGTACTCAAAAATTGAGTTCTCCATTGGAGATGGTCTAACACGCCCTCTCACGCAAGAGTCTATTGGGTTTGAAGCGTGAATAATGCATAGGTCCACCTACTATATGCTGAAATTCTACTTTAATTAGAAAGTGAAGGGAGCGAGAATCGAACTCTAAACAACTTAATCATAGAGACTCTAATACCATGTCAGATAACTAATTATGCCAAAAACTTAACCTGTTAGAAAATGTCACATCAATGATTTTATATTATTTTTAACATTATTCAAAAACATCTTTAAATTAACACAAATTTTGTTGTATGTTAAGAAACTAGATACATGACACAAAATAGGCTAATGATGATAAGAGTAAGAAAAATGAAGTGGTATATACTAAATAGTTAAAAACTCTGTTTCTACCAAAAATAGAAGGCAAAGACCAACATAGTGTGACATATCCAATGAATTACTAATATTGACAAAATAGTACAGCAAGAATAATGCATGCAATTGCAATCAGACAAAACTGAATCTCCTTTCTTCACTTATTTTGAGGTTCGATATCAACTAACCCTTCATATAGTTCCAATTTAGAATCAACAAATTCATTGAATTATATATATTTTTGGAATAAATTCATAGAAGTTTTAAAGAAATTAGCAAAGATATGGAAAATAAAGATGGCATTGGAACACCAAAAGAAGCTAAGGATTATTATTCAAGATCAATATGGTGGTCAGAAACAGCACAAGCATTTGAAGATCATAAAACATGTGACACAAACGGAACTTATAGCTTCCAAGAAATTATGACTCCAGAAAATTCTGAAAAATTTGGAGATTTCAAAAGTCTAACTAGTAGCAGAAATAGAGTTAATGAGATAGTACCTGATGATGGTAGTGAAGAAATCGGCGAATTTGTTGTCCCTTATTCGATACAAATATTGTCGACAGAAATAGCGGAAATAGTTGAGGATGGAAAGAGCATAACAATCAACGTAGATAGAAGAGTTGATGATCTTTATGTTGCTGTTGGAGAAGATGATTTGGATGTTGTGAAATGGGCTCTTGATCATGCTGTTTCTCCTGGTTCTAGGATTTTTCTTGTCCATGTTTCTCCTCCAATTACATTGATTCCTACACCGGGTAACATTAATGTTGTATTGTGAAAAATCCATCCAAATCTCGTACTGAAAAAATTGTTAGCCCGAAAAAAGTTTATTAAAAGTGACACTCGTCATTTTACAAGTTGATTTTATAACAATAAGTCAGACCTGTCATTTAACAAGCTAATTTTATAACAATAAGTTAGACTTGGCATAAAAATTTGATACAGGATCAGAGTTTATACAATTATTAAAATGGAGAGAATAACATAAAATTTAGAATTTATTTTAGGCTTAACCAATAATTCATTTTAAACTAAAGTTGGAGTCTAAAACAAAGGTTTATTGTAGTAGCTTTACCCTTAGGTTGCACTAGTCTTACATATATTATATCTTTTGAACATCAAAAATGTGCATATGTCTATATATACAGAATTAGCACATCTTTATAGTGTCTTGTAAGTACAGTTAAGTTGGTAAAATAATTTATAAATATTTGATATGTTGGGGTGCGAGTCTTAACTCGCAATTCTCTACATCTGTGCATTTAGTGTATGTGAGTTTTACGTCTATATCATCTTCAAAAAATAAATAACAATAGATGTATTTCAAAATGATATGTGCTTAGTAATAAATTGATAATGATAAATTTGATAGTTGGGATGCTTGAAAGAAACCAACTGACACCACAACAAGTAAGGCGTTACCTAAATGAAGTAAACAATAAGAGGAGAGATCTTTTGCAGAAATACATCCAGCTAAGTAATGAAGCCAAGGTAATTTATTAATGCTTATGTTGATTTCTCAAGTTTTATACCACAACATAAACCATGATCCAAAATTAGACCAAATTATATTTTTTCATGTTCTTATTTTCTCTCTTAGGTAACCGCAGAAACATTGATTTTAGAGAGCAAGTACAAAGGAAAAGCCATTTTGGATCTCATCTCTATTCTTAACATAGCCAACCTTGTATTAGGAATCAAAAAGCTACCCTGCAGAAGGTATATATGCAACCATTTTCTTTTTTCATTTTTTAGAAACACGGTATCTGATCAAGAAGTGACTAAGACAATATTGATTGTGTATTTTTATTACAACAAAGTGACCTTAATAGGACAGTGTTAACACTAATTACTGATGTGCATGAAATAACAGGCGCAATGATAAATTGAGTGAAGGAGTGTTTGTAAAGAAAAATGCACCAAAGACATGTGATGTTACATTGATTTACAATGGTGAGGTGTTTATGTCTAATGCTTTTTCAGATCAACAAATCCCATCCTACTGTATATTTTCACAAAATAAAGATCACTCAAAACGCAAATTCTTTCAGTGTAGCTGCTTTTCAGGCAAGTTAACTATATAGTCATCTTCATTTTAATTGAAAAGTCATTTGGGGTGCTTTTAATGTAATTCTATAATAATCTCTTATTGTCTTTCCTTTGCTTTTAACAGGATGTGTTAGAGATGACGAGGCTAACTAATTAACTAGTAATGTATGTTGTGTATTCAATTACCAATGGAGTTGGCTGATTAATTTATTAGCTGAATGAGAGAAGCTTTTGAAATCAAAAATTAAGTTTCAGTCATGTGGAAACTATTTTAGTTTTTGAGAATAAAATGTCATGTAAAAGGGAGAAATTATGTGTTTGATCAAGACATATTAGCTGCATAGTACATAATTTTTTTTTTTTGACCAAACATAGTGTTATTACATACATTCTTAATTCTTTTAACATTGTATAATAACTTTGCTTATTTATTTTCTCAAATAGTTTTAATATAAATAAGTGGAGGGATTTTGAATTCAGACTCTGACTCTGTATATTACAAAATTTAAAAATATGTAATAAGCATATTACTGCAAAATATCATTAAAACAAATGCTACAATATAAAGATGTTTAGATAATTTTTGTTTGGTTAGGAATGAAAATTTAACAGAAATTAATAATGCATGTTAAAAAAAGTTTGTAGGAAGCAAACAAATATTTAATTTTATTTTATAGAGTTGAGATTGACTTGCCACACTTAGTTATAGAAAAGTGGTGGTTGAAAGTGATTCGAAAATTTTAATTGATTTGATTAATAAGTTTATAAATTGATTCATATGATATTTTTTTGGTATAGTAATTGATCCATATGATTAGAAATATGTTTAAATGTAATTGGTAAATTCAGTTTATTCATACTTTAAGAGATGATAATTGATGTGCTGAATGACTAGTTAATTCTAATATAAATGCTCATCATTGTGAAATAACCTAAAAAGAAATTACAAAATTGTAAACTCCTTTTTAATGACTTAATTAATCGGAGTTTCTATACCTCCCTCGTATTTTATCATATTTTTTGTCTTTATTTTAACCTTCTACCCTCTTTTACAAACAAAAAAAATGTAACAGAAAAATAAAAATAGGCTTTAAATATGTAATAGATCTCTGTAATTTGGTGTCACTTGAGTTTTAGTCTTTGTACTTTAAGTACATATATTCTTTTATTTTATTTTCAAAAAGATCTTTAGACCCATTTTTTTTAATGAAATGTGAAAGTTTTTTTAAAGTACATGGACTAAAATTCAAGTGACATACCATTAAAAAATAGTAGATCTAAAGACCTTTTTAAAAGTAAAATAAAAATACAAAGTCAATTTAAAGAAATTTAGAAGTATATGACTAAAAGTCAAATGAGCCCAAACTTTTATATATTTAAAGCTTAAAAAATAGGGAGATGCTACAGTACAATTGATAAATTATCGTGTACTGATACAACAAAATTTTAATTGATATAATGGATAATGTTTGACATGTAGCAACAATTAACTTTTAAAATATAATATAAAAATGATGATGGGGACAAAAGATATAAAAAATATATTGTGAGAATAATATACCGTAGGTGGTAAGCTGTATAAGGCGGTTTAGGTCCGCCAAACAGAGCCTTAGAATATTGGCGCGTGAGACAGGCATTTAACTCTGGTGGTGCTACTGCTACTAGGATTCATTCATTGAGAGCCTCTACCGTCAACAACCAACCAAACCCTCCTCTCAATCTCTCATAGCGCGACTCTCTTTCAAAACATTCGTATCCCAAATTCAACTTTTTCGTAAACCCTAGCGCCACTCTCATATCATGAATCCCTACGATAACAGATACTCTGATTCCACTTCTTTTCGCGGCCGCCGCAGGTACCTTCCTTTTCCAATTATTATTATTAGAATTCATTAAATTAAACGCGCTTATTTTTTATTCTATCGTTGTTGTAGTGATCTTGTTGGACCTGTGCCGCCGCCTAATTTCGGCCGCGGCACTCCTGCTCCATACGCTGCACCCACCGGTTTCGGATCCGCATCCGTTACCCCGGTTCCTCACTTTGTTCCTCCTCCTGGTGGTGGTGGATTTAGCGTAGGTCGTGGTGGTGGTGGTGGTTTTGGTTCTAGATTCGGCAATGGTCATACCGCTGATAGAAAGTATGACATGGGTCGTTATGGTGGTGGAAGAGGTCGTGGTGGTGGTGGTGGTAGAGGTGGAACTCAAGGTTTTAGAGGCTCTGGAAGAGGTGGGAGTGGAGGGAGAGGTGGTGGGTTTGGTGGAGGTAGACATGGATCTTCTAAGGATGATTTGAATAACATTACACTTCCAAAGCAAGATTTTAGGAATTTGGTACCTTTTCAGAAGAATTTCTATGTTGAAAGTCCTCAGATACAAGCTATGTCTGATCATCAAGTTAGCCAGTACCGAGCTAGTAGGGATATCACTGTCGAAGGCCGTGATGTGCCAAAACCAATTCGGTCTTTTCACGAGGCTAATTTTCCTGGTATTTTAATTGTGTTTATTGTGTTTATGCTTATTGATTGATTACTTTTCCTGTGTCTTTTGTCTGATTATGTATTCTATTGTGATGTTAGATTACTGTCTTGATGTTATTGCCAAGTTGGGTTTTGTCGAGCCCACCCCAATTCAGGCTCAGGGTTGGCCCATGGCTCTTACCGGTAGAGATTTAATTGGTATTGCTGAGACTGGCTCGGGTAAAACTTTGTCGTATCTACTTCCTGCTTTAGTACATGTCAGTGCACAACCTCGACTAGGTATATATTACAATCCCTGTTTAATTCTCTTACTATAAGATTTACATTTTATCAGTGGTTTAATGGACATGTTTGCTGTTTTTTCAGCACATGGGGAAGGTCCCATTGTCTTGGTTTTAGCACCAACTAGAGAGTTAGCTGTTCAAATTCAACAAGAAGCTATGAAATTTGGGTCACGATCAAATATTAAATGTACTTGCATATATGGCGGTGCTCCAAAGGGGCCTCAAATCCGTGACCTTAGAATGGGTACTTGTTTTGACTCTACATAAACAAAGGACCTATTAAATATTAATCAATAGAGTGGAACATGAACACGGTAATTAACGTTTGATGCTTTGCAGGTGTTGAGATTGTTATTGCTACTCCTGGTCGTCTAATAGATATGTTGGAAGCTCAGCACACAAACCTGAAGAGAGTGACATACCTTGTCTTGGACGAAGCTGATCGAATGTTGGATATGGGTTTTGAACCTCAGATTCGGAAGATTGTAAACCAGGTAGGTACTGGTTTTGACTAACCTGTAATTAGTAAGCAGTTGTGGAAAAAAAACCTGAAAGCTGATTCATTTGGTTTGGAAGTCCGTTTAAGGAATTCCGTTTATTATATGATTATTTTTAAAATTATTTGGTTTGGAAGTGGAGGTGCTCTACTCCTCCTCTAGTATACAATTAAATGTCTGACATATGGAACCCTCAGTTTAGATCACTTTCACACTGTGTCGTTAACATCAAAATGGCTCTCTAAGATTTCAAATGGAACTTTATTCTACTCCCATAAGGGTATCTTATTCCCCCAAGTGAAAATTCTAAACTTATGCTGGTCATGCAATTACAGTAGTGTATTTTCTTTTGAATTTTGTACTTGTTTCTATCTTTTCATTTAACTTAATCTTGAAGTGCCAATACTATTGTAGCATATTGAATCCGTAAGCTTTAAAGGTACAGTTAGTCAGTTACACTTACATTTGGATATTTGAAATAACAGATTCGACCAGATAGGCAGACATTATACTGGAGTGCAACGTGGCCAAAGGAGGTTGAAACTCTGGCAAGACAATTTCTGCAGAATCCATATAAGGTTACTTGAATAACATTCCCGATTCATATGTATACAATCAATTATTTATAATTATGTGTATATTGTTTTTTTTAATAATATTATTGTGCTACAAATTGGCTTAATTAAACCTCATTCAGGTGATTATTGATTAGTTTGTTTACCTGTGGGATATCATGACTTTGTAGGTAGTTATTGGGTCACCATATCTAAAAGCAAATCTATCTATAAATCAAGTTGTTGAAGTTGTCACCGACACGGAGAAATATAACAGGTTTGTATCCTCATAGCCACAGGTAATAAGTTCTAAATAGCAACCAATGTTTCCGCTATCCACATTAAAACTTTGATGTTGCTAATGCAGATTGATCAAGCTGCTGAAAGAAGTGATGGATGGGAGCCGAGTTCTAATATTCACTGAAACAAAAAAGGGGTGTGACCAAATTACAAAACAATTGAGAATGGATGGATGGCCAGCATTATCCATCCATGGTGATAAAAACCAGGCTGAAAGGGACTGGGTTTTAGCTGAATTTAAGAGTGGCAGAAGTCCAATAATGACTGCCACTGATGTTGCTGCACGGGGTCTTGGTAGGATCACTGTGTGTTTAGAATCTTAGGATTTTTGGTATAGGTCTAAAATTTAACCATCGACGAGTTGGCCGGCTGCTTTCCAGTTCCCCTTGATAACAATTTGTGGTTTGGGTGTGGGTGGGTGGGGGTCATATTTCGAGTTTGTTGGAAATGCCTGTAACTTGACCAGGGGATTATAGAGATGAAATTGTTTCGCAGCTGTCAGTAGACTGCTTGATGGAGTTAAATTGGGAATTATCCTTTTAAAGAAGTCAAGTTATATGGATACCTAGGGCCTAGGTCAGAGCTCCTTTGATATGGCTGGGATATTGATCTATAATTTCTGATGTAGTATGCCATGTATGATCCTGTATTTCACGGGGCAGGTTAACGTTTGGTGACTTGATTGATTGACAAAACAAGGTGAGTTTATCAATAATTTGCCATTGTTGCCTGAAGTCATGTCATACTACAATACTAGTCATACCAATGTTGTCACTTTTCTTAAAAATAGCCGAATTGATCGATCCCCATCCACAGTTATGGAGCTGGTTATCATTGCAGCCCGGTTGACTCATACATGCTTTTTTGATAATTGATGTGGTAGATGGCCGTGATGGTGAAGCTGCTCTTTATCCCTGAAAGGTTCAGGTGGGCACATTTATGAGATGAATGTGTTGACTTGAGTTTGATCTCTAGTATCTTACGGGGCAGGGATAAGGATATTTGCAGTTTTCTCCTCGTACCTTGCACACAATTCCTTATGATGTTTTTATTGTTGCTTGCAGATGTGAAGGACATAAAATGTGTGGTCAATTACGATTTTCCATCAAGCCTTGAAGATTATGTCCACAGAATTGGTCGAACTGGTCGTGCAGGGGCTAAAGGAACTGCATACAGTTTTTTTACCCGTGCTAATGCCAAGTATGCTAGGGATTTGATTAAGATCTTACAAGATGCTGGTCAGATTGTTAGTCCTGCATTGTCTGAATTGACTCGATCAGGTGGCTTTGGTCAACAGGGTAAGTCTATTTATTATTATTTTTACAATGAAACATGAGTATTTTCTTTCTGGATCATATGTAATTAGTTCTTATCCTTTTGTAGCAAGGGGAGGCTTTCGCTCAAGAGGACGAGGAGGAGGCTATGGCAATCGGAGTTCAACATCAGGATCCAATGCCATTCCTGTAGGTGGGAAGAGGCCGTGGCAGTCTCGGTAGTTGCTGCTAAGTTAGGCAATTTCTGAAGTTTTGTTTATTTGAAAGTAGTCATGGGATACACACTTATTTTTTAACTACATATACTACATGTATTTGCCAGCATTACATTTGAAACAACACATTAACTGTTAGGTTGTAGGAAGAAAAACAACTAATCTTCTAGTGACTGAATTCAAATGATTGATGCATGTAATTAGTTGGAGTGATCCACAGGGCCTGCTAATTTACCTACTATTCCCACCATTTAAATGTTCTGATATTTAACTCACATCAAGGAGTCATTCCATGATGTATCCGTCGCTGAAGTTTGTAATTTATTCAACCATTTATCTGAGGGCTTGAATGTGTATAATTTATTTTTTCTGTGTAGTTGGGGATGATGAAAAAAGTTTCTTTGAAAGATGTTTGGGAACGAGGACAAGATGTTAGTTTCTGCTTAGCTGATACCTCATTCCTAAACTCTATTAAATAAAAATAGTAATTGGAATGGCTTTAAACTAAAGCTTTTCAAGATTCGAGAGGGTCAAGGCAAGATGTTTCATTTCTCCTTATGTTTGTCCTTTTGCTTGGAAATCAAGGCATGTGGCGTCCATTGAAATTTGGAAGAGGTAATACTCTCCTTCATGTTTCTTTTGTTGATGGTCTAGTTTTAGTTGTTGAAGCTTCTATGGACCAAAGTCACCAAACTAATATGATTAAGGAGTTGTTTGATAACTTTTGTCTCCACTCGGAGCAAAGAGATAGTTTGTAGAAATCCAAAATTTTGTTGAATCATATAACTTGAGTCAAGCATCTACCATAGATCAAAATGAAACCACTACAAAGACAAACAAGTGAGTTCAACCACCAAGCAGACCATTAAAAGTTAGTGTTCAATTGGTTCCTACACTTAAACCAGGATCAAAATATACGTTTGATTTTTTGATACGGTTAACCACTTATGAACAATTCGCAATCTTTGGATCTAGATCCTCCCCTGCCCTTCTTCTAATTTGTGTCTTGCATTCATCTCAAACTTTTTTTAATTATTCTATTATGTTGTCTGCCACTGTTTAATAAAGACCAAAAGTTGATGTTGAGCAGCACTATTCTATGGCTAGAGAGGATCCGAAATATTGAACAACACTATTCTATGGCTAGAGAGGATCCAAAACTTAGAATCTTCATGTTAAAAAGAACATTATTCTCTTTAACTAAATGCATCAAATTAGGGCTGAACCCGGACCTGTCACCTAACCCAAAACTGATATAACTGACAACACATCGAAGTATTTGGTCGGGTGCGGGTTGGGTCTTAGACAACATTTATGATAAATTGGTCATTTATGATTGTAAACGGGCAGACGCAGGTCTTTAAAAATCAAATTCTTAATAACCGAAACCAACCGAACATTTATTAAAATGCAAATTAAATCGATTTTTGATCTCTCACTCGCAATCATTTTCCATTCCTTCTATCACATTTCATGGATCCAAACATATCTTAAAATACCGCACACAACATTGATGAAAAATTAGTTTATTAATTTAATCATTTAATTTTTAATCTTTATTAATTAATTAATTAATTAATAATAATAATAATAATAATAAACTAATTTAGTCAAAAAAATAATAAAATAAATTTTTTTGTAGAGGGTCAAATGAGTAAAATCAAGAAAATGGATTCCCTTATAATCCCTAAAACCCTAGAAAATGGTTTTTCATCCAGCTAGGTTCCAGTGGTAAGAAAATGACGACAAGCTTGAAGAAGAATCGCAAGAAGAGAGGACACGTGAGCGCCGGTCACGGCCGTATCGGAAAACACCGTAAGCATCCTGGAGGCCGCGGAAACGCCGGAGGAATGCACCACCACCGCATCCTCTTCGACAAATACCACCCTGGTTACTTTGGCAAAGTTGGAATGCGTTACTTCCACAAGCTCCGTAACAAATTCTATTCCCCCATTGTTAACATCGATAAGCTTTGGTCATTGATTCCTCAACAAGTTAAGGATCAAGCTTCTGCTGATAAGACAAAAGCTCCTTTGATTGATGTTAGTGATTTTGGATTCTTTAAAGTTTTGGGGAAAGGTGTTCTTCCTTTGAATCAACCTTTTGTTGTTAAGGCGAAACTTGTTTCGAAGATTGCTGAGAAGAAGATTAAGGAGGCTGGTGGAGCTGTTGTTCTCACTGCTTGATTTTAAAGGTTGTTATATTATAGTACTTTTATTCGTCGCGAAATTAGGGTTTTTGGATTTCTGATATTGTTTTCTGGTGCTATTGATTTGTTAATTTAATATCATTGAAGTGGATTTTAGTTGCAATGTGATTTTATACTTAATAATAGCTATTGTTGGTCTTATTTTTTGTGAATTGTGATGCAAGTTATTGTGCTTAATTTTGTTATGATGATTAGGCGTATCTGTTGAGGTTCTGTTTGTAGGAATGTTAATTGCTGGTTTCGATTGTAGTTTTCAAAGTTGTTGCTTCTGGAGTCTCGTTGTATTGTATGCATGAAATTGAATGTTCTGCTATCTTGTCTAGTTTAGTACTATGAAGCAAAATGACTAAATTGATTATAGTTATTAAGTTTGATTGTCCCTTTAATGTTGTGTATTTTTCTATTTTTTAGTATTTATGTATGTTATTGGGATATATTTTAACTTTGTACGTGAATTTTTTAGTCTTCACAATAGCAGTCATCCTGCTATACCGCTACATCATTTTCGAGGGTCGGTGCTATGGCCGCTATATGAGATTAACAACATAGATTTTTGTACATCTCAGGTATAGTTGCAGTAGACACCTCTAGGAAAAATATGAACATTCTTCTTAACAGGTTCCCTTAGATAATTCGACACTGTCAACTGATTTGAAAAAGCGAGGCTCTCATAATTCAGTGTATATTGCATTCTTCTTTTAGTATTTTTAAGAGTATATTGTTATTTCTCTTTAAAATGGTTTTCATAGACATGCTGGCAAGTATTCAACTTGAGAGAGCCATATAATGCGCAAGTCTAATACCATGATGGTCATAAATCTTTGCACACACTGGATTTTCTGAGTTCAATATGCAATAGAATCCTGTAATAAATCTGCTATAGTGATCTCTGAAAATGCCCCCACAAGATGAGTTTCCCATTTGGTTTTAGTGACACCCATCGTCGTTATTGCATTTGATCACACCTTCACCCGGTTTGGTACAAATGGAATGATTTGTCCTCAAACTATGATTCTGCAAAGTGATGACAAAAGAGGATAACCATACCTTTCCATCTTTGTCATTTGCGAAAAAAGTAGAGAATTACTTCCTTCCAAAGTCCCCATACAGAAACACTGAAGAAGATCTCCCACCTCCAAAGAACATAGGCACGACACTGAGATTCCGATCTATTCACAAACTGAATCTAAAACTCGTGCGTCTATCTGTAATATCTCATAATATGCATTATGGATTATGGATTTGTCATACTCTTCTAAGTTCTAACCCTTTCCTCGTTAGTAACAAGGCAATTATGGACATTCCACATGATATCACACATCTAAAGAGGGCTTTCTTTTTCCGGACCATTTTGAAAATAGGGTTATATAATCCTATGTTCAAATTGTGATGTATGTATAGGCAAAGATTGTTCTTCTCTCTCTCTGTTGCTCAGAAACCTTCAAAAAAAATTTTTTTGGTACTAACCCTTTGATTTTCAGAGAAAGGGAGTTCTAGTAATTCAGAGTTTGGCACGATGAAACCCTCTAATTCTACTAGGAGCTATTTGTAGTTTATTTTGATCAACATAGAGGGCAAAAGAGTAATTGTCTGTGTTAAGCTGTTTGAGTTGTATAAATACCGTCGGAGAACAAGTTCTGATTAAGATATTTACGTTGGCCTGCCAATTGGATGTCTAATTTTAGCTATTGTTTGAGTAATAAAGAGTTAAGACCAAATTCCACATCCCATATTTTATTAGTAATAATTAAATAAAATTAATTTTTTAACAAGAAGATCGTATTTATTTATTTATTTATTTATTTATCAAATTCAATACTTTTGTTTTATTCAAAAACAAATGCATTTTTTTTGTTTGTTTTTGAAATCGATCTCTTACGTGGCATAAAGAAATCACACACAAGTTTCACGAATCTGAGGTGTATAGAACACTGGATATCTCATCTCATAATAATAGTCATAAAATAGTAGTGGTACATGAGTGAGTAAAAGTAATGGGTACCATACATTTTCCTAGACATTGGTTGGACACGAAATTTCCTTGTATAGTACTAATATTCATCGTTTCTAAAACTATGAACAATAAATTTGATATAGAATCATCTTTTACATACAACTAGTCAACGACCGAGTCATACTTTGAATGCAAAGTATAGTCAACAAAAACACATGTGCATTGACTATGAAGTCTATGATATCATAATAATTAACAGAGATTCATTCATCAAATCTTCTTATTCTGTTATTTCTTATTAGTTTCCTCCTAACTCTCTAGTACTTTCCTTAACAATTTCAACCATACTTTAAAAAAGTTGCATTAAGTTAATACTACATACCCTCTTCTTCAACTTGGTGTTTTTTCATTTAATTCATATACTACTGCAATATCAATTTTCCATTCTTAGTTTTCAGTCTTTGAAAAGTGAGATAGAAAGCATAGTTAGTTAGTGTTGGATGATGAAAAATTCTAGTTCTAATAGCCGTAATCCGAAGTTAGAAGAGGAAAGGAGCCTTGAAGAGGAGCTTTTGATACCGATCCTAATGGGAGAGCATGTGATAAACTTGGCAGAGGAATCAAAATCATCGAAGATAGAGTGTCGAGAACTGGCTAAGAAGGTGGAGGTACTCTGCAACAGTCTGCGAGGTGTCGTGCGAGTAATATCAGGGAGCCATCAATCGTTGAACGAGATACCAATCCGTCGCATGGTGAAGGAACTATCAAAGAATATAGAAAAAACACTTGCACTCGTGCGAAAATGCAAGAATCAAGGAGGTGTCGGTGTACTGAAACACGTGTTGACGATGGGGAATACTGGTGATTTTCGGAAAGTTTGGAACCTTCTAGAATCGTCGAATGGCGATATGATGTGGTTGCTGAGCATTTTTGAGTCTAGAGAGACAAATATTTTGCTCTCTCCTATTACTAGTAATGATCCAATCTTGGCGTGGGTGTGGACTTACATTTATACTCTTCAGCTTGGTAACCCTAATGACCGTGCTGATGCTGCAACGGGATTAGGTTCCCTCGCTAAAAGTACTTACCGGAACAAGTTCATAATCATGGAGGAAGGTGGAGTTATGCCTCTGCTCAAGGTTCTCAAAGATTCTGCTTTCCCTGATTGTCAAGTTGCAGCTTCCAATGCTCTTGCTAACATTGTTTCCGATGATCAGCAAAAGATCGTTCCATTCCTTCTCAGCAACCTCGCTGTTCCTGTTATTGTTCAGGTTCTATCGGATGCAGTATTCAGAGTTCGTGTTTCCGTAGCTAATTTGGTATCTGCTATGGCTGATCACGAGCCTCTTGCTCGTGAGGAGTTTATTAAGGCTAATGTGATGAAACCACTTGTGTCACTAATGTCTATTGATACTGTTCTTACTGAGCCTGTTGCTGCTCGAAACAGCATTCATTCGCTGGTTCAAAATTTGTCCCAGGTTGATTCTGATGGAAGCAGCGGCAGAGGAAGAGAGGCTGATCAGAACCCTGAGTTGAGGAACGATGTTAAAGTTAGTTGTGCTAGGGCTCTTTGGAAACTCTCCAAAGAGTGTCTTTTGGCTTGCAGGAAGATTACCGAGACTAAAGGCTTGCTGTGTCTTGCTAAGATTATTGAGTCTGAGAGTGGAGAATTGAGACTCAATTGTCTCATGGCTGTCATGGAAATTGCAGCCATGGCAGAATCCAATGTTGCACTTAGAAGGGGCGCATTAAAGTCCACGGCACCTGCAGCAAAGGCGGTTATGAATCAGCTTTTGAGAGTGGTTGGACAAGAAAACAATTCTTCGTTGCTGATTCCTGCCATTAAGTCAATTGGGTCCTTGGCCAGAAACTTTCCGGGAAAGGTACCTCATGTTCTCGGTCCTTTAGTCACACACCTTGGAAACAAGGATTTGAATGTGGCAAGTGAAGTTATTGTTGCCTTGGTTAAGTTTGTGTGCGTCGAAAATTACAACCGCATCGACCATTCTAAGGTAATACTTGAGCTTGATGGAGTTCCCAAGTTAACAAGTCTGCTGCAGATAAATGGTTGTCAACAAGTGTCTGGCCTAAAATTGCTATGTTATCTCGCCTTAAATGTTGGCAATAGTAAGGTTCTTGAGCAAGAACGTGTATTGAGTACTTTAGATAAGCTCGGTCGTGTTGTTCTAGCTCAAAATTCTGATTTGAAGGAACTTTTTGCAGACGCTATTCACCATCTCACTCTTTATCAACCGGGGGTTCAATTGCACAGACAGTCCTTATGATTGGGACTATAAGTTCCTTTGATTTTTATTAATCAAAATAAATGATCCTTGTAAGTGTTTCAAATGGTAAAGTAAAAGTGCATTGTACTTGTAATTAAATAAAATTAATCATCCAATTTATACATAAGACTGTTTTATGATTGAGTAAGTTTACAATTTTAGTTTTGAGATATTGCACATAGTGACATAGTATAACTAAACTTTATGTAGACTTTATACTTAACAGATGATAATTTATTTTTATAGGAAAATGTTAGTGGAGTGTGAAATTTGAACGTTATTACCAGAATTGAGAGAAGAGGAATATATTGAATAATCTCATTTATTCATCATTGGAATGCTACTTTATATGAAAACAGAAACATAACAGAATGTAATTAATCTCTAACTAATATACTAATCTGATAAAAGTTGACCTAAGATCCGGACTCCTGCATTACCAAATGTATTTACACGCATGAGTTGATCTCGGCTATTAATTTGAGCTTGATCTCCGCAAACTAAACTTTCACCAAGTCGTCTTTATTTAAATAATCAACACCATCGATCCATTGATTCGAGATCAGACAGTCAAAATTAATTACTTCGTCACACATGATGCATGTATTGTATAAATCAACATACACATCTGAAGCTTGTACAAAGTTGTCATTGATTAAAAGGTGTCTGCAAAGCTTGCAGCTGGCTTTCTGGATAGACAAAGTGAATATTTGGACAAAAGTGTTAAATAAAGCAATGAATATGAAAAGAGAGAGATAGAGAGGTACATTAGCTACATTATTCTGAATCTTTTTCTTTTTGCTTTTGCTTTGAATATGAAAAGGATTCAACATGGGCTGGCTGCATACTTTTCTAGTTGAGGCATTCCTACACGGATACTCCTTAATAAGGGTTGTTATTTTCTTCTTGTGCCATATTCAATTTCACAAGGCTGTCATGATAAAAGTCACCTTGTGGAATTAGTGTGATAACTTACTTGCACCTAATCTGTTTATGGTTATTTAATGTCATTCTCCGGATCACACTAAATAGCTCGAGAATCTGAAAAATATAGGACTTCAAAAAACTTCAACATTGACCTACACACCTAGCGTGGGCCTGTGTCCAATTTCCACATAGCAATCATTAACTCGGCTCTGATAACATGTTAAATGAGTTTGGATGTCATCCTAAAAAGCTAACTCAAAGAGTGAGAGTGTCCAAACACATTTATACACTTAACTGCCCGAACCTGAGAAATGTGAGAATCTAAACAACTTCAACACTCACGATCACTTACAGTTATCACAAGTCAATCCCATTAGCGGCAATATGTTAAATTTGCGGACAATTCAAATTCGCTTTAGGGGCAATAAGTTAAATATGAGTTAGTTGTTGTTGCAAAGACACTGTCAATGCTTTTGAGAAAACAGTGTGCAAGCAAGACATTTCTTGAATGTTACAAATTGCAATTGCAATACAAGTCATGTTTTCAAGTATGTTTTTTTGTGTTTAAAGGGTAATGTTTTCAAGTGTTAATCACAAGCACGTGACTTGACTTCAAGTTTTTAGTTTCTTAATTACGTATCTAATACTATCAAGTTATGATTATGATTTATGAATATATTTATGACTACCCTAGTCTATGAATTCAAGATTGAATGTAGATACATTACCAAGATTCAATGGTCATTTACAAAGATAGATACCTGACATTCAATCCCCTTTTTCCCAAACTTTCTGGTGGAAAACTCGTGCAACATTTTTGCTAACATAAATCATTTTTAAATTAGACATAAATCAATTTTGTGTTGCCAAAAATGATAGAAACCAGTAACTTTCCATAGTTTTGTGGTCTAATCATGCTTAAGTTTGCATACCAAATAAGACAATAAAAGTCCACCAATATGACACCATTGATTCCTGTTATCTCTAATTCAGAAAGTTAACGAACTAACCACAACAAAATTGTGATAGTATAAAGAGCAATGATTTCGCATAATTTTTAGACCGTCTAATTCAATCTCTGACAAAAATAAAATCTAAAATGATATTTTCATTGGATCAAGAAAGATACTACATGTTAATCAAAATCTTAAGACAATAAGTCAATGAATTTATAAGCTTTCAAAAGCTAAAAATTCTAATTTCGAATTAGAATTAATTTTGAAGGCACATTCAGTTCTACCCGACATGGCCGTATCTTAGGCCCTAAAAAATAAGTCCAAAATTAGTCTAAAAAAATGCAAGGGCCCATTAAACAAAAAAAAACCCTAAATTCTTGTTTTATTTGCCGTTTCTTATCATGTCTCTGTATATGTACCAACATATCTCTCCCTCGTATCAAATATCAACTTCGAAGTTAAAATTATTGAAAAACTATTTGAGATCGTCAATGTCACAAGAAATATTAAATAATTTACCAATTTTATGTATTGAGAAAGATATGATAGAATATATTAATGTCGATATAATTATCAATGACTTTGCATCTAGATATACTCATAGGATTTGTTTAGTATGAGAATTTTGGATGTTAATTAAAATAAATAATTTATTAAAAATTCAAAAAAATTTATTTTCTTAATTATGATGCAAATTGTAGGTACGCCCCCCATATGTTACCAAAATCTCAAAAACACCATACTACCCAAAAACAACTAAACATGTAAAATCAATTTTTGCAAGTGCTCCAAACATGGAACCGGTTACTTGCGTAGGTAACTTGAGTGAGAAGGAATCTAACAATTCAGCATTTACTATTAGTCTTTGTTATCACAATTCAGCATTAAGAATTGTGGTGAAACTATAAGGCCACAGCATTTGCACCATTGAAGACGTAATTAGAAGTTTCGGGGTTTGTTTGAGTGAGGAAAGCGTAATTAGTGAAAAACATATTTTCTATGGATGATATATATCTTTGACAAGTAGCTATTATTAAGACGTTCAAATTAAGAAATGCTTTATCAACTTTTTATTAAGTTTGTTCGCTTTCTCAATAATAATAGCCACGAATTAAAAAAGATAAGAGAAAAAGGCAACATGTTTCTTTTGTGATGTTAATTAATGTTATCATAATCACTATTATGCCATAAAAGTCAAATTAATTTTTAGATCGAAATATTTGAACTTATTTATCAATATAAGCTTTTTTTTAATTTAGTTATTAAAAATTCGCACAGACAATATAAGTTGATTTTGTTTTTTTTTTTTGAAAGAAAGTTTAAAGTACAAAAGAAATTATGAAAAATTTTTATGACACTTTTTAAGGTCGGTTCAACTTATTTGAAATTAAACCCTTAATAATAAGAAATAAAAATATATAATAGATAAAACTTGAACCGTAAACATAGACATTATTTCACTCAAATAACTCAAATACTAGATGATACGAAAATTTTCTTAACAAATATTTTAAAATTTTCAATAAACTAAAAATTTGAGCCCCTTATTTTTAGGAACCCTCAACAAAGAATCGTCTTCCCTTTGTTCAGTGCCAATTTTCATAAAAAAAATTCAACTTACTTTTATAATAAGTTATATAATATTATTTATAAAAACAACTTATGACATTTATTACAGAAACAATTTAACTTTATTTTTTATTTTGCGGTAAAAATAACTTATTACGGCAAATGTTTATTACGATAAATGCATACTTATAAATAAGTTGTTAATATCAAAAGAGTATCTCTAAACAACAAAACAAGTATCCACTTCCCAATTTTTTTAGATCTGTGTTTTTCTACACCCAAATTGAGTTACCTTCTTTTCGTTTCATATAATATTTTCTTTTTTGTCGTGAGTTTTGGTCTAGTCTCCTCATGTTGTATATATTCTTTTTCCTTTTTATGTAATGTTTTTTTTTCATTATATATATATATATATATATATATATATATATATATATATGAGAATATATATGACATAAGATAGGAGCTCGAAAGGTGCCAACATAATTGAGTTGTCCACAGATTCTTTGATGCAGTGTCGGTCCCGACATTTTGGAGGTCCGAGACAAATAATTAAAATGGACTTTTAATTAAAAAAAATTATACCAAAAAAGATATATACTATATTTTTTAAAAGAACATCATATATTTAAATTATAAATAACACCTATAATTTCAAAATACTATAATTAAAAAAGGTCATATTTTAATCAATATCATCAAAACATATTTTAGCTACTTAAAAATATATTCTCCCTCCTAACATTTTTTGAAGCAAATTCATTCTTCAATTAAATCTTCATATTATATATTCTCCAAAAAATTATTTTATTACTATCATTGTTAACTCATTAAATCTTAAAAAATATTTTTTAAGTCCTATTTTTTTTGGAGGCCCTACCTAGAATATAGCTTAGAATGCCTTTACTAAACTACGACCCTTGGTTTGACTCCGCTTATCTTAGTTCACTAAAGAAACAACAGAACAAGTAAATACTCTGTTTTCAATTTTTACCATTTTAAAGATGTAGTCGCAAAATGTCAAACATAGTCACTATTAAATATTTTGCGATCAGTTATTAAAAAAAAAAAATTGCAATCATGCTACGGACAATGTTTCCATATCATAACTTTATTAGAAGTCTAGAACTATACTTCTTTCATTTTAAAATGAATGTCGCTTTAGCTCAAAAATTTTGTTTCAAAATGAATGTTGCTTTTTGATTTTCAATGCAATATTTTTCACTTCTATCCACTAAGTGTCGCTTTTGTTGTTTTCTCACATATTAAGAAATGCAATCATTGTGTCAAAAGTAATAACACTTTTACTAAATTAAGCTTACTTTTTCCTTTACTTTCTTGGAAACAGTGAATAAAGTAGTAATTAGATGATAGAAATGGAAAATATTTGCATTGGGAATCGAAAAGCGACACTCATTTTGAAGCGGAGGGAGTACTTTATACATTGTTTCCAAAACAATAAAGGAAAAGGTAGGCTAAATTTAGTAAAAATACTATCACTTTTAATACAATGATTACATTCTTTAATATGTGTGAAAACACCAAAAACGACACTCATTTTAAAACGGAAGGAGTATATCATCAATTTTGATTACTATTATTATAGTGCTTGTAATTATATTCTTAAGGTCTTCTCAATCAAATTCATCATTCCCAAGTGTGTAGTTTTACTGTTTTAGAATGTGACTGTGACATTGTTTTAAATTCTCATGACCATGGCCCATTTCTTCCGGAAGCATACGAGTTAAATTCAACGCTTCACTTATGCATTTGATTTTAACCCAACACCATTATGCATCATTAGAATCTACCTAATATCATTTTTGTTCAATTTGTCGAGCTCTTAATTTTGGTGCCAATCACAAAAGAAAGAGATCAATTGTTTGTTGGTCATCATTTCAACCTTAATGTAATTATGCAAATTGAGTTTAGATTGACATAATATCTTAAATATTCCATTCCTCAAGCATATAGACACACTTTACATCAAATAGTGATACTTTCTATATTTATAAATATATAAATCAATAAAAAATTGTTGTACTTATTAATATTATGCACTAAATATATATATATATATATATATATATATATATATATATATATATATATATATAAACTAATGTTGATTCATATATCTCTTATAAAAATATTGTTCAACTTCGTAATAGTGAATTACATTATGGCATTTCTTATTTAGACACGTACAAATGTAAAAGAAAACGTTATACAAATTAATAACACGATGTTGTTATTTAGTACCTTTCATGCATGGGACAGCATCTTGTAGGAGTCCCTTTTTCACATCTAGTTGAGAATTTGTTTAGAGGCCATTGTTCAGCAAAAGCACAATTTGATATCATTTGTCGGACGCACCTTTAGTTGACCAACAAAAGGCTACAAACATTGCTATATTAATAATTTCTCTCCTATTTTTTAGCACGTTATTTTCTTTAACTACACTTTTTTCACTTTTGTGACGAATTCAAATGGTGCGATCTCCTCATCTAGCCAGGATATCCGTCAGCATACGGATTTTATAATGGGTCATACTTGCTTTGTGTCTTCTTTTTTTTTTTTCAATAACCAACCGGTAAATTTATAGGATATATTACATATAAATAAAAGATAAACGAATAATAAATTAGCCGTTATCTCTTTCTAAATATATTAAGATTGTGCATGTATAATAGTTATGTCTCGCAAAAAAGAAATTTTAGTACAAAGTATATACTTTTACATATACTATCTACAATTGACCAAAAGTAGGGCGGTAAAACGGATTGGTTGTAAAATATCGACCTATCTAATGTGTTATTTTTAGTGGGTTGAACTGAAGTTTTAAGTTTAATATATTATGTTGGTTCACTCTACCTAACTCATTTAAAATAAAATGAGGTGAGTCGATTTAAAATATCGAACCTAAAACATCGGCTTAATCAGTTAAAGACAATAGGTTAAACAAAAATAACAACGGTTAGTTTGAGACTCATAATTAACATTGTCGGCCTTTAAAGACCAATATATCTACACAACAAATTTCGCTCTAATAGCAAAATTCATTCTGGCAAGTAAAACTCATTATGGTTAGACAAAAATAACTTCTATGTGCTCTTGAGTAAAATTCATTCTGACGGAATTAATTCTAATTTAAAACTAATAAGATTTTTAGTATTTAAGTCTAAACGTAGTTTTTATAACATGAAAACTTATTCAACTCACATCTATATAAATATATCTAAACTTAAATTATTTTACGTTAAATTCACTTTTATAAAATTAATTTATTCAAAATCAATTTTTATCTTTGTCCAACCAACATACTCTAATTAAAAGGTTAACTCTAATAATTGGTTGTAATTAATTAGTACTCCCTCCGTTTTTTTTTTAACTGTCACAGTTGATCACAGCACACATATCTTTGATATATTTTTATTAATATATAAAAATAAATATTAACATATATAATCATATTTTTGATCATATATTGTTTTATAATTTTTTATAATATATATATATATATATATATATATATATATATATATATATATATACATATATATAATTAAATATATTAGTAATCATGTATGTATACAGTGATCAATTGTGACAGTTATAAAGAAACGGGGAGTAGTTTATTTACTCATTGAACCTGCTTTTCTTTGTAATGTTACCTTAATGAGTCTGACCACAGACAAACACTATATTTTACTACTGCCTCCACAAAATAGAAACTCTTGAATAATTTACTAAGCTTGGCGGCAAGACCTTTCATAAATTGCGTATAAAGTTTGTTCATGTTAATTATGGCTTTTTCATCATTCATCTTTCTCTTATTGTCAACATCTATCATTGTTTAAAGCTTTTAGATCAATTGTTTCCCAATAAGCCATACATGATATATATGCTTCATCTACTTAGCTTAACACTTCAAGTTAATTAATTAATTTATTTATTTATGATCATAAATATATGATGATATTGTGGTCATGTACACTGCTCCTCTTGCCTTTATGATATGGTTATGCCTAAATGCACAGCTGTTCTAATTCAAGTAGTGATGACTTTCCTCATCTTATTTTTGTATAATAGAAAAGTTGCAAACTAGGGTAGGGACATTTTATTTCAGACTTTAATCATAAAAATGGCATCAATGGAATATTGGTCACTGTTCAAAGCAAAAAATAATTATTTTTAACAATTAAACATTAATAAATAATTAAATGAGACATTTTTTAAGAGATGGAGAGAGTACAATATTGGCTCAAAAACACATTTGTTTTCTACGTAGGACCGATCGATTTTTTTAGATGGATGAGTTTGCGTGAAAATTGAGAGCAGCTTTATGATGATTTATGAATCACCAATGGAGAAATGAATTTGGTACAGGGTCCGTTTGGTTGAAAGGAAAGAAAGTAGGAATGAAGGAAAACACGGAATTCGAATGATGTATTTGGATTATAAAATAGTCTAAATACATACATTGGTTTCCGTGTTTTCCTTCCTTCCAACCAAACGGACAATTAAATGCCACATTTTTTATCTGAACAGTTCAATCTCAAATTGCAAAATAAGATCATTTAAAATTATTTTTGTTATTTTAAAATCTGAATGTTCTTATCTTGGATTAAGGGTCAAGATTGTTTAGTGTGTAAATATTCCCTCCGTCTCATTATATAAACACTTTTAACTAATATCACAATTTTTTTGTATTTTAATGTAAGTTAGCAATAATAATTAAGAGTATGTGTAGGAAAAAAAGTAATAAATGTACCTAGTAATTTACAAAGGGACTTATATTTTAGAATTCAATTTTTTTTAAAGTGGTATTTATAATTTGGGACGGAGAGATTACATGTTTATTGTATAGCATTGGAGTATGTACATACTGAATTACATACCAATTTCATCATATTTTGTCAAAAAAAATCTGAAAATTCTTATCTTGGATTTAGGGTCAAGTTCGTTTAGTGTGAGTAAATACATGTTTATTGTATAGCATTGGATCTGGTTTTTACCAAAAGGACTTATACATATTTATGATCATTTAAAATTAATTTTGTTAATTAATTAACCATATTATTGGTGTTATCCCCCCATTAATTTTTGTCAAAATTTTTGGCCAACCACCTTTAGCGAAGTCTCCTTTCCATTAATCACATTTTCACTATTTTCATTTTTCACTGTTCACTAGAATGTTGAATGTACGTACACAATTTGAATATACGAAATAAAAAAGTTGTGAAAAGGGAAATCATGAATAAAGTTAATTGTTTGGAGATATTTTTAATGATTTTTGTATTAGTATACGAAGAAAAATTAATTGAGAAGAAAGAACCTATGCTCCACAATTTTCTCGTCTGAAATTAATCAGTGTTAAACTAATACTATGATCGATGAGTTTTTAATTTGGAGAGTAAAATCATCCACCGCAGTCCTATTATATAAATTTAGTTCATTCGATAGTACATTACATATACAGAAGTGAGGGTTCAAATTTCAATCACTTCACTTATTTATTTTAAGATAAAATTTCTAACTATTAATCTACTTAAAAAAAAATCATCCACCGCCTATAAATTCAATGGATAGTATAATTATTCACTTCCTGGTCTCCAATGAATAAAGTACCAACTTGTGTGGGTTCTACTCTCTCATATGCTTTAATTGGTCACCTTTAGCAAAAAGTAAATACTAGCAACATGCATTATATAAGCAGCAGAAGGAACAGATGAGCTGCTATTAATTAAATTTGTACTGTTACGTCCTCTGTGTTTAACTTTGACAGTATAATTATTTCCAGAAAATGTCAGAACCCCATAAAGAGCTAATAAGTAATACATATTTTTTTCTATAACCATGAAAGTTGTTAAGCTTATGCCTGTTATCTTGTATGTTGGTGCAGCCTGTAATATTGACAGGAAATTAAAAATGATTTTAAGCCTATGCTTATGCTTGGTATTATAGTGAAGCCATGGAGGTGTCAGAAGTTGTATGTTATAAGTTGTAGTTTTTACAAAATCATAAAAGATTACTGTGATTCTGATACCTCCACTGTAATACGTACCAAACATGCACGCTAAATGTTACACAGAAAAAAATAATAATATCAAACTTTAATCATTATATCTATATCTATGTTTACATTCATATGATATGATATATCTCACTCCAATAATACAGATTTTTGTGCAGCCAATTTGAGCTTTTTGGAAGGATTCACCTATACATGGTGCTGCTGAATCATATATGCCAGCAAAAACAGTATCCCTCATTATACGATATGACAGGATAATATATATCTGCCAGACATATATACATGAATGTATACTTAAAAACACACGAGCGTGTGTGATATAATATAAATCGATATATTACATTATAATATAAGCTAAACATTGAACAAAATGAAATGAAATTTGTAAGTATATGCTAAAATGTATAGTATGGGTTTTTGTCTTTTTGATCATGTTTTGACCAACTTCACTAAAGGACAACAATAGTTAGCTCTAGCTCCCATAAGAGGACCATAAAAAAAAGAAGAAAAAGAAAAGATAAATATATAATGTATATAAATATGTAATATTAATAATTTAGTAGTTGGACAATATAAAATATTACAGCCACAAAAAAAAAATTATATCAATCATTAATCTTAAAGAATATACCGTTATTCAATTCAAACTTTGGCTTATGAAAACAGATACATCAATCAATAATGGAAAAAAAATCCAGGGGAAGGGGGTATCATCATCATCTCAAATCTCCTAAACTATCAACACCTTTCTTTCTATATTTGTAATTTGAACAATATAAGAAAATGTAAAAAAATAAAGAAAAAAAGAAAAAATAATTTACAGTACATGTTCATATATTGTGGAATACATCAAAATTTGCTTCTGTTAAATCTTCTGAAAGTGATGTTAAAGGATAGCTACTGAAATCTATTGAATTCTGAGTTTGAATTTGTCCTTCTTCCCATGAACTAGTTCCATAATCTTCAGATTTTATATTGTTGACTTGGAACTGAAACAAAGGGTCTAATTTGTTCTCTGATCCATCCCAAGAAAACCCTGCATTATTATTTTCCATCACAGTACTTCTCATCTGATGAGATGGATAAATACTAATAGTACTCATGTTTGAGCTATTGCTTGAATTACTTTCTTTCACTTGATCATTCATGAACAATGAGCTGATTTTTGAAGCTGAATTGTTGTCTGAAAACTCGGTTGCTGACACATTCGCGTGATCTGAATTTGTTAGACTCGGCATTGAACTGAATCCGTAGCTTGAATTAAGTCCAAATTGGCTTTGATTCTGATAATTACTGATAGGTAAGTTATAACCAGATTGGAAATCATAGCAAAACAAAGGGTCCAATGCTGGTTTTGTAGTGAAAATTTCTCTTGAAGCTTCTGTTAGACCATTATTATTCTCATAGTAATTAGAATCGCCTATTAGAAACGATGAACCTTGTGATGTAACTGATGGTATTTGCATCGATGTTATTGTTGTTGTTTCCGTAGTTTTGTTCTCTTCCTTAACATTTGCTTCTGTATGAGGTTTGTGAGTTGTTGGATCAATCCCTTGCTTCATAAGCTTCTTCTTTAAACATGAATTCCAGAAATTTTTAATTTCATTATCCGTTCTCCCCGGTAATTGTGCCGCTATTTGAGCCCACCTGTTATGTTCAAAAGAACGAAACATCATTTCACAACAGAATGACCATTTTACATCTGTCTCTGATAAGATTTGAACTCTATAAGTCCGTAACCTCTAAAATCATATATTTTTATATATGTTATGTTACGTACCTATTTCCGAGGAGCTCATGAAGATTGATAATAAGATCTTCTTCTTGTTGAGAGAACATTCCTCTCTTTAAATCAGGCCTCAAATAATTAATCCATCTTAATCTACAACTTTTTCCACATCTTTGAAGTCCTGAAGAAATTCATCATAAACATGTTATAGACTATATATAATATTGTTTTGAAGAATAAAAAATATAATGTTAATTACCAGCTTGTTTAGGAACAGAACTCCAACAACCAACACCAAATCTAGTTATGTGATTGAAAAGCTTTTCATCTTCTTCAGGTGACCATAAACCTTTTCTTAATTTTTGCTTTAAACAACATGAATGGCGACCCATTTTGTTGGATTTTGAATGAGAGAAATGTTGTTAACTTGTTGTTGTGTTTTGGAATTTGAAAGAAGGAAGGAGAAGAAATAAGAATAGTGTGAAGTATGAAGTGGTCACTGTCTCTATATAGCGTGAAATATTACCTCTGTGTTAGTGTTTTGTGTCATTTAAACGTTTTCAAAAGTGGTAGAAAAATTAATATTTGATTCTCATGAACTTAACTCAGTTGATAAAAATATTAAATATTATACCCATAAAGCGGAGTTTGAACTCTGGTATTCTTACTTATTCAAGGTAAAATTCTAGCCACCATAAAAAGAAAAATAAATATTTGTTATCTTTTGTGTGAGGTGAAGAAGAGAGAGTAACTCAAACTAATTGTGTTTATTTAGGAGAGAGAGAGAGTTAGAGATAAATCATTAATCATACTTAGGATTGAAGTTAAGAGAGACAGAGAGAGAGAGAGAGAACACTGAGTGAGGAAGGTGCAGCAATCAAGTGGGTTTTACGCAAATCTTGTGCTGCTTTTGCATTGGAATGGATTGGTTTTTAAGATAACACTATTTCTAGAAAATTAACTAATTAATTCATTTAAATAAACAGCAAGGATTCTACATAGATATGTTTTTTTTTGGGTTAATAGATATATATCCTCCTGTAGTAAATTACATGATTTTTGCGATACCCTCTGTAAAATATTTTTTGAGAATACCCCGGTAATATTTGCATTTTTGCAATATCCCCTAAAAATTTTCAACCATTACATTTTGTGGGGGTTTTGAACCGCCGCAAATAAAAACCGCCACAAAATATAATTTTAGCAGGGGTTTTAAACCGACGCAAAGAAAAAAAACCCCGCAAAATGTAATGTTTGAAAAAATCCAGGAGGTATTGCAAAAATGCAAATATTACAAGGGGTATTCTCAAAAAAAATATTTTACAGGAGGTATTGCAAAAATCATGTACTTTACAGGGGTAATATATTTTTAGCGTAATTATTAAGATTAATCGGTTAAGTTTTGTTATAAGTTTCATGTTAAACGAGAAATAATCTGAAGACATATTTATAACTGAAAATATTTTTTACTTTAAATTAAGAGTAAATATTTTAATTTTTTTTAAATATTGATGCACATCCAAACTGATTTTGAACTTTAGACATGTAACTAGTAAAAGAAATTTAAATTTAAATCATCTCATTGAAAGCTCTTGCATAAAGAGTAAAACATTAATTGTTAAGTTATCCATTATGCACATAGAGATAATATAATACTATAAGTATAGTGTATTTGTAAAAGTGAGAATAGAGGTATGTGCTTCCTATTTTTTATGACTGGTTAATTATAAGTAGAGTATATTTGTATTTTTGTATTGAGTTCTAAATTTGTTTTCATTTTAGCTCAATTTGACATATAACCTCATATAGTAAATAATAATCAAAAGTATACACATACCTGCATGTTAAATATAGACCCCCTTTGGGCTTTGGCACTTTATTGAACTAATTTATAAATGGATCAATCATGACCTCATCGCATAATTGGCCTTTTAGTAACGTGATATCATCCTCATATCTTTTTAGAAGGTTGCGTATTGTTATTAGAAAATGTTTAAAAAATGCTCTTTATAACACTGTTTAAAAAGGAGTTATATACTAAATATATCTAAAATTATTAAACTAAATATTTATCACTAATTAAAATTCAAATTTCAATCTTTCACTTTATATGTGTAAGTTTTCATTGATTTTGTCATTTCATCTATGTATTAAAAAAAAAATTGTATATAAAAAATTATAAGTTATACTTTCGTAAGTGTTTCACTTGTATTTTAAAGACCATTTTTTTTATCTTCTAATTTCTAAAAGAATATAAAAATCTAATAATTTAAAGTTTGATTAAGAAATAAGCAAAATTCTGATCAAGAATTGTTTCACCAAAAAATCATTTTAGGGCTATCTTTATCCAAGAGTTTCTTAAAACAATGTCCTTAAAACAATTGTTAGCATATTCATAAGTTCTAATTTAACTAGTAAAATTATTAAATAACTGCAAATTGTTAGATTGAATGTTGTGATCGGGTTAGTTAATCACATGTTGTTTCGCTTATGCATGTATATAAATTTTTTTTATTAACTATTGTAATTTTGTCTATCTATGAAACATAAAAAAAATCTTTAGCGTCACTTTTTTTCTTCTGGATTACACTAAATTAAATTTTTATAAATAAATAAATTAATGATGGTTAATAGTTTTAAAATTTAAATATAATAATATGGAAAATATGAGTGAATTGTGCTTGGCTTTCTAACTACATATTTTCTCCATAACTTTTTTCCACTTAAAATAATCATATTTTTTTCTTCCATAGTTTGATTAATATTTAAAATTTGGTATGCTAGTATGCTACATTGTTGTACTTTGCTTGCTTCTTCCATCCAATTAATGCTAAATGAAAATCTATTTGTGTTTGGGATATGCAAATAAAATATGATCACATACATATTTTTCCAATTTTTTATTTCTTCATAGTTGTTTGTTGGTCATATATTAGTTTATATAAATATCTATAACAATACAAAATAATTAGCCGACAATGGTATATGGAAGAATGTGGGGGCTCCAAAGAACATTCATTGACTCTAAATTTAAAAACAGTAAGCCTCTCAATTTCAATTCAAACTTCTTTCTCCTTACAACATCTTTCCTCAGTGAGTTTGGACATTCGTGGGAAATTCATTTTTTCTATAAAAAAAAACTTCTTCTGAAGCAATAATAGATCATGTATGACAATACTACCCAGCACATATTGTTAATTTATTAATTTGTTTAATTGATTATTTTAATTTAATTTATAATAGATAATACAAGTTGTTGTTAGCTCAATGATTCTAAATTTTTAAATAAAAGCTTCAATATCTTATAAAGAAGATTTTTGTCTCTATGCATGGACCCTTGTTAAGGAATTTAACATTTTCTTTTTCATTTTAAAATTAGCCTTGACAACTAAATTATTTTTTAAATTATACTTAAATTTATTTTTCATTTATTATATGTATTATAAAATTCATATCGGGCATTTGGAAAAAAAACTACAGAGTGACTTTTTTATTTATTCAAATACATCAATCATTCAAATTAACTTTTTTTATAGGCAAATGTTAGTTGTTAGTACAGTATATTATACATTTTTGTCTCCTTTGTCAGGATTCGAACTTTGAACTTCCATCAAGTCATTAATTTAAAAAGTGAGTTAATCTCTCTCTCTCTCTGTCTCTCTCTCTCTCTCACACACACACATACATATATATATATATATATATATATATATATATATATATATATATATATATTGCATAACTTCAACTATTTTATCCAATGTAGCACTTAATTCAAGACACGGGCTAATAAGTCATTTGACCTATATATCGTTTAATTTCAACACTTTCAACTAATGTGGAACTTAACTGGACTTATAAATTTCAATATCTCACTTCAAGTGTGAGTCTCACCGTGGGACCTAACTCAAAATATTAGATTAATGTATCATCTCACTTATATATATTAACATTGTTGGACCGTTGAAAGAGAGTCTATCTGAATTTAGATCAACACATTGAGTCAAAACCAACCATACAAAGTGACTCTAGCATCATATCTTCACTCAAAATCTTAAGATATAAGATTAATGAATCCTCTCACTATTGCTCAACTTCAATTCCTCCGGCCGGTCTAAAAATTAATTCACACTTAAATATATCTTAACAGTTTTCAACCTTAGAACACCGCTCAAACTCTAATTTTGGTTATTCCCCAATTGTGGTCTCTTAAAATTTGGATTTTCAACAATTTTTGTAAACAAAACAAACATGATTCGAATTAATCTTCCATACTAACCACACTATAACATGACACATAAAGTTGTTTTTTTCATCTAATTATGCTTAACATAATTTGAATCATCTTTACCAATAAACCACCACCTTAATCCATTTTTTACAGCATGATTGAAATCAACACAACCTCTATAAGCTATAAATTACACAAATTTTCACCAAATTATTTTTTTACACAAATTTGAAGACACATTCTCCACACGTATTAATCGGTTTCTAGATATAAAAACAATTTTAATTCATTCTCAATTTTTCCATGTTAATTCGTATACATTATATGAACACTGCATTTCTATTCGAATATCTCTCTCACGTTCACGATTCTTGGAAATTTCACTTTCATTATAAATATACGTATCCTATTTCCATCGCATTTCTAAGGGGATTGAATCATAAATCTTTATCAAATATGAAATGCATGCGTGCCCAATGCACCAAACTAGGGAACAAATAAATATACTTATGTACTAAATCCAACTTTTGATAATGATTGATGCTTTAATTAAACATACTTCCTCTCTAGGCGATTTAGGCAGATTACTCCATCAATATCATCATTGTTGTTTTTTTATAATAGACTTATTAGTTCTTTCAATATCAACTCCCAACCTCCCTGTAATTGCTTTATTTAAAATAGTGATAAGCCATTACATTAATCAATTAATTAGTTCATTACATAAATATGATTTATTTTTCTTACAATTGTATGCAATTACTAAGTAAATGTTTATAAGGGAAAAAACACCAATTTTTTGACAAAATAATTATAAGTAAATGTTTTTCAATATATAGTGAAATTTGATATTATTATTATTATTTTATTTTTTTGAAGCAAGTGAGATTTGATATTTATCGAAAACAAATGTGACAACAAATTGTCTTTAAAAATGTATCTATAATTCAATTTTTTTTACACAAATTCCGATATATTTAAAAAATATAATAAATAATATTTTAAATTTTATCTATAATTTCAACATGTTTTTGACAAAAATTCAATATATTTAAAAACTATAATATCATCATTTCATATGTTCATAAATCAAATGATTGACCATATGTATCATATTATTTTTTTTCCCTTTTCCCCAAAGCCTACCCATTCTAAGGCCCAAAGAAAAGCATAAAACATAGTCACACAATATCTCTCTCCCCCACCATATATACTAATCTTAAACCCACCCCTACCACCCCCACCGGCCACCCCCAACATATTTACTAGATTTTTTTGATCAGCGATATATAAATAACACTCTGTTTAACTTTCACATGAGACTTATTTTTAAATTAAGAAATCCATATTAATTCTAACAAATAAGAGAGTGAGTGTTGAAAAGAGAGAGCATCGTTGCCATTTTCTAAATTCAGTGTTAATAATACACAAAGTCGATTACGATATTTTGAAAGTCTTGTTCGAATAATAAAAATGGAACCTTCATAAAAAAAGAGAATATAACCAATTGTTTGTTAACTAAAAAAAGAGACTTATTTTGAAGGTCTTTTGTTTGTTAACTGAAAATCTTATATTTTATAGATTAGTAATAAGTTGTGGAAAGAAATGTGAAAAACACTATAACCAATTGCGGAGTCAGAGGTGGCAAGGCAGATATATGATCCACATGAAGAAAAGAAAATTACTAATATACCTTAGGTATTATAAAAGAAAAAAAAATTATGTGGATTTTTTTAGATATGTTTCGTATGGTTCTTAATATAAATTCATTTTTTGTGGTTATAACAAACTTTGAGAAAATTATGAATTTGAAAAAAAAAATCATAATTTATTATATTAAGAATCATACGAAAAGTACATAAAGAATGCACATCAGTTTTGTACAAAGAAGTTTGAATATGAGATCTTTGAGACTATAATAGTTAAATTAATACATTTAATTTTACAAAAATCAACATTTTCATGAATCAAAAAAAATATTTGCCAATAATTTAATTTTATTGTTTACAAATATTATGGTAATTTCTTACATATTTTCATTAAAAAAACTCAATATGCACTGAGTAATAAATTAAAAAAAAATATTTTCTTGATAGTTTTTGTAACCAACATTTATTTATTATCATTTTTTAAAGAGTTAAATATGTTCTTGGTCCTATTGTACCAACAACAAAATATTTTTGGTCAATATAAAATGGAGACCTTCTAACCTTAGTCCTTATTTAATTTTTATTATATTTTTAGTCACTATAAAATTTTTCTTGCACATAGTTTTAGTCCCTAGTTAAACTAAATTTTTTTTAATTATCATTAAACTCTTAAATTTTTGATTTATAACCATGCTTAAAATATCTTATAAAGTTTATCTACAAATTTAAATTTAAATTTGTTTAACATGATATAAATTTAATATGATTTTTTTTTAAAATAGCAACAATACAAGATAAAAGTAAGGAAAATTATGACCAAGAAATCAATTTTGTTTAAAAAAAAAAATTTGATATCATTTTTTTTTTGAGGAATTTTATGATGTTTTAAACATATCTCCAAAATAATCATTCAAAAATACATGTTGACTTAACGGTAGGACAAAAGTGAATACATTATTATTTTATAGAGACTAAAAATTTATTAAAAATTATGTAAGGACTAAACTTAGAAGGTCACAATTTTGTAGGGACAAAAAATATATTTAACCCCCCTTTCTAAATGATAGAAAATAAAATATCTTTCAAAAATACTCATTTACCTATTATTATTTTTAAGGTATTTAATTAATTTAAGAAATTCAAAAATACCATTTTAAGGTATTTAATAAATTTTTTGATAATCAACTTTATGATTATTGTAACTTAAATTTTTTGTATTCATTATAATTTTCGTATTATAAATTTTAACAACTCACCCAGACATTTATTTTTCTAGCTCAACCACTGACTACAATATTATAAATAATTTTAGAGCAGCGCCATTTAGCACATACTCAAGAAAAATTATTAAATGACTCTACATTTTTCCTTCTTCCTTTGTTGTGGGTCATCTTACTTTTTTCTATAAACAGAATTATCTGCGGTCAATTTTATGTTAATACCATGTTCATCCCATTTTTTGATTGATTTTTTTTTTACAATCAATACAATTTAGTCGTTGTTTAACCTCTTATCAATTTTCAACAACTTTGTAAAAAAAATTTATCAATTTTCATCTACATCAATCAAAGATTAATTAACAATCTCAAATTCATAATAAAAGATAAAAAATATCATTGAGAGAGAAGGGGAATACAAGAAAATAAGCACATGGAGCAAGAGAGAAAAGTGAATGGGAGGAACAAGAGAGATGAGAGTAACAACGAATTGAGGAAGACGGTGAAGAGATAATAAAAAATAGATAGCTTGTCAGAAAAAAAAATTAATCAAAGTAAATAGACTAAGTATGTTCGTGTTATTCTAACTTGGAAGTTAAGTGGTCAAGTGAAAAAGAAAGTTTGAAGTAGTCATACTCCTCCTGTTTCTTTTCCTCCAACATTTCTCAATATAATTAATTGCTTTTTAACCATTTGTTGATAATTTAGTTCTTTTACGACTTGTTTTTGTTTTTTTTGTTGAGATCGGAGTATCCACCGCCAAATGTAATGACTAATCCCTCGCTAGATTGAAGACTTGTTTTTGTTTATGAGGTATTGCACTATTGAAATTTGAAAGAATTAGATTTTTTTTTTTTGCATTAATAAAGTTTTGATGTAGCAACTAGCAACAAAATTTTGATCTAACTGTATTAAAAAAGATTGATCTAAATCATAATATTAACTCATTCTATCAAATCATGTGTATGATCCAATATCCAAACAAATCAAAAACATAAATAATTGTAAAATATGGTCTTTAAACAAATTAATTTTACAATTTAAAAAAGAGTTGCGATGCAATTTATTGTTTGTTATCTTCAACACATATATAATTATCTTATATATATACCAAATGTAATTGAAATTTCTTGATCTTTTGATAAAAAAAAAAAATTTAAAATTAAATTCATGTTAAACCCCATTCACTCCACCTTATAAACGTAAATTTTTATTAGTTTTATCATACTTGGTGAGCATACAAAACAAAAATCCAAGTTAATTGGTTACAATTTTCACCAATATTCTGAATTTTCAGCCATTAGCTCCCAATTTACTTGAAGTTTCAGAAACAAGAAGGAAAGAAATGTGGAATGTCGTTTCTTCCATTCCTCAAACACAATTTCACAATCCAATTACAACACAACAACCATGTTTCCATCATCATCTCAAATTCAAACCCAACAAAACAATAATCACTTTCCCTCTCAAACCAAAATGCCACCAACAACAACAACCCAAAACCCAAGACGATGGTATCCCCATTGAAGACGTAACAACCTTAGCAAAATTCAAATCAAGACACAACTACATCCGTGTTCTACAAGTTTCTCGAAAAGCCGACCACCCATTCCGCGGTTCCCGCCTTCTCCTTCTCGACAACCCCGGAAACATTCACAGCATTTCCTTCATTTTCAAAACCCTAACAAACACTTACTTCGACGTTTTCGCTACGCTTCCTGCTATTATACCTCATGGACCCATCGCTGTTCTTGGCTTCGGAGCTGGTTCTGCAGCTCGAATAATCCTCGAGCTTTACCCTGATAGGGTTGTTCACGGTTGGGAAATTGACCCTTCTGTAATTGAAGTTGCAAGAGAGTTTTTCAACCTTGATAACATTGAGAGAGAGAATAAAAATAAACTATTTGTTTACGTTGGAAATGCTTTGACTGCGAGTTTGGAAGGTGGGTTTTCTGGGATTTTGGTTGATTTGTTTTCGAAAGGGAGTTTGATACCGGAGCTTCAGGAGGTTGCCACGTGGGAGAACATGCGCGCTTGTTTGAAGGAAGGCGGGAGGATAATGGTGAATGTTGGAGGGAGTTGTGTGGAGGCTGAGAGTAAGAATAGAGATGGGAAGGTTGTGATGGAAGAGACGTTGAAAGCAATGAGAATGGTTTTTGGGGAGAAGCTTTTTGTTCTTAGACTTGGGAATCGTGGGGATGATAGCTCACTTGCGCTAACTGGTGATTTTCCTGAAGTTGAATCGTGGAAGAAGGCACTTCCGTCTTCGTTGAGATGTTATGTTGATTTATGGACGCCGTATTCTGGTTAGTTTAGTTGTTTGTGTTGAAATAAGCATGCTCACCAATTGTTTGTGTTTATTCATCTGTGAAATACTGAAATCTATTGCTTTATTAGTATCTATGTTTTTCGGTGTTTTGGGGAATGGCGCGGTTAAATTCCATTTTTGTGTAGAATATGATGGTTGTAAGTTGTAATTTTATTTGATTGATAGGCATGATGGTTGTAATATAGTAACATGCAATTAAATTATAAGCAAAATGGTTAATTGTTCACCTAATAGGAGTTACAAATTGTTTGAAATGTGTAGAGTTTTCTAGGACTTAATAGTATTGTCATGTTTAAGTTCCTATATTTTACTCCCAAATCATCTTGTGGGCATATGAAGAGTGCTTGTACAGTTGTTTGTAAGTTTTCCTAAAGTTAATCTAGGTTGGGTCATGGTTAATTCAATAATATTACGCGAATAATGTCACGTGATATCACGACCATCTCGCGAATGTGCCGGCACTCTCTTTATATTGTACTCTTTAATTTCTCTTTAGTAAAAAACTAAAACTCAGTTTCTAACTTTGTGCCAACAAAAACAATATTGCTTTAAGTAATATCTCAGCAAAAATGACTTGAAGTTTAATTTGAATTGTTAGAGAATAGAAATCACATTTTTATTTCATTCTTGTGTAGATGATCATTGATCAATTCCTGGATATTAGTGTGATGAACTCCCTACATTTGGAAACCTCTCCCTCAGCAACTTCCTAACCAATATAACCACTAATGATGGGTTGATGAAGAAAGTTTAAAAATTCAAAACGTTTTAGTCCGAGAATATACAAGTGACACTAGTCCTCTACTGTTTCTGATAATTTTATGTGATTCAGCTGTTGCTAAATGCTATGATTGCTGATTATGATTGAACCAAGGTGGCTGAAATTGTTTGCTCAGTTGAAGAATGCAACAGCAACACATGGGATTCTGATAATTCTCTGAAACAAGAATCAGAATCTTGTTGAAGTGAAAACTTATCAGCCTATAAACCTTACACGTTTTAGCTGGCTTAGCTAGTCTAAGCTAGAAATTGTACTAGCAATAACTGAATGCCCCTAATCATAATCCTGCTTTAGTTAATCACTTCACTCATGAAGCCACTCGTGTGCATTTGTGCAACTTTGCATTGGATCACTCATAGAGGTACTACTGATGGGTATAGTGAAAATTAGTACTGCTTAGAATCACTTTCATGATTTCATCACATGTTTGTATAGTGAAGATCTAATCAATAGTGTTTTTGGTGTAAAGGAGGAATATTAGGATTATTACTCTGATCATGGAAAGATAAGTAAACACTGTTTAAGTTACATTGGAAATGTTTATCTAATTTCTCTCAGGAATGTATGCAAAGGAAGAGAAGCAATGGCATTTTTTATAATTTACAACACACTCAAGATCCAATTGGTAATTTGTTGTTGATTAAACATCCTTTTGAGCAGGTTATTGATATATTCTTGAAGTCAATTATAATCCTTAGTGTATATATAGGTTGTTCTGTTACTTAACTGCTGGAAAATATTTCAGTTCAGTTAACCAGCCAGATGAAAATGGATTATGGAACTGTGTAGGAGTTATATTGATTAGTTTTCATTTTCACCATAACAAATAGTGTGTTTCAATGTAAACACACATCTATATCAACATACCATTTCCACCATGAATTTGTGTAGCCACAAACATTCTAGCAAACACATATCTAGCAGCAATTCTGCCATGGAAAAAAAACTATCACAAAGTATATCCCACAAAAGGAATCATCCATCTGACTATATGGCAAGCTATACCTCCATCCATAGTACTCTCGTACAAAAACAAAATATTGGTCTTTTTCTGATCATCACGATAGTGGTGCCTATCAGAGAAAAGGTACCTGCAAAAGACACTCCAATGTCAAAATTAGTTTCAATGTAATATAATAAGAAGGGTTAATAGATGTTATCTCTGGTAATGTGAGCGAGTTTCAGTTGACTCTCTATAATAGTTTTTTATTACCCATTGTAATATCAAAATTTTATTGTTTACCCCCTTAGTGAACATTTGAACTTGAAATCTTTATTTTTTGATGATGCAGTCTTATTAATAAGTGTTTACCCCTTATAATGTGAGTGAATTTCGATTTACAGTCCCACATAAATAGAAACATTGAAATATGGGTTGGGTTGGCCTATCGGCCTGTGTGACTCATTAATATTTGAATCGGACTCAATTTCGGTAGCCCATGTAGTAGTTGAGTAAATTATATTAAACCATTTGTTAGTACATCGGATGAGAGAATGAACCGAACCAATTCATTTGACAACTCTAATTGTAACCCAAGTCACCACACCATTGAGCCATCAACAAACCAACAAATTCTTGGAAAAAGCGCATCGAAAGCAATAATGACTCATGAGGCAATGATATAGAATTTTTAACTGGTTTTTTTTTGTCATCGAAAAGATAAATTGCTCACACTAGGATTTGATCCTGGACCTACCTAACTCATGTCCCTCAGCTCTTACCACTTGAGCTATCACAGTTGAAAATTTAAAAAAAAATAGAAATATGAGTTGTCTCTTTTAAGTTTTACCTCCTTTGGATTGGATTTAGTGACAAACGAGGAGTTATATTGTATTTCCAAAGGCATCAAAGCAAGTTTAACATTTTGGATACCACAACCAAATGATAATTTTGTCTACAAATTCTAGTTCAACTCTTTGTGTGAGAGAATTTTTAATAATTCGTCTACATACAAATAAAATGATGACTCTTTTCGATACAAGGCAAATCATTTCGAACACATTAATTTTATCATATGGAAGCTTAAAATTAAAGAACTGGCAATAATAAGAATAGTTATAAGTGTGTGGAATAGTAAATCCATTTTTTAACTTCACATGAAATACTTTTATGTTTAAAGACTTTCAAAATGCTAACTTGTTTTTGTCAGATAGTTTAATGATTAGAATTTCACCCTTATATTTAAAGCAGAGTTTGAATTTCATTCCTTACATATTACGTGTAATGTCTCTGTATATCAAACCGAAATGCTAACTTTATACTTGAACAAATGAATATAATTAAGTTGTGCGTTAATTAGAGAACATATCTCTCTAAGAAATTCAATACTTCCGTCAAATTTGTTGTTATGAATAAAGTTAACATTAGAAAAGAACAACAACAACACACATTTGTCAAGGAATTCATGCAAGTCAATTAGCTCATAATTGTCGTATCAATTTAGAAGAATAATGTAGATTAAACATATCATGCATACTTCATAGTTTCAACTCTCCAATTAGGCTTATAGGAATTCTCTTCATGTCTTTGAAGTCCTCAACAAAAATCCGTGTGAGACTAACCGCTCACATGAAATCTTCTAAAAATTAAAATAATAAGATTAGAGAATTCCAAGATTGTTCAATAGACACAAAAGACTAAAATTATCTATAGAAAGCTATAAGAAACAAAACATTATATAGTTAAACCTTAGCACTAATTAGCTATAGAACATGATTAGTAATAGTTAGAGAAAGATTTGATATGAGAATGCAAGACATCCTCACATTCTTGATATTATCATTATTATTATTATTATTATTATTATTAGATTAGATCTACATACAACAAACAAGGTCATAGACTCATATATAGTTATTCTTTCTCTCTAGTCTATACCTCCATTTATTACCTTTGTCTTTTGCAACCATTCATTATTCATTCCTTCTCCATCCACTCATAATGCTAACTCTTTCTGTTTCCCATCTACTATAGCTATCACCTTTTCCCATTAACTCATATCACCTTTCACATCTCTCTCCTCTTAATTTCCTCTCTTCCAATTAGGGTTTCCTCTTAGAGGTGCTTCTCCTTAGCTTAGACTACTTATGTGAGAGGAACTTCTCAAGGATATCCAGCTAGGGATATAAAAGTAAAAGGTACTTCACTTTTAATTTATTTTTTCATCAAAGAAAATTAACTACATCACAAACAGGTAAAATCATGTTCATATACATATTCCATCCTTCTTTTTTCTTTTTTCCTTATGCATGTATAGTTTCTTTTTCTCTGTTTTTGTTTCTTTTAAATAAAGTTATATATATTAGTTGATATATATGCTTGATACACAACAAAAATGATATATACTTTTTTTAGGGCTTAACTATTTTTAAGTTTTGTGTAGACAATGAACTATAATTAGCCAGATCTCTGACTCAAACTGATTAAATTTCAGAGGGTAATAATTTTTTAGACAAAGTAATATTATTATATATAGTTTGCTACTTTTTGATCATGCAGCTGAATTTTACCAGCAGAGGAAAGGAAAATTGTTCTTATACTATATATGTACGGCAGTGTATATGTTTCCTAATATGGAATTAATTAATGAAGATGAACATGAAAGAACCCCCTTAAAATCTTGAGGGCAAATTCAGATCAATACTTTGCAAACACTTTAATTTTATGTTTGAAATTTGGAACTAAGAATTATTTTAATGATTTGTTTAAATTTGCTAATGAATCCAAAATGGTAAAGAGAAAGAGAAAAGAACAAAAAATTATACATTTTCATAAAAGCAAAAAGAAAAAAAGGGCAAAAAAATAGTATCACAAAATATTCCTCAAAAAGGGTAAAAATGTGAAAGATTAAGGAAGGATATAGAAATGTTATTAAAATTCTAAGTCCTTAGGAATATTTTCCCTGATTGATGATTGATGGTGGTCTATTTATCAGGGTCGGCCTAAGACCCTGATTTTTAAGGGGCCAATTTTTTTTTATAGAGATGTATATAATAATATTTATTTTTTTATAGGAGAATTGATAGCAAAAAATATAAAAAAAAGATCATAACATTTATCAAATTTGAGTCCAATAGTCTTTCATATTTTATTTACCAACTCACCAAAATTATACCCTATAATTTCATTCCTTAAAACACAAAATTGATAAGTAAAACTTAAAATCCATAAGCGAAACTGTAAAATGTAAAATCTCTTCTTGTCTTGCATTAAAATATAAATTCGTATTTCTTGTCTTGCAATAAAATCTAAATTCACATTTCTTTTCTTCAGCTATTGGTTTCCGCAATCGATTGTATTTTTACCTTTTTTTTTATATTTCAATTTCTGATTTTATTGTTATAAACTTTATTCTCAGAATTTTAATTTCTATAAAGTTTTCAACAACAAATATTTAATTATCTATCTTACGATATCAAACAACAATCCTTTTTTCAAATTTAGATGATTTTCCATTTGATTTTGATGTTAAGATCTCTTTTTTTATTCTCTTTTGTCTATTTAGCTATATTATATTTTTCCTATCTATTGCGGAAATCGCATATTACAAACAATCATCTTGAATTTCAAAACATTGGTGACTTGAAGTTCTATCATAGTTGAGTTTCCGAAATCATAATTAATTCATGTTTTCGTTTATAAAGAAAAAATTGTGAGTTTTAAGTATTATGCAACAATTTTTTTTCAAATTCGGTCTAAACCCTATGAAATGTCAGAAACGGGGCTACTATTTATTAACACATGTGTTATTTTTCATTTGATCAAAATTACAGACATCGTATGTAATAATGTATCAGTTTATATTTATCTGATTTTTACTTATTATTTTCTATAATTTACACACATTTTTAAAATATGAGGTAAAAAAACACTGAATGTGACACCAAAAAATTTATGTAAAAATATATTATTTTCAATCCCATTAAGTAGTACTTGTGATGTGACAATCATACATCAAAGAAAAGTAGCTAGTATAGTAAATACTAAGGTAGAAAAAAGAATTGAGTGGAGGAGAAGGAATGGATGGAGAAATAGATGGAAGTTGCCTCCTTCTCCATCAATAGCTTATGATGTGACAATAATAATATTAGTGCAATTGAACTATCATAAGATCTGATTTTTTGGACCTTGATACAAAAAATTTAAATCTAAAACTTCTCTGCATAGATGTATAGTTTTATTAAATGGTTAATTATGCCATATATATTATTTATAACTTGCAGGGAATTTATATAAACTTAAATATAAATATGGCATCATCATCATCCAACTCTTACAATTCACCATGTGCGGCCTGCAAATTCTTGAGAAGAAAATGCATGCCAGGATGCATCTTTGCACCTTATTTTCCACCGGAAGAGCCACAAAAATTTGCAAACGTGCACAAAATATTTGGTGCTAGCAATGTCACAAAGCTTCTCAATGAACTCCTCCCTCAACAAAGGGAAGATGCAGTGAACTCACTTGCTTATGAAGCAGAAGCAAGAGTGAGAGATCCAGTTTATGGCTGTGTAGGTGCTATCTCTTTTCTTCAAAAACAAGTCCAAAGGCTTCAAAAGGAACTTGATGCTGCAAACACCGATCTTCTTCGCTATTCCCTCACCGATCACATCCCTCCGGTGTCTGCGTCTCTTTCTGTGCCTCCAGGAATGGTTTCAGTTCAACAAATACCACAGTTTAGTGCAAGAAATGAAGGAGGTGGATTTTTTAGACAATCTCCTACTAATACTAGTGCTAATTATTCTTTTCCTTATTCTCTTCCTTGGACTGATACTAATTCATCTGAAGATATTAGTGAGGGTGGAGGAGGAGGAGGAAATCATTTGTGAATTGAGTTTGGTAATGTATAAGTATAATAACCTTTCTAGGGTTTATACTTTTTGAGGCATGGTCTGCAATATTCTTATGGTGTGATCATATTATATATGCATCTATTCTGGACTTTGATTTGGCTATAAATATGTAGCCTTTATAATTGGTGATTGAATGTGTATTGTTTCATTGAATAAAGTTTATTTGTTGGTTAATTTAGTCGATAAGGATTCAGCTCAAATTCCGCAAGACAGTTTGAATCTAAATGTTATTGCAAATGTAAACATTTTGTTTTTTTGAAGCAGAATGTAAACATTTTGTTAATGAATAATATATATGGTTTTGTAAACTCTCTAAATTTTACGATTTTCTCTGCTTTTCGTGAACTTCTAAGATTCAACTAGCTAAAACTTCAATATCAATATTCAATATTAGTTTATGTATTATACTTGATCTTTCAAGTTTCAATTATGATAAATTAGGGTGTTTAGAGACTAAATAAAATAGTAGAACATGCATACTAATAATGTATGGCTATTAGTAGACCTCTTATTGTGTATTATCAGTGGTAACTCTAAGCATGTGCAATGGAAGCAGATTGAGTTGACCAAATTTGTCAGTCATTGTTTATGATTAAGAATAATATAATTTTGCTTTACTTCATTGTAAAGCCTGACCCTATAGTTTAGACCTAAGCTATATGTTCCTACCTCCTTTTCTTTTTAGTGGACCGCCACTCTTTACTTTCATTTTGTCCTTTAACTCTAGTTACCCTTAATTAGATTATGATTCTAATTTCTAATTTCTAAACCTAACACTAACCCTTTAATTAGCATATTTGTTTAGTGGTTAATTATATAGATCAGTATCTATCTCTTCAAATTTGGTATGTGCTTTTGGTTTGAGGGCTAGCCAGTCTTTGGTATTTTGTCTAATAGGTAAGTTTTCTCTATGTTTTGCCTTTTAGCTTGGATTTGAATTTCACTCAAGAAAAAATTTGACTGTATTAAGATATTTTCTCCGGTCCTTATTATAAGAAGAAATTGACTTTTTTAATTCATAGAATGTTTGATGTATCTAGTTCATAATATAGTTCAAATACATGAAACATTTCATGAATCTAAAAAGTAAATTTCTTCTTATAATAAGGACCGAAGAGAGTATTAAGATCAAACGGCTTAGATTTCAAACAGTTTAATTCTTATTATTTTAAATTTGAACCGTATGATCTTGATTGAACTATCTAATTTCTTCTAACTAGTGCATGCAATCCAAATCGATATTGATGTCTTCTTTTGATTTGAGTATGAGTAATACTCCGAACCTTTTTGGTTTTCTTTATAAAATATATTTTGTTATTAAAATAAATGAATTTTATGTAGTGATGTAAAACTTAATTTGCCTTATGAGTTATGACCTCAATAATGTCAGTGTCATAGTTTTTACCGACAGAAAGACGGATATTAAGCTGCAGTTTCAGCTATTATAAAGTGTAGAGTTATATGAACTTTTTCATGTAAAATATGTCTGTGTTAAATCCTTTTCATAAATTCATAATCCAACAACATATTGCATTCTTAGATTTTTGTGAAAGATACATATAGGGACATTTATTCACATTAGTATGGTGTTGGATGAATTACTCAATTAACAGGAAAAAACGAGGACTGCATTTATGAACTCATGTTGATTTTTGCTGCAAAACAAGCCAAACTAGTTTGAGTTGTAGCTTTCATTATGTACAGAAAAAGATGAGAAAATCTTTAACATTATCTTGCGGTGATAATACTGAGGCTGATCTTCATCCCCACATTTCTTTCTCTAATCATAAAAAAATATCTCTGATCAAATAGTTAGCCACAGTACTCTCTAATCTCTATCCTTGTTGGATTCCTCCATCAACACATAATTTAAATAGTAGAAGTAGACGCTATAGAGTAGTTCATCATTAGGGTTTCATTCTCTCTCTCTCACTTTCTATCAACTTTTTTTTTAAACCGTAAATATATTATTATTATTTAAACCAAATCTCTGCACAAGACGAGTAAAGATCGATAAAAGAGGAAGTTACAAATAATGGTGCCGTATATAACTATGTCACACAAATTTCAATATCAACCATTCGATTACAGTTAACAGTCAGAATTGTTTAAAAGGTGATTTTGATATTGTGTAGTCGGATTCATCTAATCTCGTATCAACATTCGAGATTGTTTACTGCATTTATCACGTGATATTTCCAACTGCGGGAAATCCAGATCCGATCGAAACTAATCAACCACCACTCACCTTCAGACAATACAGTAAAAACAGTATGACCCAAGGACCAAGACTGTAGCTAGCTACATTGACAAGCACTTTATTTTTTGATAAAACATTTACAACAACTTGCATGCATACACAAGAATGATTGTGAAATATCAATTATTTTATCCATGTACTGCAATCATATAATTGTAAGAAAAAATGTGGTGTGCATGGTTTAATTATCTAGCCAAATTGAACTGGAAAACTACATATTAGCCACTCTACATCTTTTTCATTGAATTGACTTTTTAGTTTTTGGTATTTGGGACAAACATGTTTGCAGCAAACAGGTGAAATTCTAAGCAAATTCTGGTGAGGTCAGAGTACCATACAAGTTGAAGTATAATTTTTTTTTTCTTAAACAAAGTAAAAATAGGGATAGGGCTAGGGTTTTTTCTCCATGATCAATTCTCTGGAGAAAGGTAACTTTGATATGAACCCTTTCCTCTTTCAAAAGAAAAGACAGGCCCCACACTTTATTATCAAATCATCAAGAAAGTTTAAACCTAACATAAGTATAAGTTTAGACATTTTTAATAAATTTAAAAGGAAGAAAGGAATGATAGATGTTTGCGGGAGCATAACTTAATTGGTATGAACATTGTTTATTTTATGAATGGAGTATAGCTCCTTTGAATTGTATTTTAAGGTAGCTCTCATTGCCGTTCCAATCTTTGGGGGTTTAGCACCTCTTGTACTTTTTTCCTCTTGTTAATATAATAAATTTTTTCGCCATTCAAAATAAAAAATTGGTATGAACATTGCATGTTATACAACCATATGCTTATTTTATGCGAAGATTCATAACCCATATAAATATGAAAGAGATACAATATTACTATATTAGACACAGCCGTGCATCTTTGTTTGAGAAAAATACTACTTCCTTGATTCCCTAGTTGACCATATACGGTACCATAATGCAAGATTGAGTTTAGACTGCAATTTTCCTTCTTAGTCTTCTTTGTAAATTCTCATTTTTCAATAGTATTTAGACTCCTTACATTTAAAAGATCATCTACTTACACATGTTTTTTTTTAGGAAATATAGAGGAAGCTCAAAAAAACAAACTACAGACGAACATCGCGAAGGAAACTAGTCCCTAAAAGATCAACAAAAAATGCTAGGTTCAATTGAACAGAAAGATGCTCATAAATAATCAAATTAGATTTGTCACGACAACCAATATTAGTTAAAATGCACATCCATTTGTGACATATTTTAACTTTCCACTCGTACTTCAAAAGTCCTTTTATTTCGTTCACAAGGCTGTAAATGAGTCGAGTCAAGTCAAACTCTCTCTGAGCTCGACTCGATAAGAATTGGTTCATCTTAAAGTTCGGCTCGAGTTCGATACAAACTTTTTTTTCAACTCGAGTTTGACTCGTTTAAAATTCGCGAACAATTCGGCTCGACTCGTTAGGTTTAGTTCGTTTTTAGCTCAAAATTCAATTCAAAAAATTGACACAATTTTTTTCTAACTCTAACTCATATTCGACTCCATTTAAGCTATTTTTGAGTAAATGTCTATCACTTATTTATAATTATAATGTACTCATGTTCTCAAAACTTCTTAAACATCCGATGTGAGACTTTATATTTCACAAATGATATGTTTGTAGCACTTTGTAAATTTTAAACATAAAGCAAACAAAATAAATTAATAATAAACAAATAGTGATTTTATTTATACAAAATGAGTTATTTATTTTATGTTAGCAATTTATGTTTGTGGGTAAAAATAATTAAGTTATGTTTGTCAAAGTTAATTTTTAAGTATTATATATATCTTCGAGTCAACTCATGAACTAAACGAGTCGAACTATGTATAGTTCAAGTTTAGATCATTTAATTAATGAACCTAATTTTTAACTCAAGTTCAGCTCATTTAGTTCATGAACTAAGTTCAACGAATCAATTGTTGAATCGAGTCTCAACTATTTTCTATAATAAAAAGCTGCTGCTAACTAAGCTGCTGCTAACTATTACCATTATGCACTACCTAAGCTGCTGCTAACTATTACCATTATGCAAGCTGCTAACCACAACCTAGAGTCAATATGCATCTACTGATGCATCCATATATTTGAGATTGTGTCATTTGTGTGAAACCCAAATCTCAAGATATATACTATAGAACATCAAACAAATAATCCTAACTATTTTCTATTTATCTCTCTGTTATTCATTCAATATTATTCCCGTATGTTTGCAATATAATATAATATCAGCAAGTATACCAAAACCTATTCTGTTCGTCAGTCTCTTTACTCCCTCTCTCAGCAAAAACAACTGTACATGTTACAACAATCATACAGTTCACATTTTATTTTATATAATAAAAAGTCAGAATTCTCGTCTCTTCCAAATGTACTTTTCAAGTACTATTATAAACAAAATTTCACTCCTTAAATTATTGAGTAACTAATATATCTATAATATATATTAAGTTTAAATATCATTTTCGTTACATAAAATTTTCATTTTAATTCCTGCATCAATTTCTGTTCTAAATAAACTTTTAAGTAAACTAAACTTTTTGTTTTTAGTCCTTACAGTTATAATCCACAGGAAATTTGCAAGTTTTCTGTAAATTTTCCTATGAATTTTCTTCAAATTTTTACTTTAGAGATTAAAATCAAAAAATTTAGTTGATTTAAAAACTTATTTAAAATAAAAATCGATACAGAGATTAAAACTAAAATTTTGCGTATATCTAAACCTATATATTACTATATATTAAGTCTATATATGAGATAGTCATGTCCATAATAATTAACACCTCAATTCATCACCCTTATTGTAACTAGGTTACTCACTCTCTAACATGTCACCAAAACCCTGACCCTCAAGATCACCAAAATCCTTCAGTCGACTTTTTCTTTCTTAGAATTTCATGTATACAAAATCTATTTTCTGTTAATTGGAATATTTAAATAAAGGGTGGAAAAGTGAGTATGGCATTCTGAAGTTGTTGTTTGTTGTGTGAATGAATGAATGAATGCAATTTTGAGAATCCATCAAACACATCAATCTTGTTCACTTATTAGAAGCAGTAAGACGTAGAAAAGAAGCAAAAGAGCAGGTAAAACATTGGCAGGGGCAGGGTAAGGTTATAACAAAAGGACCACAAGCCATGTGACTATCACAACAGAGGGAAAGAGGGTCCTCTCTCTATAAGCAACTCAACAAAATTCTTGATGTCCTCGTGGACCTATGAAATTCCAAAAATGGGGCCGGCTTGTATTAGTTTTCGTGTTATATCGGTTCTCTGATCATTATTATAAGTAAAAATATTTTTAAATAAATTAAAAAATGTATTTGATTTATAATATGAATTAAATATTTTAACTATTTAATGAATTTAAAAAATAGTTTTTTGTTATAGTAGTGAGTAGTGACTTATGTATATATGATCAAGAGAGACAAAGTTGTCTATTGTTTTGATAGAATTTACTATTTCCAGACAAGTATACGTGCACATGTGATGTGTCAATTTCAATGTGTACCAAAAATATTCCAGACTCTGAAAAAGCTCCACTCTTTTCTCCTAATCAGATTGATCATGCAGGTAAGGTAACCTTAATAAGTCTTGATAACAACTTTTCATCACATTCACAAGGCCAAGCTTCTTTCACTATTCTTTCTCCCCTCATTTCTTTTCAGATCAAATTATGTAACCATATTAAATTAGTGATTTAAGGATCAATAATAAAAAAATTAACCTTAATTAATTGCGAGCTAACAATCAGTTTTGTTGTGTGCTGACTGCTGAGTTGAGTATTCTTTTAGCTCAACCTTATGTGCACTACTTGTTGACAAAAAAAAATATTTGCACTACTTTTAAAACTTTTATATTTTATTTTATATTTATATGATCATGGAAATGTTTAAAAAACACTCATTTTAAAATAGACCAAGTACATGAAGAAAAAAAATAGACGAAGTATTTGGCAATTGAAGGCATCACGATTTTGGACACTACCAATCAAAACGAGTGGCCCATAGGAAATATGTGGCAATTTAACTTAGGCCCAAAATGAGTAACACAAGTAACCCAACCCATCAAATAACTCTAACCACAAGCAAAATTGAGTGGTTACTCAAAACCTAAAACATACTCCCTCTCTTCCAAAATTGTTTATCCCAATTTATTTATTGTATCCTTTAAAATTATCATTAAATGAGAAAAATAATACCTAAAAATTTACTTTTTAATATTTCAATACATTATATAGCACGACTTATTAAATACACGACCACTGTATTTTATACATGAATATTGAAACTAAGTTATAAACAAGCAATCTAATTTAATAAGTTATTCCCTCCGTTCCAATTTATTTGTCATGGTTAATTAAATCACATATTTTAAGAAAAGTGTGTAAATGAAATAGAGAATATAATTTTTATAAAAATACTCTTTTTTTTTATTGGTAGTAGACATTAAAATACTAAAAAGTAGATTTTTGAATATTTGTTTCTCTCACCTAATAATTATTTTAAGGGGTAAAATAAGAAAAACCAATGTTATAAATAGTATAAGTCAATTATTTTGGGACAAATAATTCTAACAAGTAGGACATTTATTTTAGAACAGAGAGACAAACATCTGGACAGTTTGACACATGTATAATTGAGACGATGTTAGCTAGTGACAAAACTAACAGAAATGACTGACTAATGCAAATAGTGCAAATATAAGAGACCAAATTAATATTTTATGAGCGTGAAGGACTAACTTAAAAATTAAAATTACCATAGGGACCAAATATATTGTTATACCAACTAATTTTAAAGTAATTTTTTTTCTAGTATTTCACAAGCATACAGTTAAATCAATGCTCCTTCATTAAAAACATGTATGTTCTAAAAAATAAAAAAATTAGGCGAATCGTGCAATATGTACGATGGTCATGTCGTGCACTTTACCATTACTCATTTTTTTATTTTTGGTACTACCATTACTCATTTTAATATCTACTATTAATTAAAAAAAAATTATAAAATTGTATTTTCTCTTATTATACATTTTTCATAAAATATATAATTTAATCGAACTATAAAAAAATAAATTGAGACAGATAGAGTACAACACAACACCTCCACCAAATGATGACAAAGACACTTTCCTTGTTCCTAAATATGCACCGTTGAAAGTTGAAACAAACATACAAGCACAATGTAGTATATGACAGTAAAATTGAAACACATTTCTACACAATCAAACGACATCTACCTCTTCACATGCAACACTCACTCTCTACCTTAACCAAGTGTTCACCCTCCATATCCACGTGTCACCCCTCCCTTTCCCTTTAATTAAATTAAATTCTCCCCATAAATCTTACTATGTCACCAAATAGTGAAGAAGAACTAAGCTAAAAATAAAAATAGAGTGCAACACATTATACCTAGCTATAATTCAATTTCAATGGCTGAATCACAAAGATCAGATAACTACTACTACGGTAGTAATTACCAACAACAACCAAGAACATACTCAACTCAAACTCAAACCCAAACAAGAACCAGAAAAAGAATTAACCCTTCAACTTCACATCTTTTAGTACTCGCTACTCTTGTTCCTTTTGGAGCTACTCTTCTCATTCTCGCCGGTCTCACACTCACCGCCACCGTTATCGGCCTCGCTGTCACAACTCCTCTGTTCATTTTCTTCAGCCCCGTATTGTTCGCCGCGGCGGTTGTCATTGGTTTGGCAATTGCCGGATTTTTGACATCGGGAGCTTTCGGTATTACTTCGCTTTCTTCGTTTGCATGGCTTGCTTCATATCTCCGTCGTTCGCGGTTTTTTGAGAAGGTTAAAGTTAGTCATCATCATGCAAAGCCCAATCGTTTGGAAGTGGATGATACTTTGGGCCAGGAAGCCCAAGTAACTGAGGAAGTGGTTGACCGTGTTGAAGGTAAGGCCCAAGATACGATTCAAGAGACCCAAAGTGATCAACGTAAAGGAGGAAAAGCCCGAAAAGAAACCGTAAAATCGTCATGATTCGTGAATAAGTGAGGCCCAAAGTTATGAGTCTTGAGTAATACTCTTTTCTGTGTTTATGTGTTTCCTATGTAGTGCCTTTTTTTTTTTCATTTTTCTGAAGCATGTTTTAGTCTTGTAGTAGTGAATAATAGTTTAAAAAAAAACAAATGTGGTATGTTTTATGATTATTAATTAGTAGTGTTTAGATATGGTACATTGAAAAAATAGTTTGTGTTCTTTATCTATGAATAAATTCCCAATCTACGTGGTTGGATGTCGAAAATTGACTTCAAATTCAATGATAATATATGGCTTAATTGACTTAAACAAAAAATAATTTTCTTGCACTAATTAATTCGTGTCCACAAACAATGAATTGATTTAACTAGTAAGGGTCTTGGGTCTTTAAACATGTAGTTCGAGTTCATTTTTTATTCATGCGTATGAAAATAATTCAGTTGATAGAGGAGAATCTACCATGCGTCCTCATATAGATTTCTTGAAGCAGATTAGTCATTGTTAGTGCTCATCACATTGAGCATGAATGATGAATATGGCATTGTCTAAGGGAGGGACTATTTGCATTATTCATTTGAGTAATGTTCTTGTGAGACGATTACTTTTTATGAGAATTTATTGAAACAATTTATAATCATGTTATATAGATAGCCTATTCATTGATACAAGGACTTGTTATATATAGCCTCTTATTGACACAAGGACTTGTGAGATTGTTAGAAACCTATGACAATGAACATTGGAAGAGTTTATAAAAATAATTGAAAAAATTATTTACAAAAATCTGCAGCTACTCTAACTTAGGCACCAGCAGAAGAGAAAGAACTGAGTTGGGCTTAAGATAAAAGTAGTAAAAGAGGGCCCAAACATAAAGTACCACAGGTTCACAGCCCAACATAGAGTTCTTTTTATTTAAAATTCTTAATATGATGTTGACTTAATTTCAAGTAACGTGTTAAACAAAATCTACGACAAATTATCAAACGTTAGTCGGTCTCGTCCAGTGGTAATTGACGCTCATCTCGTCCAGTGGTAATTGACGTTCAACTTAATGCAGAGTACAATGTAACTTTTCACTTGAACTCATTTGTGTTGGTTTGAAATAAGATTCTACTTATGCATATGGATAAGCATAATTTTATATCCAAACTATATTATTATTATTATTATTATTATTATTATTATTCATAAATACATTGTCAATAACAAATTTCCATTTTCACTACTGTTGTTTGATCTGTATGGTAGATAACCTATCTACTAATTGCATAAAATTATCATCTGTATCAAGCATACTAATTCTTACATATTTTGGGTTAGCCCCAAATTGTTTACCACCTCTTGTCAAAATCTTGTGTCCACGAAGGAAACTTTCACAGTCCTCTATATCCCCTTCACACTTCAACCAAGCAAAAGCTGCATGGAACCAAAAATTATGTTCAGAAAATTCATATCTAGACATGAAAATCTACTTGCATACATGCATTAAATGATTAATTCCTCGATAATTTTAATTTGGATTTGCTGCATTAATAATAGTAATACTACGCTATAATATCTAACGAATTAGATTACAAGTTAATGTAAAGAATCTGTTACGCGATTATTTACCTGGTTGAGTCTCCGATTCTTGATTGAGAAAGGTGCAAAATCCAGAAGAAAATTTTGGCAAACTGAATAAATCACCACTATCAACTGCTTCTCTAAGTAGCTTCCATCTTAGCTCCATCATCCTGTAGCTGTACTTGAAAAAGGATTCTTCTCCATCTTGGGATTTTGCTTCTTCGCTGTCGGACACTGTTTTTAAAACCTTAGCAGCTCTAAGTTGAGAATCCTTGGAGACACCAATTGTATTTAGCTCAATGAATTTAGTCATTTTCTTTGCAATATCACGGTCTTTGACAAGAGCCCACCTACGTGTGAAAATTGACCGTAAGAAATTCATATATTTAATATGTGATTGCAGAGTGTAGTTTTTGTGAAATCACGGTGCTGCTAAACAAGTATTATGAGCTTACCCTATGCGCATTCCAGCGTGACCGGTGCTTTTTGAGACAGTGAAAAGAGTAAGATCATAATCCGAAGCAGATACTATTGGAGTGTATTGTGGCCAATAATAGGCAAGGTCATGAATCAATAGTCCTTGACTTCTGTTGACTATTGATTGCCTTGTAGATCCATCAGGGTTATTTGGAGAAGTAACCAGCTCAATGTATGGACCATCTTTGTCAAAAGTCTCTGCATCACCACCCCATTTGTAAAGTCCTGATTTCTGGTAATCTGTCATTAATGGATAGGACTGCAAGTAATTTGGAAATTCAATGTTTAGACCATCAACTGGTCAAATCAAATTCCGTAACAAAATTCTATGAAGCACAAGCACAGGCACATGCATCGTACACTTGACACATCTTCGTATTATCGTGTTGGTGTTACATAAACAAAATTTCATTTTATGTTTTTGAGCACATAGATTCTGGAGTTTTGTTACATCTTCCTAATGATTAGCCTAATACATTAGATACATTAAAAGAATTAAATATGATCTTTATTCAATTTTTTAGAAAAATTGATTAGGCAAATCTAAATTATCCTTCCTAACATCATTACAAAATCAGCAGGGGCATTGGCTACCGAAAAGAGTATGTAGTTTTAAATTGTTGTAATGATCAATCATAATAATCAATTCAACTATATTACTGTAATAGTAAAACATACTATTAAACATCTTTTATGTTGTTCTCCATATACTCCTTCATTTAGTTTTAAATTTTGTACTATTTTAAATACACATAAATTTGCCAGTGATGTATTGCTGATTCCTTTCTGACAAGTGAAGCAAGATAACCCTTTCCGCTTTTATTATTTAATGAATAGAAATAAAAATAATGACCATAAAGTTTGGTTCAAAATTATGGACAGTTTGAAAGCTAAACTTTATGATATTTTTTCAATTGAGATCATGTGATCAGGTGCAGGCATGCGAGGGTATGATAAAGAGAGGAAGACATTGATGAAGACAGACAACTAGAAGAGCCAAAAGAGGAGGCAGACTCAATAATCAACACATGCATAAATTCTTTTAGAATTTGGATTCTGTCTAACTCAGAATTGTCCACAATTTATAAACATATCTTCTGGTCATTCAATGTACGACAATCCACAACCACAAAGTACATTTATTTGTAGAACTCTTAACACCTCTCTCACATATATAGAATTAGTTATCTTTAAATCGGATCTAACTTAATTCTACAAAATTGGACGATAATGACTTCACATTTTCAAGTCTTATTTCATGTAAAGTAAATCCTTTCATTCACACCAAACAAACTCCAAAGTTCTCTAAAAAAAAATCAATCAGTAATAAACTTCTTGCAAGTGGGTGGTAGGATTGGTCCCCTCAGATTAGTCAGTCCTTAGGCCGGATACCGAGCTTTCAAAAAAAAAAAGTAATAAACTTCTCAACTTTTTAAACAAAATAAATATATATATGCTTTAAAAATATTAAATGCATGCTTTTGTCTTTTTTGGGTCCATAGAAGAAGTGACAAACGTCAACTAACTAAAACTCGAACTTGGATCCAATAAATTCAAAATTAAGTGCAGTCAGTAAGTATGATCATGATCGGACGATTCAGATATCACTTTAGAATTTTATATTAAATTAAAATAAAAAAATTGTCTTAAAATTTAAAACATCTGATCTAGATTGGATGGTTCACAATTGCTGACTACGTACACTAAACAATCTCGACATTTTCAGTTAAATTAGGGATTCCGGACCATACTTTGCCTTTTATTCATCCCATCACATTTTCCTACTTTTGGTTAATGAGCACATGAGTAGATTCCTAAATCAAACTATAGCACTATATATTAATAAAAAATGACAACAATAATAATAGAGCAGATGCATATTTTGGTAAGTTAACAAATGAATAAGGACATAAACATTATGGAATGAATAATGACACATGAATGACAGAATCAATCACTCACCGAGTAATAAGGCACGGCAGAAACAACGCTAATGGGTTGAGCAGCATCATGGGAAGAAAGAGCATAAATAGCAGCTAGAATCAACTGAGATGAACCTGTTCCGACGACGACGTGGCGATCTTGTGTCACTGCATTTCCAACAACATTGTGTAATCTCACTACTTCCTTCTTAAATTCTGGCTCAAGAAACCAACATATGCTTGTTGGATCAGAAAAATAACTCATAGATTGCCATCCAGGGATTATTATTGTGGTCTTGTCTCCCATTTGTCTCCAAAACTGTTCGTACATTGTTGGATCACCACTGCATATATTTGATTTGTTTACATTAGTTTTCAAAGTCAATTTCATAATATAGTTTCTTATTAAGCTCAATGTCAGTAATTGTAAACTTCACCAATATCATTCATTATTAACAACAAAACCTCTATTTAAAAATGAAATTTCATTGCTTGAAAAAAAAATATATATAACCAAAACGTTAGTTAGTTCCATGTTGATTAACATTGAACTTGATAGGAAGAATCACAATTCAATCTAAGGGACTGAAAATATTAATGCCAGAACTCGTCCCCCGAACTTTAAACTACTATGGCCACTCAATTCAAACTTATACTCATAACACGTCAATGTTCTAACAGCTATTAACTGAGTTGTATTATTTACGAAACAACATTTTCATAATTATAATATTCTATATGATTTATCATTTTGTATTGCTATTTTTAATTTAATAAAGTTTGCACTATGTTTATTATTTAAACCCTTTCTCTTTTTACAACTTCTTAAATGTGTGCGACCTAATGATGTGTCCAAATATGATGACCAAAAATAATATTTCCTATCCTTCATTACTCTTCCTTCCTTTTCTTACCTGCCCTACTGTGATTTCACTGTTTTTGCAATCTACCCTACCCAAAATTGGTCAGGATAGCACCATGTTGTTTCAGAATTTTGATCTCAGATCAATGAGATCATGCCCTACATCTATTTATGGGTCGATTATATTATTCCCACTTTACAGTACGGAGTTAAATAGATACAGCATGTTATATGCTCGTTCCTTATAATATAAATTAAATGTTATAACTTTTTTTATGTATAAATACTTTGACTATGCAAGACTTTCTAGTGAAGAACCGCATGGAACATGGTGGGTATAATAATTGGTTTGTGATTTATGTTGAACTTACTAAAAAAACTACGGTTCTATTTGTACATTAGTATTTAAGAGAGATTGGAACACTTAATACTATAATTGACTTCCAAGTTTCAAATGGGTTTATTGTTTCAATAAGTCGGATAATGGTGATAAAATAATAAAAAATATATATATTGAAAATTGAAAAAGTAGAAAGAAAATAAAAAGTTAGTGCGAACTAAACTACAATTTATTTTCTAGGTAGAGAACTCAGTTTGCATTTTAATTACTGAACTTATCAAGATTTAACCATTGTATCGACTAATCACAGACGCAATATAATTCTATAAATTGTAATATCATATAATTGCCTTTACGTGCATGATATCTTGATTTGCTCTGTGATTATCCAATAATATTGACCAATCACACTTGAAGATGATAGAATGATTCACATTTTATCTTTCAAACTATGTTTTATTCAACAGAAAAGAACATGGAAGGTGAGAGAATAGTGAGAGAGAGAGAGAGAGAGTGAGACAAAATTTGATTTTATAACATTCACATCCTACGTATCAAACTCAACATACTGATTTTTAGTTCGTTAAGTAAACAGTGAACAACTAAAAAATAAAGAGTGAACAGAAATTTTCATGACAAAATACGTTAGACATGGACTTCCATTTATACAGGGCCCACCATGTATATATGACCCATATGGTATTTTCCCGTAAAGATTTTCTTTTCTTTTTTAACAAAAAAAAAACATTTAATAGTATATGATAATTATAATTAAATTAGCTACTTCGATTGAAAATGAATTTCTTTTAAAGACAAAATATTTGAGAGAATTTGAATAAAAAAAATTAGTTCATATATTATAGTCTAGTCTAGGTACATCAATTGTTATTTAATAAATCTAAAATGTAGTCAATATTGATAATTTTTCTAAAAAGGAGTGAAAGGAATAATTTCTTTAAACAAAAATTTCAAAACTGTGTTCTATAAATATTCCTTAGCAAAAGCATATAAGTATTAAGTACTCTCTCCGTTCTAAAATATAAGCAAATTTGACTTTTTAGATACATTTGACTATTGATGTATTTGGTCTATTAGTCCATAATATGAGCTAAATATATCAATAGTCAAATGTATCTAAAAAGTCAAATTTACTTACATTCTGAGACGGAGGGAGTATAATAATATGGCTGCCCTGGCCTGGCCTTGAGAGAAAAGATTTATTGGGGCGGCCAAATCAAAAAATTGTAAGAAGATCTGTCTTCAAAATCCAAGGAACTGTTTCATTTAATTTGGTCATAGCAAAGCCTTCGATGCTATTACTGTATACTACGCATCAGGCACATGGCCCCAACTGTATTTGGATTTCTTCCAAGAATGCTATTGCTAGCTACTACAACTACTACTATTGTTGCTCTATACTATGCACCATTGTGCTCCTAAAACACATTGATTTTTAGTAGTTTGAGGTCCACGACTACTTTCAAGTTCAACAAATATACAAGATTTTTTTTGACATAATGTTACTATTCACTTATCTTGTTTTGACCGTATTTTTTTCATAATTTATAATGTAAATATTAGTATATAAGATTTTATTTGATTTATTTTGATGAGTAATTTCAATATATTAAATTTTTATAATTTTTACTAATGCACAACTAAAAATATTAGTAATCAAAATTGTGTATTGGGGAACGTGCAATGGTCAAAATAAATCTTATATTTTGGGACAGAGGTAGTATTAATTAGTGGAATGCAATTTAGCCTATCTTTAACATGCTGGATATGCTAAAATTTTGGTGATTTACCGTAATTTTATTAAAATTATATCTTATAATTTATAAAATCATAATTTTTGTAAAGTTATGATGAACTAACGTAATTCTAATATATATACTATAATTGTTAAAATGTTAAACATGGACTTCGAAATATTTACACAAAATAACTACTGTATAAAGAATGCACTATCATTAGTGAAATGTCAATAATAAACCGCCCATGGTGCTACACTAACCTCTGTAGACAGTACGAGCTGAGCTAGGTATTAGTTTATAGCAGTAGTGTATACTGTATAGTCTCTACTCTCTAGTGCTTGATAAACATCATCATGGAAAAAGTGCTTTGCAATATAGGGATATTTAATTTTGAAGTCAAAAAGTTTATTAATACTAAAATGTTTAGATGGTGTAGAGACATTATTGTAGAGGAGTTTAAAAAGTTAATTTTTCTTTTTATACATTTAATATCTAAAATAGATAGATAAATGTATTTAGTAAAACTCGAACTTCAATTAAATATATTATATGCAATAATTTCTAACTATAAAATGAAAAAAAAAAAATTAACGTAATTGAGCTAGGATTGGTTGACATTATTGATATAGTAGTAATTTTATTTTAAAAGTAAAATTAATTGTAAAATATTTTTTAACAACTTTAATGATTAGAGAGATTAAATAAAAAGAGGAGTAAAATGTAGGTAAAATGTACATTTTACTTTAAGTGTCATTTTAGTAAAAAAAAAAAATATTTTCAGTTGAATGTCATTTTCACTTTATTTTCAATCTATTTTTTTTCTTCTTATTTCAATTGTGTATTAAATTAATACAATGTAAGGGTATATTACTCCCAAAATATATTTTTTTGAAAAAGCCAAATAAAATTATAATAAGATAAACTTAAGAACAAGTAGTGTGCCTAACTAAAAAAAATGTACAATAATGTTACGAAATAACATAAATTAACACCAATACTCATATATCCCAATCGTAACCTCAAACAAAACAAAAGATTATATCACCACAAATTTAAATTAAAGATGGATGTTTTCCCAAAATATTATATTTACTTTATATTTATGTTGGTGGAAAATAAACAAATTATTAATAAAATAAATTTAATAAAAGTGTAATAAAAAAGTTTTCAAGGAAATTTGTGTATAAAATTTTTAAAGGAAGTTTTATAAAAGATGAAATTATTAGCATTAATGAAAATTTTACAACTTTCCCTCACATAATTTGAATTCAACACCTCAAAATTAAAATGTTAAACTCGAACATTAAACTAACACCTCATGTGTAAATTTGAAGATAAAAGTGATATTTAAATCTATTTAGTTTCAATTCTAGAAAGTCTAAAATTGATTCTAGATGTGCAGAATTAATTCTGACGTGTTTGGTTGATCTAAAGTATAATTGATTTGCTAATTCTGCTTGAAACTAAAAATTGTAGTTTTTTATTTTAGAATTGATTTTTACATTGAAATTTATTGTTCAACTCACTTTTAGTTGAATGTATCTAAACATAAATCAATTATATTAAAATCAAGGCAAATGCTAAAAAATGCAACTGATGCATTCTTTAAACACTTTAAATAGTAAGTTTTTATAAAAAAAAATTAAAAATATATAAAATCTAACACATTGAAAATTGTACTGTTTAACTTTTTGAATAAATAATTTATTTAAATAGTATGTTTAAAGAGCGCACCAAATGCACTCATTAGCAAGTCCTTAAAATCAATTATACCAAACTTAATTCACCTAAAATCAATTATATCCACCACCAAATCAAAAACACACTTACTACACACTTATTTATTTTATTGTGTCTAATGTTAAAAATAAAAAATAAGGTTAGAGACTATGACTTGTCCCAATCTCTCCCAGGAAGAAGAGCAGGAAGCAATGCACAGAAACGAAATACGTAAGCACTAAGCCCCCTCCCTAGAAACAGAAATGGCAATTCTCTCACTTTCTCCCTCCCAAAATATGCAAACAAACAAGATGAATAATTTAATCTTTAAATATAGTGTGTTCATATTAATTTAGTAGGATTTTTAGTCTAAAGAAACCATCATTAAGACTCTTAGGATAAATTCAAATAACTTATAGCTAATATAACCAGAGATTTAATTGGGAAAAAAAAACTACCTCCCCAATAATCTCTCCTAGCTAGAATAAACTACAAAGAACTCAGACACGTCGGCATCGATAATAATTTTTAAAAAAATGACATAATTTAAGAGTGTCTTTGCTTCGCACCGGGTCGATAAACATTAAACAATCAAAGCCATTAATTACTATGGAAGTGAAGATCCTAAGGAATTCTCAAAAGGGTTGTGCCAATAATCATAAAAAAAATCATATGGAAAATTAAAAATAACCTCAATGCAGATATTAATATGATCAAGAAAGAAAAAAAATTAATAAAAGAATGAATAACTCTTGGTAACTTGCACTTACTGATCAAGGTTGATTACTTTATCCATGACTCCATAATGATCTTTATGAGTAGAATTAGCAAAAGAAGTTGTAGAGGATATAATCAAACGTGATTTTTCAATAATCCGATTATACCCTTCCATTTTATTGTTGCAGCAATTGTTTCCTCCTTGTAGATCACCCTCATACACCATTCTCAGAATTAAACTAACATTTAAAGCCAATGATAACACCAAAAAGTGCTTCAAAGATAACATAGCTGGAAGATTCTCCATCATCTACAAACAAAACCAAAACCAAAACACTGAGGAAAACATCTATGTATGATATATTCCTATATACTATGTGAAGTGAAACTGTGAAAGAGGGTAAAGTTCAGTCAAAGTTCTAAAACTCGTCCCGAACTAGATTAGTCGGTTCAGTAGACCGGACACCGGTCATTCAGTCAAAGTTTGAAACTTTTGTATTCAAAACCTATGTGGAGAAATTAAATGTTTACCTTGTAATTAGTAAAATCAACTTTTTTGTGGTTCTCTGACTGAAATTATGAAACTAAAATGGTTTATTTGGGCAATGAAAAAATATTCTAGTACAGTACTACCTATGTTCAAAGGTAACGTCTTTGAGGATTATTAATTTGATGAGCAAAGGTTGTTTGTCATGTTTCAGAAAACAACTTGGTTTTGGAATATATTAAAGGGTTAGAAGTTAGAACTCTGAATTTGAGTCCAAAAGGCTCCACTGGTTTCCATGGATATAAGTAGCAGTGGGGAAAGAAAAAATTATTTTAATGAAGAGCTTTTTTTTTAATGTTTTATTAAAGTTGAGTAATAAAAAACCAATTCATGAACAGTAATTATGGATGTGTTTGTTTGAGATTAAAATAAAATAGATTTTTTTAAATAAAAAAAACTATTTTTAAAAAATAGATTTATTTTGTAGAGATTTTAAAAAAAAATTAAAGTTGTTGTGTTTGTTTACAATTATAAAAATCATTTTTGAGACAAATATATGGTCTTTGTTTTAAAAAAAAAATAGATTTTGAGAAAATAAGTTAGAAATAGCTTTTCATCTTGAACCTAAAAATGATTTTTTTTAACAAAATGATTTTTATGAAAATTTGAAACAAACGCATCAAAAATTAAAAAAATGATTTTTTTGAGAAAAAATCTCAAACAAATGGAGTCAATATTGAACTTCATTTAAAGATAAACTATTGGATAAATTTAAATTAAATTTTATGATAAAGTAGTTATTAGTCAGATTTTATTGAGAAAATAGGAAGTTTTGAACAGAAAAATAAGCTAACAATTAATTTTTGAGAAAAAATCAAAGAGAATAAAACTAGATTTGATGGCATTAAAAGTGTTCATTTTCGTTGGTAAAATCTAATTTATTTGATAATATTATTATTGTTAAATCGAACATTTTCAGAAAGATAAAAAATGATAATTCTTATTTAAATGATGAGGAAAATGTTGACACAGAGGAGAGTTTTATATCTGGGTACTTTTAAAAAGTAATTTTGGTTGATATTAATAACACATTTTTTATTTTAAAACTGACATAGAATTCCACTTTTTTTTAAAGGTGATTAAATAAAATGTCTATACTAATTGAGTTTAATTTACGGAGACTGAACTCTTAAATTTTATTTATAAATATAGAGTTTAAATAAACAAAGGTTATAAATAAACATTATAAAGATATTATTATTACCAAAAAAAATATATTAGAAAGAAAGTTGGTCTATGTTAACGACCTCACTTAATGATAAAAGACTTTTAATTAATAATATGGTTTGAGTTTAATGAAATTGTGGGATGGGACAAAAAATATGTTAAATGAAAATAATATGATAAAATTTTTATATACTATAATATATAAGATTTTAAATTAGATGAAAACAAAATTAATAAATACAAATTAATTTTTTCAACAAATTTTTAATATATTTAAAAAAATTCTTAAGGAAATTACTATTTATCCATTAATACAAATTAATAAAAATAATAATTTTAATTTATTAAGAAAAAGTAAAATATAATGATTGAAAGTATGTTATTTTAATTTGTAGAAGAGTTGTATAAAAAGTTGTAAAAACAATTTTTTATTAGTTGTTGGTTATGAGAAAGTTAAGAGAGAGCAAATTTTTTTAAAAAAGATAAATATTTGTGTGTTTTTCTCTTATGATATTTTAGGATAAAAAAATGAACATTTTTTTTGATGGACGAAGTATAATGGTTGATGGTTGATAATTGATATTGAAGCTTTTGGCAAAAGGCTGCTCCCTAACCTTTACGTTTCTTTCACCCATGTGAGGAAAATGGATAAAACAGAAAAATAATACTACTAGTGTTACCAAAATCAAAAAATTAAATAATATTATTTTTTCCGGTTTTTATTATAAGCAAAAATTTGTTTTTTAGATTTATAAAATATTTGATGTATTTAGTTCATAATATAGTCTGAATACATCAAATATTATATTAATTTAAAAAATAAATTTTTTTTTATAATAAAGATCGGAGGTAGTAGTAACGTACAAAATTAAAAAATGAATTATCCTGTTTCCTCATTAATTATTAAAGATTGTTTAGAAATAATCGGGGGTGTACTTTTACCATATATATTTTCTTACACAAAAAATCTATCATTATGGGAGTAGTTTATTAATGGTAAAGTGAGAAGACAAATATAAATATTTCACTTATTCTTACCTTACACAAAAATTCTATGAGGTGTTTGCATGCAACTGCAAGGCAACTAACTAATTATGATTCTTTGTCGTGATGAATTGCAGTATTCTTTTTTAAAATAAAGTTTAATTTCTTTATTTCTTTATATTATACATTGAGAGAGGCCAAGAAAATATCGATTAAGCTGGTAAGGTATTGTTTGTACCCCGCAAAAACTTTTGTTCAACTATTACTAATGACATATGTAAAAATAATGTAGACCCAATTATAATTCCAATTTTAGTTCAAGCTTGGTATTTGTGTGTCAAAGAGTCTAGCATAAATATTAAAATCCATACACATTAAGTATATAAAGACGATGAATATTACATATTTGAATTTATACTACAATATATTAAATCTCTATATAATTTTTATCGTCCGAGTTATATTTATGGAAATATTGTGTAACATATTTATTCAGTAAAAAATATAGTAGAAGTGTAATCATTTGGGTAGGTTGGATGATGCTAAACAATACTACTGGCTTATTAATTTCTCTTGAGTTTGTTCGTTAGTTCATGTTGTAATTCCCTTTGTTATGAAAAATGAAACCTAGCTATATGCTGATTGCTGACATAAAATTTGTGTCTATCCAATTGTCATTAATACAAGATAAATAAAATAAAAAATAATATTGTATAAAGTTGAACAATTAATTATGGTTTTATCTTGTCTATCCTCTTAAGATTTGGAGGTATTTACTCCTCAACTACTTAATTTTTTTTTTTAACAGATATAATTTTTTTTAAAATACATCGTTGAATTAAAAGTTTACATCATATTGATTAACAGTTTCTATAATTCCTTAAACACCGTTAATCTTTAGTGTCTCAAAAACATATCAAATGATTTTAGATTTTTCCTGAAATTTTACACAAATGATTTATATGATATAAATTTGTAATCCAATGGTTTGTTTTATAAATAATTATATCTTTTAAATTTTTTTATAGTAGTTGGGGATAAATACACCTAAATCTTGAGAGGATAAACAAGTTATCACCATTAATTATATTGACCAAAAACATTCGGAATAGTAGGGGCAACTTTAGGCATGATAAGAGAAAATGAAGCAAGGATTTCATGCTTTTTGTGTGACTTTATTTTTGGTGTTAAGCTATTAATTCATAGAAAAAGAGATGGTAATTCAGAATTTGGTCGAGAGATAAACAAAATTTAGCTTGTCGAGACTTATAATATCCACTATAAATTAAACTCGGATTTTTACCAATTCGTCTTAATTTATTAATCACTTGAGTCTAATATTTTGATTTAACTTTAATAAATCCACTATTCATTCCATTCTTTTCTTTCACTCTCAAGAATTATGATGAAAGAGATAAGACAACTGCATTCCTAGAGAACAAAGGGCCTGGACCTATGGCAGATTTAGGGTCCACGAAATCAGGCCTTTGAATGGAGAGGCTTGGGACCAATTTGGTTGTGTTGTGGCCACACATGAGGGATTAGTGTTGCAGCCTCAATCATGCTAATCAATCTAATGGGTTACTTTATATCAATTCAATTGTGCTGCAATCAAGTTGGGTCGCTATCTTTCTTCCCAAGTCCCAACCTAGTGGTCCATTTCTTGGACACCATAACGGCATAGCTTAAAAAAACAACACTCTACAAACCCTTGTTTTAAATCATATTTATTGATTTAGATTACACTATACTAACGAAATCAACTATAAACAATCTCAAACGTTGATTCTAGATCAGACAATTAGACGAAATAACATGTACGACATAATTATTGTGTCAAATTCAAATCTGTTTATCGATTTCTTGTAGTAATAACATTTTCGCATAGTTTGACGCAATAAGTGATATAACATGTTATTTGAGATGAAATTCTTCGAATTGTATACCAATAAAATTAATTATTAAATGATATCGGTCGTTAATTTGAGATTGAACAATCGAAATTTGATACATCAATTATGTTGTAACAACAGGAAATATGTTGGTAATGTAACCTATCAAAACATATATATACCACTTTCTAATTAGGAAATCTACCATTTCCAAAAATAATTAAGAAAAACATATATTGCATCGAGTAGTCTCTTTGTGGCATCAAAACAAAGATATAACCTATGAAATCATGATTATAGTAATTTGGAAAACTGACTGAAGTTGTTTTATTTAAGAGACATATATTGTGATACAAATATTTTTCTCAAAACGACATATATTTTGGTACGGAGGGAGTACTAATTAAAACGTCACTTTACAAATTGGCGAAACAAATTGATCTAATATAAAGAGGGGTCGGGGGGAGATAAATGCTCATAAATGAGTTTTTCTAGATTATAATATAAAGAAGGATTTTTCAATAAAGAAAAATATAATATAAGGAATTTAATTTGTTAAAGCCATGCACCCTTTCAAAACTCTCCCATGGTGTTACACTTTTCTTTTCCAACTTCCTCCCAAGGAACATATGAAAAATATAAAAAAAAAATGTCATTCTAGCATGACAAAATGTTACTTAAAGAAAATGCATTTGAGTAATTCTTTACTATAGAGCTAATATAAGTCAACTAAATAATGCAAGTTACTTTATATGTGAATAGTCAAATTACTAGTATGTTGGCTTATATATATTAGTATTTTTTTGAGTTGACATGAGTCCACTAAAAATCTTAATACCTAAAAGGCATACAGTTATACAACTGATAGCCAACAAACATAAAATGGAAAAGGAATGTGGTGAAGCAAATAGAGAAGGTTGGAAGTGGACATGAGATATTGGTCACAAACAAACAACACTAAGCAATGATCATGGCTCCATTGAATTGGGTAAATAATACTATATATGTCCTCATTATATTGTCATGTCAACTAGTATCTACTAAGTGTGCTTTTCTAGTTTAATGTTTAATTCTCATGCGTCATAAACATGTGGCATTAGCACAAGCATTTCTTTTTCTGTTCTTTGAATAAAGGACACATAAAAAGTGGAATAAGCTCATGAACATGAATGGTGCAACTCATTTGTGACTAATTTATTGACCTTATCATTTCAGAAATACTAAAATATTATAGGAATATTCCTTCTATCCCAAGTATATGGAGTATATAACTTCTCTTTAATATGATAGGAGTTCATTTCCTTTTTTGTTTTAGTGGAATGTGCATTTTAGATTGGCTTTACAAACATAGGAAGACATGAAAATTCAAAATATCTAGTGTCTTTGAGATTAATGACTATCACTAAACATGGGCAGTGGTATTCACTAACTAGTATAACACCCTCTCATTACATATATACAAAAACCAGTAAATCAACATTTCAATATGATGATCTCATAATGTAATAATAATGATCTCTCATAATGAATAATTTTTTTGTCTTATTTATCAATTAGACACTTGTTCCGTCTAAAATATAAGAAAAAATTGATCAAAGAAAGTTGATGTTTGTGGTCAAATTTTTTAATTAAATACTATATCAACTATATTTGACCAATTTTTCTTTATATTTGGAACGGACACATTTTTCCAATGTGGGACTTCTTCCCCATACTACTCACACTTGACACTTCTTGAGTTTCAAGACTCCCCCTCAAGTGTGAGTCTACCACATACTTTTCTAAACGGGGGCAGTTGGGGGATCATCCACACGATGACATAAAGCATTGTACAAGTGAGTTGGACACCACACTCTTATCCAAAACCTTAAGGCATTGGGTTTATGGGTGCTCTCACTTATAAATGCTCAACTCTCCACACATTTTTCCAATGTGAGACTTCTTCCCCATACTACTCACACTTGACACTTTGAGTTTCAACACATAAGTCAATTAGAATATATGAATGTCTCATACTCCAAAAGTATCACCTCTATATATGATCATATGATTGATATGATTATTTTGTTATAAGATCCATTTGTAAACAACTGTGCATGCCATGATCATACTAGTTCATTATTTAGAAAGTAGATCAAATTAAAATGAAATTAATGAATGATAATAAATTAGACATATATGATATGTTTACATTCATAATAGAGATATTAAATACAATAGACACATACATAATGTATACTTCCAATTCACAAATCTAAAATATGACATAAAATCTTGCTCACATTATTGCTTTCCATTTGATCCTTACTATAGTCATCATTTCCAAATCATATGGCTCAGAATAAATATTCAACCACTGACAACTTTGAAGAACCAGGCCAAGGAACTTGAACCATTACCATACTATCATCATATTCAAATTTCACAGACGCTCCGTCAATAAAACAACTTATCGGCTTCTGCGACGCAAACACCCTCATTTCCCCATGTCCCTTCACCCCAATTGTCACAAAATTTTCCTCTTCATCAAATTCTAGTGACATAATTGAACCACCAGAGTTGAGCATGTTAACCAATCCAATTGGAGCAAATTGAATAGAATTTTTCAGTAAGACGCTCACCGGAGAAACTGTCATTAACTCAAAACTAAAAGGTTCAAGTGAAACTTCTAAACTTTCTGTGCACTTTAATAGCTTCAATTTTTCATCCTTAAACATGTAGACAGCAAATACATCAACACCTTTGATGCATATTGGGTTTTTCCCTTTGTTCCATTCAATGTCTTTATGACTTGCAAAGCAAGTTACAGAATGTGAAAACTCAGAGAAACTTTTGTTTCTTCTAGTCAAAGGACACCACCCTCCTCCTTGACAATTGAATAGACCCAAAACTCCACTATACTGTTATAATAAGCAGCAAAAATACACACAAAAATCAGAGTAATGGTTTAGACATTGTCATTAAGACTTGCTACCAAAGCAACAATATGAAATAAAATTGAAAAGGCACGTGTTATAAATTAATGAGAAAATCAACATTTCGGTCCTCGAAATTGAAATGATCAAACAATTTAGTTCCTCAAATTTAGGATCTCTTTAGTAATCATCCATCAAACCAATACGAAATTGACTTGGACACAAGTTCTTATGTGAACCAACTTGATAGGTAGTCTACTGTAAACTGATACTTGAAAATTAGTCAAAACAACAATAGCGACCGATGATGTTATATACTCTCTAGAATGAGAAATTCATGGTCCTCTTCGTCATCATGAATGAGAGATGACCCATTCGGTGTCAATTTTACAAAAAACAAATACTAGCTAAGTTTTGAGGCATGAATTGTTTTATATTGTTTGTCAAATTGATCCTGATCATGTCACTTTTTCATATCTACAATAATTAGAAAGACTGTGAACTTCTACTTACAAAAACTGATATAAATTATCGTTTAATTTTTTAGACAACTTTCAAGTATCGGTCCACGGTAGACCACATATCAAAGTGGTCCACCGTTGAACTTACCTTAACTTGAATAGTTTTTGCTGCATCAAAATTGACATGTACTAACATTTAAAGTTTTGGTGCTAAATTTGAGAGGGAAAAAGAACACTTATTTACCCTAAGAAACTAAATTGTTATTTCATAAATTTGACGGACTAAAATAAAATAGTAAGTTGTATTGTGTCTTACTTTGTTGAGGTTCCAAATTTTGAGCATTGTTTTGCCATCATGTAAAGGGTCAACAAATAAAGAGTCTCTAGTTGGAAGTGCATAATGTTGACATCTCAAAATTGTTCCATCAGGTAAAACCAGCTTCTTGAGTAACTTGAAGTTGTGATTTCCAACAGAGTCACTAACATAAACAGGTCCGCCAGAAATGGCTCGAGAAGCAGCATGAAATTCAGAACAAGCATGATGAGATTGAAACATATCCCAATCTGGATGTATAAAATTTCCCATCCATAAACTGTTATAGGCACAATGCACCATGTGACATCCTTGTAGCCAATATGTACCGTTTGGATCACCAGCTGGGTCAGTGCACCAAAAATCATCACCTGCATTGATACAATGACAATCACAAGGAATTACAATCATATGATTAAAATCATTTTATTATAAGTGGATTTTAGGATAGAAAAATGTCTCTTGTGGCCTACATGTTAACAATACGAAATTTAAACTATTGTCGATGTCGCTCCATGACATTACTTGTTCTCACAATTTAGACGTTGATTCGATTGGTGTCAATTTGACAGCAAACGAGTATAACTAATATTTGCATCTCAAAATTCAACTACTTATATCAATTTTCTTATATGAACTTGTGTTTTAGTCATCAGAACATGAATAACTCTGGACTTCTACTTAAAATCGACCATCAAAGTTTTGGTTGATTTCGAAACATTGTAGACCATATGTGACACTCCAAGTAGTTGTGATCTGTGAAAGTTTAGAAACGTACCAACTCGTCCAAGTGATATGGTTTGTGTACCAAGGAACATGAAATCGTTGCATTGTTGCATGCTGGAAATGACACCATTGCCTTTGAAATGTTTCTTTACAGAATCACTTAGTGCCTTATAGTATGCTTTGGCGAGTTCAACACGACCACCATAATCCTCTGATAACATCTCTAGAACCTGTAATATCAACAAAAATATTAGTAATTACTAGTTTTCAAATCTTATTGTCAGATGACCGTTGGACTTGAAACGTGGATAATGCATAAGCCCACCTACCATATACTTAAAATTCTGCAGGATTTAAATTCTAGACCACTTAGTCATAGATGCTCTGATACCATGTCAGATGACCATGACCAGATGACTGATTATCCCAAAAACTTAAGCTGTTAGAAAATGTCACATCAATAGTTTTATATTATTTCGATTTTCGTCTAACACTTATTCTTTACTAACTTCCAACAAATCTAGTAAATACGACTCTTAACTTGAATTTTATTAAAAGAAAAAACTTTAATAAAAGACTTACATGTGTGACATCAATCTTAACACCATCAACACCAACAGATTTAAGACGAGAATGAAGTCCATCATACAACCGACATGCCTCTTCTGGCTTCACCAATCCAACACCATTCTCAACTATCTTCACCACCGCCAAATCCGTCATACACCTCTCAGCCCCCGGCGACAACTTGGCCTCCACCACCACCGACTCCGGCATCCCTTCAACATTAGGCCTAATCCCACCCCAATACCCACAAAATGCATGCCACACATAAACCTCCTTCAACAAACCCTTAAACTCTTCCTTTAAATCCCTCACAAACCCACCCATACCTAAACAATTTTCATACTCATTAAATTTTTTATTTTCTTCAAAACTTATTAACCTTCCCAACATTTGTTCACCTGGTATAGCACAATTCAAACTCAAACAATCTCCACCGTTGATTAAATCTTCATCATCACGACAAAATTTTTGCCAACCATCATCAATGATTACAAAACCTGGAGGACATTCACCTTCTACTAAACCTTTAATACCTTCTTTTATTCCTTGAGGGTGTACCTTAAGGTAAAATGCATCCCATGTACACCATCCAAATTTATCAACAATTTCAGGTACTGTTTTTTCTTCTAGAAGTTTGAATGTTCCGAGGTGGTCTCTAACTACCTTAATAGCTTCGTTCATTAAAATATAAGGATCAAAATTTGCATGAATGTATAAACATGTTTTGAATGATGAATTCATTACACGTGTGGACCCACTTTCCATGCAAATATCTACGTGATTGTTGTTGAATGAACTTGGTTGAAGTGAAGCTCTGAAAGAATCTTCGATGAGTGGTAAGAGAAGAACATAAGGACGGTGTTTAACGGTGTCGTTTTCGAGTATTATCATTTGTGTTTCGTTTTCTATGTCATTGCCTTTGGTTCCTGTCCAGTGAGTGCTCCACCATAGTTTGAATCTGAATATGCTTGTGAATCGGATTCCGGTGAGGTGGCCAATGGAGACTACGTGGCGGCTGCGTGGTTCGTCGGAGTTGAAGCCGATGAAGATGCCGGAATTGTTGGTGGTTGGAGTGACGGTTATGTTTGGTGGGACTTGAGTGAGGATTGGGTGGTTGTTGGCCAGAAATGTTGAGTTTTCTAGTTTTATGGAGGGGGGTGCATTGGCATGGAAGGGAGGTGTTTCTTTTAGGTTGGTTATGCTTGGCGCCATGGTGATGATGAGGAAGAGAAATTAAAGTTTGGGAGTGAGATCAACGAATGGGACTATGGGAGTTGCATTTGCAAATGAATAAATATCATTTTTGGTTATATAACATGTAAAAGAAAGTTTAAGTGAACTAGTGATTAAGAAATTGCATTTTGGTCAGACTTTAAAAAATAATACATCATTTAATAATTTGAAAAGTAAGTATTATTATTTAATTATTTTTTCAAATTTTGATTCATTATTATGTGAGTGTGATCAAATAGAATTTTTTTAGTCATGTGACCATGTCCCTCTATTTCTCTCCTCATATAATAAATTTTGACGTCTAAGTGATTTAAAACTCTCTCAAACGTAATTATAGAGAATAAACCGTAATTGTTTTTACTAAATTCAGGGAAAATATGCACTCGACCAACTAATGTTAACGTTTTGGTTAATTAAGATAATTTTTGGACAATATGTTTTTTTTTATAGCTAAAAATATGTATAAAGAGAAGTTGAAATAAAAAATTTTCTATGTAGGTAGTTGAAAAGTGAAGAAAGTTCAGGAAAATGAGAATTTTGAACTGATCTAAATTGAGCAAAGGATAAGCTTAACGCAAACAAAGTTATACTCGTGTCAGCTTAGGTGTACGTAGAAAATATAAGAAAGCTTGAGAGCCACCCACGTTACAAGATACATATACATGTGACTTCTAATTCATCAAGTTCCTAGCTCTATTTAGTTTGTCAATTCAATCTAAACCTCTTTTTTTTGTTTTTGTTAAAAGAGAAGTCAAATTAACCTTTTCCACAAAATATAAAACGCAACCTACAATAAAGAGGGAACTCATTGAAGAAGCCTCGAAGTGATTCTCTTTTAAGTTTCAATGTCCTTTTGAATATTTGGCAGTCTGTTTAAGAAGAAAAGAGAAATTCATACCAAATTGTAATTCTATCCAAACAGACAACAAGAACATGCATGACAATGACACTGATCTAATCGTAAAGACAGAAAATAACTGCTACATCTATCTCATTTGATCAGTGCACAAATATTAATACAACTTAAAATTTGAAGGTCATATAAATAGAGACAAGAAAGTTTTACTAGAGTTTTGCATATAGAGGCATGTAGTACAACATAAGGCTTTTACTATTGATGTATAAGGTAAAATCACATTCTTTAAAGAAAAATAAAGAAATTTGAAGATTTCATCATAACGTTTGATTAGACCTCAGGCTCAGATTACATTTGAATTTTAATCATGTGACATCTTTGAAAAACACATTCTCCATTGCTTTCTCCGATTAACTCTCCCTCTCAATCATTTTCACAGATCCAACAAACTACTATCCTGATCGATGAGCTGAACAAGATGCTCATGATTCAGTCTTGGAGGTTGCATATTGTGGTTAATGTGGGTGTTGTTATTCCATATGGACCACCGAGCAATAGCAAATTCATTTCTCACACACATTCACAGTTGCACATTGCAAAGAAAAACTCGAACAAACAAATAGAATACAATATACAACTACGTAATCAGTGAAAACAACAGAAATAGTTAACTGTTTCCGACATCTCGAGTGATATCAGTTAACTTCTGTAGTTATCATTTCATCAATCTCTGGAATTAGATTCTGCATTTGTTTGCCCATTCTCTCCGGAACGTTTTTGTTGCAACTCATCTTTCAGTCTTTGGATGTCCTGATCCTTCTCGTTTAATTTATCTTGCAACATAAAAACCTGCAGGAAAACCCAATGAAGTGCGTTCACATACAACCTTGCACAAATAAACAAGAATCTAACAGTTCCAAAACATAGTCTAAATGAACTAATTAGTAACGAAAGATTTTAAAAGAATGTCAAGCAAAATCAGAGTAAATAACCGAAAGTGAGACCGTGAAAAAGCACTCATCATATCAGCTTCCCAGTGGTAAAATTAAACCTCACTCAATATCAGGAGATACTAATCTGATTATGTACTTCATTCTCTTGCTAGCATAAGTATAAGTTGATCCATACTGTGTTTACCAATGACATACAAGTGATGCTCATGATACCAGTAATCGAGTTATATTACTTTTGAACCGAAGCAGTTCAGTCTATAAGTAGAGCCTATTCTTTAACTGCTTCTCCTTCAGTTTATACTTTATATGAAAAAAATTGTTCGTATTTGTGTTGCTTTAAATTCCAATGCTATTTTGACTACTACTACTTTTTATCAATAATACCCCTACTTTAGCAAATATTTTACACTTTCATTACTGAGGAGAGTGAATGGGTAAGTGGACCGATGAAAGATAAGGGTATATTAAAATTTGCTTACACCAACCATAGCTATTTCTTGGTTTGTATATGCACAAAGAGTAAAATTGAAAAACTTCTAAAAAGAAGTACAATTAGAAAAACCATGAAAGTAATAATATGTTAATGAATCCTATCAAAAAAGAAAGAAAGTAGGGATAGGTGAAAACCATTTCATTGGATCTTTCCACATCATTGGTCAATCCATCCATATGCTTCTGCAACCCTGTAGCATATTTTAATGATTAAGATTAAACAAATTTCTAATGCATGGAGAAATAAACAAACAGATCAAGAGATTCCTGCCAAACATTTAACATGTTAAAACACCCCAAGTCCCGCATAATAATACTATAAAGAATATTAGCAATACACACTAAACACTGGGACACAACCCTCCTATTAGAGGGACCGACATAAATTTTGCTCAACAATTGAGTGCCAATCATTTTTGCAGTACTATTGCCATGTATGATCGTATATTTCAAATGAATAATAATACTCCCTCCATCCCAAAACAATTGTTCCTGTTGACTGTTGACATTTATTTTGGCCGCATTTTTTTACTAATGTATAAAGACAAATATTAGCAAATAAGATCTTGTTTGATTTGTCTCAATGAATATTTTCACAATATTAAATTTTATAATTTTTCATGAAAGAAGACTAAAGATATTAATGATTCAAATTATGCATTGATATGCGTAAAGACCATTGTTTTGGGACGGAGGTAGTATGTAATTACAAATTAACCTCTTGAAGAATCCAATAGGGAAACATAAGAAACAAATTGTCACCAGGTATCCCATGTAAAGGGTCAAAGGACAAAAAAAGCCAAATCATAGTGAGGTGAAATCACTCAACAACTAACCTTCAAATTGATTTCTTAGCTCGGAATTTTGATCTTTCTGCAATGAAAGTTTCATTGCTAATTCATGCATCTGAGACCAAGTAAAAAAAGAGCAAAAAGAATGCGATATCAACACCAATTCAGCAACAAACAATATTGACAAATAAATTCGGCAGAATAAATCTGTGTAGAATTATTAATAGTTAAGGTGTGTAATGTTACTTCCAGTCAATAAATACTATAAACTTGTTTTCATTTTATCAACATATGAAGCAACTTCCAAATGAATGAGGTGAAAAGGGGAAAATGTGATAGTTAAACTTAGATGCATGAAGCAAATAAGATAGCAGCACCTTGCCCTCAGAAGCTTGAAGTCCAATCTCTTCATTTTCCTCTTGCAGAGTTCTACATTTAGCCATTAGCAACTTCCCCATCTTGCTTTGGGCAGTAAAGTTTACAGCAGCAATGTTATCTTGCAACTCCTTTACTATTTTGTCCTTTTCCGCAACTAAATTCTATGATCAGATCAGAAGTCTTGTAAGAAAGAGTTGGAAACAACACCAATGTGAATTATGTGTCCATACACTAATAAAACTAATTCTTAATATATGTAGGAAATTGGGGCATATGATGCATAATTGCAATAAAAAAGCACATTAAAGAATAAAATATCAATAAGCCACAAGAAAAAGTAATCAAGGCATAATAAATCTGAGCTATGAAGGCATCAATATTAGGCACATCTAATCGGCAATCACAATTCAGAAACCTTATTAAGATTCCTTCAGATTCATCACTGATATTAGAGCTAGTCAGCTGAAAACCTGTTCTACACTTAACACCGCCCTACACCCTAGAAGTTAACGTCTTTGTCTGTATGGTTTGCATTTAACACCCACTTCTCCTTTTGTTTTACTCAAAAATTGATTCCATTTCCTTTAGTAATATACAAAGAAATAAAATCTCTTAACACGGTCTCCCAGTGAACAAGTGATGGAACTCCCATTATGAAATATGAAATAAGCAGATGCACTGACCATAACTGTCTCTGGGTTGATAACACAGCGATGACAATTTGGTCCAACATTAAAGGATAATAATATGTTTCTTCACTATATCTCTGGGTTAATAAAACTACAATGACAACTTGGACCAACATTTTCCCAGTACAACCTGAGTTATATAACATTTACCCTAGTTTGATGTGTCAAAAACCCAAACTCGATTTAAAGTCAGAATGAAAGATGAATAACAAACCTTTAACCGCGTGAACTCTTCATGAACTGCTGGATCTAGTAAGAACCTCCTTGCCTACGATTTAAATAGCAATAAAAAATAGGTGATGATAATTTGGGGAGAGCCCAAAAAGGGAATAAAAGAAAATGCAACAACATACACCAAAATTGATTTGGACATGTTAATGTTCTTAAACTATTACAATTAAACAAGGATGCCACAGTCATGCAGCAACAACAACAACCACCAATGTCTTTTCCCTCAAGTTGGAGTTAAACAGCATAGACAATTAAGGTATAATATTAATAGGTCAAGTGGTCCACCTTCACCAAGTCTAGTGTTGATACATTATTCCACCTTTGTGATAGCTATTGAACTCAGTTAATAAAGAAATAATAACCCAGAAGGATGTATTATTCCTTAGATTCAGTACCAGGATTCTAGTTGTCAGCTTGTATACATGATCTAAATAAGTGGACAAAGTTGGAAAACTATTTTAGACCTTAACAAATTAATATGCATGAATAAGAATGAAGATTTATTCAATAAACAAATTTATCTAGAGATATACTCAAAAACTTGTACGGTAAACAATACCTGCATTGATGCTGGCTTGAGTTGAGCTTTCAGGTCCCGTACAGCAGACTGGAAAAGTTTAGAAAGACAAGTAAGCAAAATAAAATTTATATAATAAATTATTTTAGCACACATTCAAATAAACCACTAACATCTGTAAAATCATAATAAACAAAAAGTTCAATGTTATAATTCCACCCATCAGAGCTTCAAAGCTTTGCAGAATCTTCTATCAAAGAAGAATCGAACATCTCAAGTAAAATACAGCAAAACTCAAATAGACAATATGTTTGGGATAAATAAAACTGTGGATAGATAATGAATATCAGATGTTCTAGTTGTTAGATGTAACTGAGAGTGGGAAAGAAATACCAACTACATTCCAATTTCTTCTGATTCTGTTAATTATATATTTTCTCCCAGGGGAAAAAGGGATTTACTTTTAGCATTCTAAGTAGATGCAAAATAAATAAATCAACACACCCAGATGCTATAAAGAACAATAACCTGATTTATAGAATATTGCCTACCTTCAGTTCTGCTATCTCTTGCTCACGTTTAGCATATGTCACAATGAATGCAGCTTCCTTTTTCTTTGCCTTTTCAAGCTGATAACCAATAAAAATGCGGAAGGGATCAATAAATGTGATCAATGTATGAGGAATCATAGAGTTTTAGATTATGAATGGCTCAACCTGGTCTCCTAAGGACTCTTCCGATGATTTCAGTGCTTGAAGATAATTAATCACCAATTTGGGTACTAGAAAGCATCAATAGGAAACAATTTCTCAGGCACATATTTAAAACACAAAACAGTCATAAATAGAACTGGTTTTGAATATTATTACATACATGACTTATTATCACTAACAAATAATTCATGTACAAAGTAAAAGCTAACCTGGTGTGGTCCCAGCAGGTATGAATGGTTCATTTTGAAATGCAGAGCGCCATTTCTGAATCTCGGATTGTGCAGCCTCAAGTTCATTCTTGAATATGCAACGATCCAGTAAACAATTTTAGGAAAGGAAAAGCTACTACTCAACCTAGACTAGAATTGTGATTTTCTGCAATCGACAATCAATTGCAAACAATCACATACATTCAAAAGGTTTATTTTATAAGACAAGAAGATGTAATAAACAAACAAAACCAGTTAATTTTTCAAATGTAGAGAATCTGTTTCCACCTAGGCTATTATATAAGTAACTTTTTAAGAGACTCAAATCCATGGTTATGGGAACTCTCTCTATCTAACTAAACAAAGCAAGGATGTATGAGCATTTTATGAGCAACCGTGACTTTTGACAGTGAGACATGCATGGATCTAACACTTAATAGCCTGTTTGGGTAGACATTTGCAGAGCTTAAATGCAAATTTAGTCTGTAGGCCTCAAACATGTTTGTATACATGTGGCAAACTGTAGTAAAAATAAAACTAAAACGTTTAAATCACATGACTTGTAATAGGGCCGGCACAAGGGTCAAGCAATAAAATGTAGGGCTTTAGACCTCAAAATTTTGTGCAAAAAGAAGGCCTATAAAAATGCAATTTAGTTATCACTTATCAATACATAATATTACAAATTAATTACAGATGTTTTCCCAGCTCAGTTGGTAAAGAAGAGGGACTAAAATCCCCCTTGACATTGGACTCAACAAAATTTGATATATTTTATCTTAATATAAGTCTTGTTTTATTTTATTTTTTAATTTAAAAGACATCATCACTATAAATTTTGTCTTAGGCCTCTAAACATATTGAACCTGTCCTATAACAGAATTTCAAATAATACTTTGAGCAAACAATGTTCATTACAAAAGAAAAAAACATACCAGGCACGACGCAAGCGTATCCTTACAGTTCTGAAGACTGCAACAACAAAAAAAATTAGACTCAAACAATTCACTATATTCAGTATTGAGAAGCAAAATAATCATATTTCATTCACTCACACCATCTATCTAATAGTCTATACTGCGATATACATACCTCTCGCGAAGAGACAAAATCATTCCAGTTGTGACACCAGAAGCAGCTTCAACTTCAGCTTTAGTTTTAGCCTAAAAGATGAAGGAACATTACAAAATTTGTAAATTAGGTTTTCTAAAAAACGAAAAAACTCGAATAATGAATAAAACAAATGTTATTATTATTATTATTACCTTCTTCTTTCCCAAAGGATCATTATCAAAATCAGCATCATCAAAATCGGGAGATGATCGCTTATTACCAATTGTATCTAATTCATAACAATGATTCAACGAAAGAATTAAACAATAAGAAATTGTTGAATAAATAGAATTTGCAAATTAGAATGTGCAATTTTTGATGAGAAAAGTAAAACCTGGGCGCGTTCCGGTGAATCCACCTCCAAAATCAAATTCCTGCTATAGAGAGGAAGAACAGAAAGAAAGTAATAAGTAAAGTATATGATATAGAAAATGAAAAGCGAGCGAATTGAGTAGTGAATTACGTCGTCGAAATGAGTAGGGGAAGACATTGTTGTGATTGAGAAGATGATAGATAGATAGATAAACCCTAGGATGAGGAATCGGAATCGGAGAGAATTCAATTGGGAGGGATAAAAGAGGGAACCAAGTAGCTACTGCTAGTGCAGTAGTGCTGGAAGTGGAAGGAGCGATGAATAGTGAAAATCAAGAAAGGAAAAAGTAAAGGGCTGATTAACTTTTATCTGTAAAAGTAACACGGATCTATTCTACAAGGGTATAAAGTAATTAATTTTTTAATTCTTATATTATAGGGGTAATGCAATAAAAAAAATTGTAGGGAGTAAAATGACATTGATCTATTTTACAATGAGTAAAACGTAATTAACCTAAAAGAAAATGCAACACAATTTCATGTAGAAGATAGATTAACGGGACCGAAATCTGTTGGAGATTGATGAGGTTTCAATTTTTATCTCCGATAAGAATGAGACATATATAAGAATACCCAAAATTTATGAATTCGACCTTTCTGATAATACTTATAACTATTAATTGGGTTCAATTTTAGAAGGGCTATAATTGATTTTGGATGTGTAGAATTGATTCTGACATGTTTGGTTTCTGTAAAGTAAAATTAATTTTGTTTTAAGCTAGAAATTGTAGTTTATAAATTTATAATTGATTTTTACATTGAAATTTACTGTTCAACTCACTTTTAATACGTTGAATATATCAAAACATAAATCAATTCTACTAAACTCAATTCTATTAAAATCAATTCAACCAAACATACGCCTCTAGTGTACAAAGATTATTTATCATTAGATTAATCTTAAATTGACTTAAATCCATTTTGAATTTTACAAAATCCACTATTAAATTGAAAGTTTACGTTATATAGATCATTTATGTCAAATTTTAAAGAAATTGAAAATCATTTGATATGTTATTAAAATTTATCAAAATAAATACATTCAAATTGAATAAAAACTCATAAACAATTAATTTTGATGAATTTTAATAACACATCAAATAATTTCTAATTCCTATAAAATTTAACATAGATGTTCTATATGAATAAACTTTTAATTCAACGAAGAATTTTGTAAATTTGTAGTCATTATAATAATAATTGTATCATTGACTTATACACTTATATCACTTGTGCATTTAAATATCACCTATTTCCATACTATATTCTCAATTTTTTTTCTTTCTAAAAAAGGGGATCTAAAACCTAAATTAAGTCTTGTTTTTATTAGTCATAGATTAGATTAGATTTGTCACGCACTTGTTTTTATATATGCACCCTCCACACTCCACAGTAAAACCCACACTGCAATGGCAAACACATTATTTTGTCTCTGAAAATTTGGTCCTCAATTCACATGTCTCCTTTGCCCACACCACTCAATCTTCACAGGAACTAACAACTCATATTTAATAAAAATCCATTGTTATTCCTTAATTAACTTTTAATTTTTGTCGGAAAATTTATTATTAGTACATCCTCAATCAACTCCGATAACTTAGATACAAAAATCAATTGTTGTTGATCAAATTTATCGTTAAAAATACCTATTGCTCAAATTTTATTCATTGGATTACTATGTTTATTTAGGTGATGACGTTCAATCAAATAATGTTGCTATTTGCAAGTTGAACTAGACCTTATCACCAAAAATTATGTTTATTTTATTGTTTAGTAGTTTAGTCATTAGAGTTTTACTCTTAAAAGATAAATAAGTGGTGCCTGAAATTTAAACTTTAACTTCTACATTTAAAATACGATGTTCCAAAAATAATGCTTTTTTATTTTCACTTGCTTAAGACAAACCTTTTGTTCAAATATGATCATGTATGGGTACCCGGCCCCTGCTACAGGAATCATGCAATACTCATAAGATAGATTTTATTCTATATCTTAAAAAGAAGAAGATTAAATTAGTAGTAACCTGCCCTTAATCATCTAGATATGTGGTGCAGTGTTGGTATGATTAGAAGGTGAAAAACAAGTCTTGGCATGGTACCCACCACCTATTTCTTTCGGACTAGCTCGTGTGATGTGGGTCCAACTTTCCAAAGAAGATTAGACTTTTGTCTTAGGCCTTAAAAAAGTAGATTATGTCCGATCAAATCAAAATACGTTTATATTAATCACTAATTAATTCACAAATATACCAAAAAAGTGAAACAAGGTCGATATATGAGGTTCCAAAAAAGAGACTGAATATGTTTATTTGAATTTGATTTCAAATCTTTGATTATGTGTATGTGTGAGTTAAGTGGTATTTGTCAATTTTTTTTGTTATAATATTTGTCACTTTATTTTTGTATTAAAATAAATAAAATAATATAAGTTACAAAAGTTTATATGCAGTGTTTTGTTTGTTAACTTAGTTGGTAAATTTTAATAAATTTTACAAGGTGCATAATAGTTTCACTTATATCTTAACATTTTATAATAAATTTCTAAGAACTTTATTATATATTTTTATCTTATTATAGTGTTGATTTTAATTATCAAACAAGAATCAGTAGGAGTATTTTGCTAGTATCATATATTTAACTAGTATCATATTTAAATTAAGTTTATATATATTAGACCTCCAAATTGGTTGGATGGATATTCTATTGGTGTACACATGTGTGGGTGATACAATCAAATAGATGGATGGATGACACAACAAATCAACAATGCAAGTTGTTATGATTGGTCGCATGAATTGTCGGCATTGTTAAATTTTGATAAGTAGAAAGAATTAATCGACACTCACACACACACTTGGGTGTGCACCTCCAAATAATATTAGCTGGCATGTGGGATTTTGCTAAGCTCGCAGGTATAAATCTTCACCTAATCTGAGCGTGGTTTAGCGGGTTGAAGTTTATCATCTTTTAATTAAGAGTCAAAAATTTGATCATTGCTTTATATATAGAGCAATTTTAAATTTTTGAATCAGCTCAGCTATCACATTCTTTGAGTACTTTCAATTAAATGAATAGATTAGTCACTACATTTAACGGTAAAAACTTTGATTAAATATATATATATATAAATCTTCACCTCAGCAAAAGTACTGGAGCTAGTTATCGATGATTTGATATCCAGTAATCAAAACAATTAGGATGTTAAATATATCGTTAATTAGTGTTATAGTCTTGTAAAGCTAGCTTAGACAAGACAACCACATGTGTGTTGTGGGGTTTAACGTTTCTTCCATCATCTCAAAAAGAAAAAGAGGTGTTATATCACATGCATGGACACCATTATTTAAATCTCTAGGTGCTGTTACAAAAATAAGATACTTCATATGACAACTTTAATAGCACTGTATTTATAACTTAAAAAATATGACATAAACAATCTAAAAATAATTAAAATATATCATTTCTATGATTTTTCACCTTCTCAAAACATGATTTTCTTATTTTTAATGTTTTAAAAAACTTTATTTTTGCATAAGCTGACGTTAACGAATAACAAGAGCACAAGAGTATCCAAATTCCATTAACAAATCGTTCGTTAGTTAATTCATTAATGATTGACGTTGAACTTGATAGAGAGAAACACGGTTCGATTCTCGCAGCTGCGATCAGAAAGAAACAGGAATCACTTGATACCAGAACTTAACCCACGAACTAGATTAAATTAAAGTGGTAGTTAAAACAAAAATAAAATCCCATTACAAAATAGTGAATCTAATTAATCACTTTGTAGACACACCTAAAAGACTTAGTCAATCAATTAATTGACAAATACAAAATTATAGTTTATATTCACCTTTATTAGAGCATTAGCATCAATGACAATATTCATCATCTTTAGGTACAAAACTCACCCAAATAACAAAAAAGCTCTATTAACCATTTATATTCCAACATTTACTTACTAAAACTTCCACAAGAAAGTTCATATAATTTAGAATCTTGGCACACAAGTCATGATTACCCACTTTAGCTTTTGAATAATGGAAGAAGCTAGCTATAGTGTCTTTTGGTGTGTGTCATATCCAAGCATGTATGTCAGCATATGCATAATAATATGCATGCAATATATATAAATTCATAATTATTCATGTGACATATATGTACTATGTACATACATACACACACTCATGCATAATTCAGAGACTTTAAAGAACACTTTTTCTAGACGCATGGCAAGCAACAAAAGATGAATTAGAAATATGAAGATCACATGTGTGAATGAAAGAAGAACACTAGTAGTGCTTGAAAGATGGTGTTAACAAGTTAGGAAACAAAATGGGACCCTTATGCACCATTCCATTGTTGAAGGGTCGTTCTCAATTCCTAACTTTATGTTTGTCAAAGTCAAACCTCTCCAACATTGATCATCATTCTCAAAGAGCCACGGATGGATGGATGAATTATAAAGAGAAATTAATTTTGGTTGTAAAAGAAAAACGTAAATGGCACGCAGCAAAAGCAATATATTTTGTCTTTAAATGTGTATATGTTTCTATGTGTTTTGATTCCTTCTATCTAAATTCAAATCCTCATTGCATGCTTGGCTACTATAATTGATTTTTCTAGATGCACACGTGCTAGCTAGGATATATTTACATTCATGTATACTCCTCCATCTATATCTTTAAATTGTTCAAAAGTGCATGCAAGGAATTAGTATGATCATCTTAATAAAGGGATAATTAATTAAAGACACTATATGATTACTTTATATTGATATTGATATTGATATGTATATTTAAGAGTACTTGGATGATAGATATTGTGTATGTGTAACAATATACTATCTCAATTATATTGTGTGTTTATGTTTGATTGCACTTTTTTTGGAGCAAGGCAAAATTAAGTCTAAAATGAGTAAAATTGTTAATTTGTCAATATTATTCGACTTGTTGCAAAATTAAACACATGCTTAAACCGAACACTAATATGAAAATGAAAGTGTTTTTAAAGGTGTTGTGAAGCTCAAATAAACTTGAGACCCCTCAAATTCAGAATCTAAATGTTTCAAAAAGGAGTTAGGCAAAGGAGACCACATATCTGGATCTTGCTGATCATCAAATTAGATTTGAACATCTTTTTTTATATTACTCTTTGTCTCTTCAATTCATGTATCATCAGATAATATAATAATGGTCTCTTTCTTTTCCTCAAGATCATGTTTAATATATAAATTTATATAGTTTATAGTATTTAGTAGTGAAACAAAAGTCAAGCTTCTCACTACATATTCTCAATAATAATATGTTTATTTAATTAACCATATTATATCACACTATTATTTTCACTAGTGTACAAACTGTAGATACGAAAGCACTTAAATGATGGGAACTTTTGCTTCTTGCTTTTGTCCCTTTTAGCCATTGATTAATTATTTCTAAAATTAATTTAATCCGTAAGAAATTTAGAAGCGACTTTGCTTTCACACTATTGTAACAACAACTACTAATTATTACTACGTAAAAACAACCCTTTTAGGGGTTAAAAAGTAAAAAAGTTTACTTACTTATGAACCCCCTCCTTTGCTAATTGCAACAATAATTTTAATTCTGTGGAAAAGATGACAAAGAGGACAAGATGATGATTAATTAATTTAGATCGAAAATTACGGCAAAATGATCCAAAACAAATTTATTACCATAAAGGAAAAGTGAAAGTAAGAAAATTGTGAAAGGCATAATAGTGACAACCACTAAACATCCTTCACACGTAAGAGTTTGGTACTTTGGTTTAACTTCAGAAGTAATCTTCACATTATAATTAACTTTGACTCTTAATCATATGAATTATATTCAAAATTAAGTTTTACCAAGAAAACACCAAAGTGATTAATTTTTTTTTTAAAAAGATACCAAAGTCCACATAGCCCACTAGAAAATGCAAGCCACTTAATAAAGACAAGACAATAATTATGAGACTTGAGGAATGGAAAAGTAAATAAAGGGCAACCATACTACTGTTGGATCGATATACATAGATTTGCATAAAAAATATATAGAAATATTTTAGCAACAAAAAATAAGAAGGTTGCTATTTAACATAATTAATCAATTTTTTTTATAAATAGATGAAATGACAAAGCCATCATAAACTCAACACATAAAGCAGAGTGACTAGAGATCGAAACCCGGTCATGGACGTCCGACCTAGCAATTTCGGCATTTTCTGTCAGTTGAGATAAAAATTTTAGTCAAATGAAAAACATAATTAATCATATATAACCATTTTGATACGTTAAATTGTGTGGATTATCCTATAGGTGGTCTCTTAGAGGAAGAAACCTTGTTCCACTTATTGGTGTATGTGTACTATTTTTCACTAACACTGTGCTTTTTTTATAATTACTATATGCATTAAATAATTTTATTTGATTTTTAAAAAATATTTCGATTAGAATTTTTTTAGACTTACTATTTAACTAAAATATTTGATCTTACATAATCAAGAATGAACGGCTGAGTTTGAACAGCATCTGTTAAGATGAAATTTGTGGGGACGGTACTTGCAAACACTTTCACACTCAAGAATAAGAGAACAAACAGTAAGAGTTTTTTTGTAATTAGAAGAATTGTGTATCTTGGATTGTAGTAATTGGTTGTTTTTATAGCCACCAAAGAGGAGCCTTGAGGATTAATGGAGGGGGCCATTACGAACAAAGTTTCATCAATGTCTAGATCAAATGATCTTTACGTTGGAGATGTTAGTAACCATTGAGGTGTTACAAGTTGGAGAGGTCCGAGGTTGATCGAAAGATCTCGCAAAAAATTTATACGATAAACATTAAGATATTGTTGGATTGAGTCTTTAACCGGTTCAGAACAATTTAAAAAAAAATGCATGCACAAAATAACAAAATAGACAAATTTAATATAATGTATTGTATACTTTTCATAATATATTAAAAATAATCATATGGTACCTAATAAGTGACATATAGTTATTTTTGTCCAAAGAAAAAGTAACAGAATTAGTAATTAGTAAAAATCATAAAAGTTAGGTTGGTCCAAGTCATAGAGACTAATGGAAAACTCAATGGCAATTATACTGTGTCTGTCTGTTGTTTGAGTGTGCATGTCTCATACTATATATATAGCAATATAATATCATCAATAATAAAGTTATATATGTGGTTTAAAACTATAGTTCCACCCAAGAATGCTTTAATTTAATTCCTTGTGTTGTGAACATCAAATTAAAGTAAAAGAATGAAAGAAACAATAAGGTACTTAGCAGGCATTGCAGGGCCTAGTGGTTTTGGCTCAAATTCAACTGCAGAACAAGTTACTCAACATTGCTCTTTTCTTCCTTCAAATCTAACTGCTCTCATCACTGGTAACTCATTTAATCTAATTAATTAATCCCTCATAAAACAAGACATATATATTGTAGCATGAAAATGTTTGACAAGGATAATGTTTTTTTGTGTTTTTTTTTTTTAGTTTTTCATTTTTCTTGGCTTTGATTCTGTTTTTCCCAAATTCTTGAAGACATTCTTTTAGTTTGTCTGTTGTTACTTTATGATATCATTGTCAGTGTTACTGTAGACACATTCTTTGATCTGCATCTTTTTATGTTTAACATAAATCTCTATCCAAGTTTTTACTATTAGATTTTATTAAAGAACTATCGATAAAAATCAGAGACGAAAAAATTAAATTGATTTTCCATTCTGGTGGATTTCATATTATTTTTTCGTCTCTAAATTTCAACACTAAATCAAATTTTTATAGTAGTTTCATCTAAAAAATACAAATTGTTTATTATAATTATTCATTAAACATATTTGTAACTGTAAGTGATATGGGATTAGCTTGATTGATGATTTTTTTTTTGGAATTTTTTATTGAAGGTGCCACTTCTGGTATTGGAGGTGAAACAGCTAGAGTGTTAGCAAAAAGAGGAGTGAGAGTTGTAATTGGTGCTAGAGACATGAAAAAGGCTATGAAAGTGAGAGAGAAAATCCAAGATGAGAGTCCAAATGCTGAGGTTATTCTATTGGAGATTGATCTTAGCTCTCTTGCTTCTGTAAAGAGATTTAGTTCAGAGTTTCTAGCTTTAGATTTGCCCCTCAATATTCTCATGTAAGTCGTTTTTAATAGATTTTGTTTTCCGGTTTTTCCTCTTTTTCATTCACAATAACGGTTGCAGTCGCATCATAATCTTTCTATTGTAGAATGCGATCATGATGTGACCAGAATCGTCATTGCGTTGTGGTTTTAGCAACAATGCAACATAAAAAATTAACATGTTGCAATCCATATTGAACTCGTAAACCTTTATCGTGTTTATTAGAACTAATAAGTTTGTTTTACAGAAACAATGCAGGAGTGTACTCTCAGAATTTGGAATTCTCTGAAGAGAAAATTGAAATGACATTTGCTACAAATTATTTAGGTACTTTTTTCATTCTTATCTATGAGAGGTTGAAAAGTAATGTTAAATCTTTGACAACATGAGCATAATCTGAAGAAAGCAAAAATGCATTAACAAAAGATAAAATGCATTAACAAATCAAATAAAGCAAAGTTGTGTATAGTTAAAATTAGGCTCAAATAGTGTCCTAGGTGACCTATGTGTTAATAATACATTAAAAAAATCTTTGAATGATTTTGTTTGTCTCCTTCTAATTAGATAGGTATGCTTTTACACACAACTATAACATTCATTCATAATTTCTATCTAAAACCAAAAATTAAATTGAACAACTATAATAATTTCATTTGTTACTTTTGTTCTTAAATTGCAGGACATTTTTTGTTGACAAAAATGTTACTAGAGAAAATGATAGATACTGCAAACAAGACAAGAATTCAAGGAAGAATAATAAATGTTTCTTCAGTAATTCATAGCTGGGTGAAAAGATCTTGCTTTAATTTCAAAGACATGCTTAGTGGAAAAAAGTACAATCACCATTTGCTTCTTTTTTTATGCAAAATTATGAACAAGTTATATTCCATTAATTAAATTTTGGAGACTAATCAATGTTTAATTAACAAAAATGTAGTTACAATGGAACACGTGCATATGCTCAATCAAAATTGGCTATGATTCTTCATGTGAAGGAAATGGATAGACAACTAAAGGTTAGAAATTAGAAATAACCGTTCACACTTTTTATTTTTGTTCGTATTTAAACAGATCGGACGATTTAGATTTCAAATTCGATATTTTAAAACAATAAAATCAATGCTTTAAAATTTAAACTGTCTGATGACCGCATGCAGTCAGACTACACCTAATCCAAATCCAAATCCAGCCGTGAATGCCGAATGGTGATAATCATGCAACTAACTAAAAAATTAATGGAAAATGGAAATAAATTACAGGCAAGGAATGCAAGAGTAACTATCAATGCAGTGCATCCAGGCATTGTGAGGACAGGAATAATTAGAGCACATAAGGGATTAATACAGGGTAAGTACAAATTAATCTTTCATTAAATAATTTGGTAAAGAAACCTCATATCCTTGTTTCACTTTTATGAGGTTTAAACTAATTAAGCCAAATAATTGCAAAAATTCTACGCAGATTCCTTCTTTTTTATTGCATCAAAGTTGCTCAAAACAATATCACAGGTTTGTAAGAAAGTACATTACTGATTACTCTACATCTTAATATTATTTTCCATTACAAGTAGAAGTATTTATATACAACTTTATACAAATTAATTTATTTGTCTCTGCAGGGTGCATCAACTACTTGTTATGTTGCTCTAAGCCAACAAATAGAAGGGGTGAGTGGGAAATACTTTACTGATTGTAATGAGAGTAACTGCTCAAATCTTGCAAAGGATGAGTTAGAAGCTAAAAAGCTATGGAACAATACAAATACCTTACTTCACAAACGCCTAAGAGCATGTTTGGATTGGCGATGATATTATCAGAATTATGGGGAGACACTGTGATCTTTGATAAAAGTTACATTTTGGTGTCTCTGCCGACGAATTCATCGTTCGTCCAAAAATAAATTATGACAAGTAGCCACTGGAAGTTCTTCTTCCCTCTTTTATAGACACCGTGCATATGTGTGTATAATTATTTGTTTATGCTTAAGTAGAAGCCAATACTAGAGAGTCTACACCATAATCAAGGGGAAGGTTTTAGAGTAAATAATACCTTAATTTCTTTCATTAGTTGAACGATGTATGGATGTATCATCATTTATTGTACAAATAAGAGATTATAAAGCATAAAATTGATATATCATAATTTATTGTACAAATAAGAGATTATAAAGCATGTTTGAAATTCTCTCATGAGCTCACAGATGCTAACCAAGTTGGTGCTCAGACCAAATGGACTAACCGATCAGTTGATATTTTGATTTAACGTAATAATCTATATACAAAACATGAATTTTGGACCAATTTTGAAGACTAATAGTCAGTTCATGTTTTGATTTAACGTAATAATCTATATACAAAATAATAATCTATACACCAAATGAACTAACTAATCAGTTGATGTTTTGATCTAACTAATTAGTTGGTATATAGTGCTCACACCAATTTTGGACTAACTAGTCAGTAGTTTGCAATATAGAATATACCATAAGTGAAAGTGTATGAAAAAAAAATTTACAAGGACATATTTACAGAAAAAGTTAAAATATGGGGTATACTTAAAAGGCTGCAGCAATACATTTAACAACATAATCATCTTGTCATATTACACTAAGATTCACCCGAGAAGTGAAATTTAGGACACACAAAAAGGGCAAAATATAAAATGAAAATCAATTTCCAATGAACAATATCAACACCCTACTGACTGACTATTACATAATTTCGGAAAAAATTGAAAAAAAAAAACTATACAAATAATGCAAAACATAACAAATAACAACACACAAAATGGTCACAGACAATCATAGTTTCAAAAATAACTTAGCAACCAGAACGCAGATATCTCTGGCATGTGTGAATTTGTTAGCGAGCACTTAACCGCAAGAACACAGATATGTCAGGAATGTGTGAATTTGTTTGTTAGCAACCATGGTAGCTCAGCGCGTATTCATCAAATCAGGTGGCAAACATCCTTTGTGTTTTATTTCTGTCACATATATATCAGACATCAGTATTAGCTTCTGGGCAAGAATCATATAAAAAAAAAATCACTTAATCACTTAGTAAGCTTGCCATTGTAACTATTGACAATTAGATGGTGAAAGAGAACATTAACAATGACCTCCTGCACCTAAGACACCCCAGGAGATCAGGTCCCAAGAATGAGTCAAAATAAAACATCCAAAACGAACCCAGCTCAAGCGCAGCTGAGTAGGTTGGAAGTTAGTTATCACTCTTTTAGCATTTTTATTTTTGGCCACTCAAAATCCTTTTAATCCATCATCTTTAAACACAATTCTAAAGGGCATAAGTTTAGATAGTAAAGTGCCTCCCCAATCCCCATTAATGCCTTCATTTACACACTACCAGCAGTTAGCACTATAGCTATTTGCTCTCTTTCATTCATAAACTGATTTCAGTTGTGCCTTCCCTGAATAGTAGTTTGCTAAGGAAAGGTAGAGGAGGTCCCTATTGCAGTACAGCAGCACATCCCAAACGTCGAAACAACAGTTTCAACAATAAAAGTCATGACCAAACCTAGACTGCTGAGACCCAGTGAAGTTGCTTTAGCTTTAATGCTTGGAAAAAGTGTTCTGTTTGTTTAGACCCATTATTAGAAGTCATCTCCACTCTCCAGCAAATCAGTAAGCGGTTTGGCAATTGACCTGGTGAAGTTCTTTAGAACTTTTAAGTAATATCCTATCAACGCAAAAACTTTTCAATGCTTTCACATAGTTGGGGCTAGCCACTGCATCATTGATTCAACCTTTAGGGGTCCGCCTGCAGGAACCCCTTTTTTGTGACGCAATATAGCAAAAAATACACCACAGACTCTTCAACAAGTTTACATCTTTTCCTATTCACCAAAAAATTATTTTATTGCAACAATAAAAAAAACTTCAGGTGATCGACATGTTTTTTAGCTCTTTATTACACCTTTTGTAAGGATTCATAATTCGTTCATCAATGCTAGGTAAAAGGTGCTTAAGTAAGGACGCTGACATGCTCAGATAGCAGTTGACTGTATCAATTGCTGGCATGAAGAATACAAGCTAGGGAATTCCACAGCCCTCATTTCTCCCAATTTGAACCTTTTAAACACCCTGTTTCCTTCTTTATTCTCTTATATACATTCAATTGCTTAAGCTACCTAAACTACAGTTAATACTTAATACCTCCTATTAAGTTTTCTACTTGTTATAACTTCTCTCCTCTGCCCTGTTCGCCGATTGCCCGGTTTATTCTCTATTCTTCGTAGAAACCACACTCTTCCCAACAGAGTGCATACCAAAGTACAATAGACAACAATGCAACTGAAAAATATCTACATCCCAGAACAGTGATCCTAAACATATACTGTGGTGAGAAAACAGAAAATAAAATTCAATAAATACAACATTTGATGATAATTCATACCTTAAAACGGGGAGACTGACGAACAGATGAAGCAGAATGAGGAGATAAAACTGCCAAACTTTTCCTTCTACGAATGTTTTTTTTCTTTATTTGTGCACTACCGCCAGAGCGTTCTACTTGATGTTCATTTTCCGTGATTGTAGAATCACTTCTGACGGATGTACCAGGAGCAGATGAAGAGATAAAGGCAGATTCTCCGGGTTCAACCATCGCTGAATCTATGCTCCCTGTTTAATAGAAATTAAAAAAAGTTAAACTCATTATATGCATCCCTTTCATCCATTTTTGAAAAGCAAGTCAAGTTATTGGACATGTAAAGAATACACACACACACATGCATAGTTGATGTACAACAGTCATTATTTGTTGATATAGTTTTCATAAATAGTTCAGTTGCTCGTGATTTTGTCCCCAATCTCGAGGGGTTCCAATTATGTAATTGTATGTATAATAGAATAGATGTACAGACTCGTTTGTACAGAATATACAGCATTTAGATTTTTTAAATTTACGCCCTCTCCCCTGGCACAAATGTAGTTACACGTATCAACTATGCATAAGAAAGAAGTCAAATTCCTTCTCCAGGGCTGCCAAGTCTAACTTACCTACAGAATTGCTAGTGGCTTACCGTTTTTGTACCGACAGAAAACCATCTGTCCATCATATTCAGTTTTAGTTTTTAGTGATCGTGGATTTGAAAAATTAATTATTAGACTGAAAAAAGGGCCGTTCACTCGTTTCACAACTCAAGTGCTCCTTTCAGTCTCCAATACGCAGAGCTCCCACATCACATGAATAAACTCATCTAAAAGAGAGAAAGAAAGGACCATCGGCGTACCTTGTGCCACTGCTTCTTGAAATTTTTTCCTCATTACTTTGACAAACTTAAACAGACCATCTGTCTTGTTTAATTCATGGACCAGCTCATCGACACCATCGAGGGAAGGGTCACATCTTAACACTGAAAGATAAACAGCCATAATTTAGGTTTCATTAAGTGTGTCAACAATATACACTGATACACTAAAGATTGTAAATAAAATAATATACACTGCTTACATGCGTAAGTATTATTATTATTATCAAGGCAGACAGTAAAAGAGTACTCCTCGTTTGGATTCTTCAAATTTATTTTCTTGAACGTGAATTTTACCCCTGAAGAACAGAACTAATAAGGATATCAACTTTGAAAAAGAACAAAATGAAAACTTGATCGGCAAAAATATAGTTTTCAATTACCACGTCCCGCTTTGACATGAAAACCAAGTACCCTGTTATACCAAGAGATGGCTTCATGTGTTTCATCTGCATGCTCAATGCTATCATTTATCTTCCCCTCAGATGCTGCCAAAGCTTCACGTGGATGAAAAGAGAAGAGAGGGAAGGTGAGAGTATATCTTATAATAGTACATAACATTTCTTCTAGTGCAGTAATTTAAAGTAAGTAGAACAAATCAAATCAAATCAAATAGAATAGATAATAGCAAAGAAAGGAAAGAACATGATTCCAAATTATGTTATGTAAAAGCAATTAATAAAGAAAATATGAGTTATGACAAACCCATTTTTGGGAAAACATCTTCAAAGTTCACGTCTTATTTTATAACAGGCGGACTTAAAATCATCAAAAAACATTTCACGTGTTGCGTGATAATCTATGTGTTACTAGTTCTTTGCTACCAGAGCTAGGCAACGATTACATATTGAAATAGCTATTAAAAACAATGCTAGCATCTAACATATAAGATCTCAATGCTTATGCAAGAGGGATGTTGGCTACTCTAACATATATTGTAGCACAATCAACAACCTATGTAGCACGGACATAAACACCGGACACGACACTGACACGTCAACACCGATAATAATTTGCGAAAATGACATGATTCAATGAATCAAATGTCTGACACTGTGCCAAGCCTAATACAAGGAGTGTCCATGTCCACTTGCGATGACAACAGCTAGATAAATGAAAAACAATTAATTCAATGTTAATTCCCTTCAACATTCCACACACAACAACTAAATAAATTGATCATACAGCTCAAAATAACCGCGTTTGCAACAATGTATATTACCGAGAGACTGCTGAGATAGAAATGATGTATATTCATGTTTCCTCGTTCGAAGTTCTTGAATACTTGAGTTAAGGTTTCCAACTCTTGCCTTCGCAGAAGCAATAGCATCCATCAAAGCCATTCTTTTCGCCTCTTTGCATGTCTTCTCTGCATATCGAAAACAAAATTTCACAAATTAATAATTTTTCGAAACAAACAAACAAGCTCAAATTGAAAACCCTAAAACGAAGAAAACAGTAAATTTCGGTAGTAACCTACCTGCGAGTACTTTAACCAATTCATCTTCAACTTCCTTCAATTTACCTTTAACTTCTTCTAATTGAACTGAGAAGAAAAAAAATTAGAGTAAAAACGAAAACCCTAATAAAATGAAAAGAGGAAAGTGAAGGTTGAAAACTGAAACCCTAATTGAGAAAGACCTTGATATTGAGAAGTTTGTTGGGCAGTGGTTTTAACGGATTGGATGGATTTGGAGATGGAAGCAGCGAAAGCATCGACGGTGTGGATTTGTTGAGTGATAAATGTGTCCAAGTTTGAAGTTGAACATTCCATTGTTCTTGTTTCTTGAATCTTCTGTGTTGAATGAAATGAAATGAAGTTGGTGTTTTTGTTTTGTTTTTTGAATCGGGGATTTAGCCCGCCGTTTCTGCTTCTGCTTTTTTGAAGAGTCTGTTTGTCCCAAAATACTCCAACGTTGTTAATGCATTTTTTTTATCTCTAATTGGCAACACTAACTTATACTCCTATTTTAGTTCAAAAAATTTGTTTGAAAATGTGTTTTTCTATTATCAATACAATATTTTTTAATAAGTATTACTGACGAGTGCACCTGATGCACTCTTTAAGCATGTTATTTAAAGAAATTATTATTTCTAAAAGTTAAACGACACAATTTCTAATGCGTTGATTTTAACAAAATTCTATAAAACTTACTCTCTCTAGTCCTATATATAAGAAACAATTTACTTTTTAGATACATTGAGAATTGAATGTATGTAGTCAATAATGTAGACTAGATACATCAAACTTTTAATGTATCTAAAAAAAGAATATTTTCTTATATATAGGACCAGATAGAGTACTATTTAATGGATTTAAAGAGTGCACCGGGTGCACTTTTTAGCATTTGCCTTTTTAATTACTATTTTATACACTACTTTCAAAAAAACAAAGAAAAAGTATGTTTAATTTAGTAAAAGTGTTACTCCATCCGTCTCAAAATAATTATCTCTTCAGTACTTTTTATTTATCTCAAAATAATTGTCACTTTAGAATATCAATGCAACATTTATTACTTTTTTTCATCATTATACCTTTATTTATTGAATTTCATCTACTTAACTACTCTACTAACTACAATTAATAAGAGTGTTTTAGTAAATTATACTATTTTTATCATGGAAATCAACACAATTAATCATTTTCTTAGAAATCGTGTAGAAACTTTAAAAAGCTACTTCCTCCGGACTTAAATATAAGCAAAAGTCAAAATGTATTTGGTATAAAATTTAGATCAAATACATTTTAACTTTTGTTTTTATTTAAGTCTGGAGGGTGTATTATTTTGAGACGGAATGTGTATTACTTTTAACATAATGATTGTATTTTTTAATGTGTGAAAACACTAAAAGCGACACTCATTTTAAAACCGGTGAAATAATAACTTTATGACAAATTCTACCATGTGCATAGTGCACTAGTTGATTTCATTATAATGAATTAATTTTTTATAATATTCAAATTTATATCATATATTCATATAGATCATTAATATAGAGTTTAATAAAAATTGAAAAATTATTTGATATATTATTAAAACTTATCAATATTAACTTATTAAAGGTTATGATTTAGAAGATTTGTCTATGTAGAATAACTCAAGTAGTAAGAACTTAGAGATATAAGTTGGGTAAAAGAAGGTTCAGATATAAAATTTTGATGGAGCAATTTATCTTTCTAATGTATTAAATGAATTAAGAGATTTTAATGAATATTATTAATTTTTGCATTTTGAGCAAAAATTAGAAAGAAAAAAAAAAACTGATTTTAAATAATTTTAGAGCCTTGTACCCAAAAGAGATATTGAAGGCGCCCTAATATACTAACTTTTTAAAGCTTTGACAAAAAAAACCAAAAGAAATGTTATGATCACACTCTTTAACACACTTCTCTAACACATTTTAATTAAAATTAGCCGCATCATCCCACTTTCTTTGTGTGTATCCTTTTTTCTTCTTCTTATTATACGTAAATGATTAAGAAAAAATGGTGATGTAGTTAATTTTAATTGAAGTGTATTAAAAAAGTGTGTCCATAGCATTTCTCAAACTAAAACAAGTTGCCCTTATAAGATTCTTAGCCATTGAAATTTTATATAATAAATCGATGTTCAATACTACATTTGAGTATGATACACAACTTTTATAAAGGTCCTAGACACAAGTAGAACCTAAACCAATTATCAGTACAATCAAATCAAGTGCTAAAATAGCAGCAACCACATCCCTAACTTAAATTAAAACGTACATAATTACACCAAAACAATGCTAATAATAACATTACAAATTTACAAGTTGACTATTAAGGGCTTTGCCTTCTTGAATTATTCCATCCGTTGCTCCCAAGTGAAATTATCTATATCCAAATGGTCACCACCGACAACATTATACATAAATAACAGAAAATCATTAGTATCTAAATTTCATTTTAAAATTTAAAGCGAATAAATATAATGGTATTCGAAACCCCAAAGAATACCTGCTATGCAGAAAATACTAATAGTAAATGATGGTTCTATGAACTCAAAGTCAATAAAATGGAGAAACCAATTCAGCATAGATCTCCATGAAGAATAGAACTGTTAGCAATGTTCTTCTCTCTGATGTAATCTTTGATGATCCTCTAAGCCATGAAATCCGTTTCTTGCACCATTAACAGCCTTCTTATTTCCAATGTTGAGGACAGATGCCATGGATCCAACAGAAATTTAACCAAGTGTTTTGCTTAATTTATATTTGTGAACCGCATCTCAAAGTTCACAAACTGAACTGATGTTTCAAAGATAGTACGCTAACAAAACCTGAACTACAAAACTTGAATCACAAACTGTTGCTCTTACTTATTTTCAAAACAGTTCAGTTTCGACGAACTGTACTTTTAGTCAATTACAAACAGTGCTCACTTATTTGAACTTACCTAAAGTACGCCTTGTGATGTGCTTTTAGTTAATTACTTCGTAAGCATACAAGGTTGCTTAGTCTACTTGTAATACTAAAAACCCAGAAGAAAGATAAGTATGTAAATGCAGTCCAAAATTAAACAACTCACTTTTTATGTGAAGGGAACTTTACTTCTATGTTGCTCAACTTGCACACCAAATTGTCGACGACCTTACTTCCCAGCAAGCCAAAACTTCAATCAAATCAATGCCAAACAGAAAAGTATTGATAAAATAGCAATGGACAGATAGCAGATAGAAAATTATGTGCTTTAAGAAGTTATAGACTAAAGTTATACTCATATTATAATAGAACAACCACATTTAACCTATGAACAGACAGGATAACTCAGCAAACTCATTTTTTTAACAAAACATGGAATATCTTTACAGTGACACTATTTCATTAAATTCCATATGTAATTAAAACACTAATAATTAATCATTACTATATTATACTATAGTAGGAAGGTAAATTTGACTTGAAAGTTGAAATATGTAACAGGGCAATAAGATCAAGTCCATTCTTTTGTAACTACACCATAAAAGGATGCATGAGCAAATGCATAAAAAAGGATGCTTTGACATATGAATATATGATCAGGGAGATGAAATAAACAAGCAATGCAAAAACAAGTTTTTCACATCACTATTTAAAGATTAATGATAATAAACACTTTAAAAAAAATGATAATAAACACCATTGCTTATAGAGAGGAAAAGGAATAGAAGATGAAAGTATTTACTAATCCTTACTTTCATAGCTTGTCTTTCATAGGGTTGGAAGTGTCCCCAACTAAAAAGGGAGTAGACTCCCTGCCAAGTGCCAACATCAACCCAAGTACAACCAGGAGTCTTTCTCACACCCAAGTCCTCACTTCTGCTAGTTTGCTAGTATGCTCCAACAAGTCCTCACCTGTCCTAACTTCTGCTAGTTTGCTCCAACATACAAGTCCTCACTTCTGCTAGTTTGTTCTGACAACCAGCAGCTTCATACATATTTGCAATTAGCACATAATACCTTGAATGAAGAGGCTTCATTTCCAACAGCTTTCCTGCAGCCCATTCCCCCATCACTAGATTTCCATAGATTTGACAAGCTCTTATTAGAGTTACCCACATTGCCAAAGTCGGCCTGCATGGCATTGGCATCCCCGTGATAACCACCTTTGCTTTGTCAAGAAGACCAGCCTTTCCAAATAGATGAACCATGCAGGAATAATGCTCAACTCTAAGATTTATTCTGTAAACTTCTGACATAAATAGAATTTCCCCTTGTTTTACAAGGCCAGAATGACTACAAGCTATTAGAACTGCAAGCATTGCCTTATGATCCTCTTTAATATTGAGCATGCTTCCAAATAATTTTAGAGCAGTTTCTCCCTCCCCCATCATACCATATCCCTTAATCATGGAAGTATAGGTGACTTCATCTCTCCGACTTAAAGAATCAAAGACTTTCCTGGCTTCTGAAATTTTGCTAGACCTTGAATACATTTCCACCAGAGAGTTCCACAATAATAAATAGCCATTAAACTGGTCTCCGCGCTTCAACATATAGCAATGAAACTCTTTACCATGTTGTAGATTTTTTAATCGAGTGCAAAGTGGAAGGACGCTTGCAATGGTCACAAAATTAGGTTTAACGCCCTCGTGTAGCATTTCTCTAAAAAGGAAGAAGACTTTCTCAGCTCGGTCCATGTGAGCAAATCCAGAAAGCATGGCATTCCATGTGATCAAACCTTTCTCATCCATTTTTCGAAACAACATATATGCTTGACCGAGGTCTCCACACCTGGAATACATTGTAATTAATGCATTTTTTACATTGTCAAACACATCAAAACATGTTCTTATAGCATGACCATGAATCTCCTTTCCCAATTTAACAACTTTAATGCGTGAGCATGCATTTAATCCAACAACCATTGCATAAGAGTCCAATTGAATCGATCTTCTCATTTGAGAAAGCAAGTTAAGTTTGTGTCTAAATAACCATTCTGCTTCTTCCCGCAAACCCCTATTGGCATAACAACTAATTATAGTATGCCACGAAACATAATCTCTAGCCCGCATAATATCAAACAACTTACAAGCAACATCTAACTTCCCAAACCTACCATACATAAAAATCAACGCATTATGCACAAACAAATTCCACTTAATCGAACCATCTTGAATACGCTTATGAACCTCCACACCACTATCATAATCTAACAGCTCCCCACACGCCTTAATAACAGAAGGATAAGTATAATCATCAGGTTCAACACCCTTACTCAACATTTTCCAAAAAACCGAAATCGCCTCATCAAACAAACAATTTCTAACATACAAAGAAATAACCATATTCCAATGCAACGGATCCAAACTATTAGAACTCTCAGTAACACTTTCAGCATCACTTAATAAACCAACCTTTCCATAAAAATGAACAAGCATGGAAATCAAGATTGAATTTTTATCAATACCTAGAGAAATAATTTGAGCATGAAGCTGTTTACCTAGTTGCAAATACTTAATCGAACCATTTGGAATACACTTATGAACCTCCACACCACTATCATAATCTAACAACTCCCCGCACGCCTTAATAACCGAAGGATAAGTATAATCATCCGGTTTAACACCCTTACTCAACATTTTTCTATAAACAGAAATTGCCTCGTTAAACAAGCAATTTCTAACATACAAAGAAATAACCATATTCCAATGCAACGGATCCAAACTATTAGAACTCTCAGTAACACTTTCAGCATCATTTAATAAACCAACATTTCCATAAAAATGAACAAGCATGGAAATCAAGATTGAATTTTTATCAATACCTAGAGAAATAATTTGAGCATGAAGCTGTTTACCTAGTTGCAAATACTTAATCGAACCATTTGGAATACACTTATGAACCTCCACACCACTATCATAATCTAACAACTCCCCGCACGCCTTAATAACCGAAGGATAAGTATAATCATCCGGTTTAACACCCTTACTCAACATTTTTCTATAAACAGAAATTGCCTCGTTAAACAAGCAATTTCTAACATACAAAGAAATAACCATATTCCAATGCAACGGATCCAAACTATTAGAACTCTCAGTAACACTTTCAGCATCATTTAATAAACCAACATTTCCATAAAAATGAACAAGCTTGGAAATCAAGATTGAATTTTTATCAATACCCAGAGAAATAATTTGAGCATGAAGCTGTTTACCTTGTTGCAAATACTTAAGATTTGTGCAAGATGATAAAAGATCTCTAATGGGTTGAAAAATAAGTTCAAAATAACCGTTTGAAGTTGAGTTTGCAGCATGGTGTTGAATTTGAATGAAAGTTTTAAATGCATTTGGTAAATGATTGTGAATGACAAAATCTTTTAGTGATGCAATGAGAACACCGACCATGGAAAAAGATTGTGATGAATTAGAAGAAATCAGTGGTTTGTGAAAGGGTTTTGTGGGTTTTTTTTGTTGTTTCCATGAATTTGGAATACACTTTTGAAGCTTAGAAAAGAACTGGTTTTTAGGTGGAAAATAAGGACGCATCAATGTGGCGGTGATCAAGCTTCGGCAAGATGGTGAAAATTTGGACACATAGGTGAGGTCAATGTACGTCAAGTTTGAGAGCATGGAAATGCGTCCTAGTTACATGAAAACAAAAAAAAATGTTAGAAATTAATGATGATTCATTGATTTGTAATAAATGAATAAAAGGTTGTCCTATGAGCTTAACTCGATTAGTAGGGACATCACATCACGTTGTTTCATTTAAGTCCCTTAACTCATATTCTGTTTTTTTAAATAAATTACTTCCATTTTAAAACATTAAGTATGTGCAGGTGGACTTGTGACATGCTCCCACCCAACCCATAGCGATGAGCCACCACTCCACCAGGATCGCGTGCGATCGATTACCTATTAAAAAATCATTAAATCTATCCCTAATATCTTAATAGCAGGGATTAAATTTAGGGACTAAATTGATGGTTTATTCCAAATATTATATCAAAATTATATAATGCTTAGCTAGGCAAGTTGTAGAATCATATTGTCATCCCCCCAATAACATCAAGAAAATACCACAAAAAAAAAAAAAAACAGTTCACATATTACAAAAACAATCACAAGCACATGTTAATGGATTAAGAGAGAACCTGAGTGACATGGAGCTTTTCTTGTACATTATGTGTATGATAAGGAACCGGTTTGTCATGTTTGGCTTCAATCCCTAATAAGCACAAAAACAAAACGATGCTGAATGAATGATTCTAAAACGCGATAAGTTCAAGAAAATGAATAAACACAAATAAGTAATTAAAGAAAACACGCAAATTTCAGAGTTAGAATCAAAAATCAAAATGAATAGAAAGAGATGAAAATTTCAGAGGATTACCCGCGAATCCCATTGTGAATCGTTTTGGGATTAACCGTAACTATTCTTCTTCCTAGTTCAATCTTGTGCGGTTATTTTTCCATGTGTGCTAGAGTGACAACATATCTTTGGGTTAGGGAAGAAGACAAATGGGCTCAATTCATTTTTCTGGGCTCGTTTTGTTCCGAAGGTCCAATATTTGTTTTTTTTTTTTAGTTTACACGGCGAATAAACGCGTAACTAAAAAAATTAATCCCTTCAAGATCAAATAATTAGGAGCTTATTATACCACATTATGTTGGTGTATTTGTTTTTTGTTTATACGTTGAAATGTTTTTACATTTTACTCAACAATACATTTATTTAGCAATTTTATTTAATTAATGAAGATAGAACAAAACATTATTTATCTAGCTACCAAAAAAAAACATTAATGATCTAAAAAAATAACATAAAACAAAACATTGCATAAATAATGTTATTGTTTTGACTGACCCAAGTCTCACATTGCTCAGAACTCTGGGTTAATAGTAGTTTATATACAACGCGCCACACTCCTCAAACCAATCGATATGCCTTTTCTACAAAGGACAAAACTGTGACAGGTTAACCGCAAAGCGGACAATCTCTTGGAGATATAGATTTAGGTCGGATCATAACATATCATCATTTATCCTCCGCGGATGAATCTGAGTTCTGTTCAGAACAACATGTATGCCAGAATTATGGCAATACACCTTAATTTTACAAAAGTTATAAAGTAAAACTTTTAAAAATTATAGTAAATCACCATAATTTTGACATATTCACGGTGATACCATGGATAATATATCATCACCTCTCATTGAACAATTGTTTGAAGCTTCATCAGCTCTCATGCTTAAGCAAGAGTTAAACATTAAAAGCGTATACCATGCATAATATATCATTTTCATATGCCCTCATCCATACCGACCCTTTTGACCCATGAAGTCGTTAATTGGATGAATATATACTAGTATAATATAATATTTAGTTTTTTGTTAATTAACAGTAATCCACTTTAAACTTTGTAGCCGAAAGAAAAGGTTAAGTTAAAATTATTATTAAGTCATTAATCTTGAAACAAGAGAAGAACATTCCATTTTCCATATAACCAAAGGCAATTGAAAGCAACCAGACGAAACCTTACATTTAATAAAACGCACAAAGGAGATGGAATTGAAGAATGAATGGCTTTTATAAAGGGTTTAGTTTCGAGATTGAATTTTACAAAAAGTAATACTAAAACAAGAAACAACAAATAAACTCATAAACATTAATTTTAATTGAAGAAACATCCTCTTAATACTAAGAGAATTTTGTCACCCACACTTTGTGGCCCTATCCCGTTCAAGATATTAATCTCTACAGTTGCATGTAGATGATATCGATTTAAACAAAAAAAATATACTCCTAAAATTAAAAAGAGCTTATACTATCATTTTTGCTGCTTCTAATATGGCAAAATTTGTGTTTTTTTTTTTAAGTTTTTAATGTGAAGAAACATAAGATTCGTAAAATCAAAGAAAGCCTTTGGTATTTTTATTTATTTATTTTTGTACTTATTAACCTTTGGCTTCTAGGGGAAGAAACACTAGTAGTTTAGAGTTCGTCTACGAAGTAAGTAAAGTCTGATCAAGAGATTGTTCTATCAAGAAATCGAACTCTAATTCTCATGATATTTGTTCTTTTGAGGAAACTCATCAACTATTTGAGTCTAATGTATTGGTATCTTCCTTTAATTTATTGGATTTAACATAACTTAGATGGAATTGAACATGGAATGGAAATTCTTGCAATGCAGTCATGGGGTGTTCAGATACTTACGAGTTAAATTTGTAAGTTGTTATGCTTCAAATATTTATGTTTTATTTGCTCTTCATGCTAAGTTGATGAAAGTTATTTTTAACTGTTGAAATTGTTTTTGATAAGAACTAACATCATCTCTGACCGAACTAATTGACAACATTGCTTTGAATTTCAAAAAATCTTACAAAAATAAATCGAGTTCAATTTTGAACACACGACATCGTTAAATTAACAAAACACCCTCAGTAAATTATTGAAGCTATATATATTTTCACCTTTTTGTTCCAACAGCAATCATTAATTATTTTGTTCCCATCATCTATTCATCCAGGAGTAGAAAAGAAAACCCTTAACGGTTAAGACACAAACCGTTTGTACCAACAAGAAAATGATGGATCATATTGGCTAGGCTGAATCCTGGGCGAATTTTAGGTCCCAAAATACCAAAAATCATATGGTTGAGAAAGGTCCCATCCGTGTGTGTGACAACAGAATCCAAACCAACCAAACACTTTACTTCTTATTCTTTACTTCAATAAATGTAAACCCCATTTTGTTTCCTACCTTAGCTAGATAGATCTGTGTCTTTCATTGCCCTCAATTATTTGTCCTTTTGGCCACATATCTAAGAAAAATTTTACCAAATTTTAGAGGTTGGTTTTTTTTTAAGACATTGTCAAAAAAATTAGGTGTAGTAATAAGGACTAAAGATTAACTTAGATAGAGGTTAATAATACATGGAACCAAAAAAAGTTTAAGGTGCGGGCTATATGTTGGTGTTAGGCATACTCTACTACAATTAATTTTTGTGTGACCGAAAAAGACGGTCGAAATAGCAGACTATAAGACAACATTTCATCTCGATGGTGAAGTTGTATATGTAAACATTCCAACGTTAAAGTCGGTTAGTGTTTGATTGACGAGGGTAAATATTTTATAAAAATATATGTGTAGTACTTTCAAATTATGTCGGCGCATTGATACTTACATAATGTAAAGAATGACATGACATGTAAAGAGTGTAACATCAATACTTATATTTTTGGCAGATATTACATTGAGAGCCACGTGTCTTATCCCTCTTAATAGGGTTTCAAAGGACGCGAGAGCGTGATACTTTGGACCTTCAAGTGTGATTCATGACGGATTGAACCAATTTAGAACACAAGGTATCAAAGGCGTAACATTAATCTCTCGTGGTAATTAAGATTTGTCTATAAACATTTTTTTGTAAGCAACAATGACATATCAAACTATCTCTACAGTTTACTACATCAAATCAAATTTTACATAAAGCTGTCGTATGTCATGGCTGGCTTGGCCCTTTAAATCACTAGAATTCCCTCTCATGTGCCCTCTTCTATCACATACCTCGTGCTTAGATTCCAAATATGAACACACTTGCCAAATAATTCAATTAAAATATCCTTCAAATAGCACCATCATCACCATGTGTCAACCAAAAAACCAAAATATAATTGATTCATTTTCTACACTCACGCGACATCACGTGACAGCTTTCATATTTTTATAGTACTAATGTTTAAAGTCACATAGGAAAAAAAAAAGAATTGAACCTTAATAAGTAAGATTCAAACTAAATAATAAGAGATTCTTAGGACAAAAGGGCAGTGGGCAGTGTCATAGATCGCATCATATGTGAAAATTTTTTACAAAATGAAGCAGGTTTTGTATTCATGAAAAATAAGAATGCACTCATGAATTTTCTTAACCTGGCTTAGATCTAAAGTTAAATCCACGACAGGTTAAATAGAAGCAACATCTGAATAACATAAAATTCAAATTACTATATAGTAAAATATAATTCAAATTTGATTGAAATCAAGACACATAGCAGAAGGAACTTTATTCCAAAAGTTCAATTTTCCTTGTCTGCTGCAAATTTTCAAAACATGTGAAAGGATAGTTTTGGTAATCAATTATGCATGTGAGCTATCTTTACCATGTGTCTGTAGCAAAAGATGGCATAACTTTCTTCTGATTAATGCACCGATTTTGCTTGCTAATGACTTTTTAACTAACTGTTTAGCCAAATTAGTTTTCTGTAATATTATCATGAGAAATTTTACAAATACATAAAAATGATGTCAACACTGTATTTGTATACAATTTGGATACTATATTGGTTTTTTGTTACTTCCCCCCCTCTCTTTCAAATACATCATCAACCGTTATAACTTGTAAGTTGTGTATTTTTATACGGTGTTGGATGATCATTCTATTATTATAGTCTATGAAACATGAACACAGATACTAACACGTCGAGAGTCGAGACTGATAATAAATTTTAAAAAATGACATAATTCAACGTAATTATGTGTATCGTTGTTGGACACTGAAACTTGTCCGACAGTGGAACACGTTTTATTTGAGGAGTGTCGGTGATTCATAGATGATAGTTACTTACAATCCGTATATGTGAATATATATAAAGATAGTATGTACTCATGTATCAATTCCTTTCATTCAATCAAAATCATATCAAAAATTGCAATACTTGCCTGCCACCAAATCTGATGGAATGGATTATTGCAATCTTTAATTTTGTAATATGATTTCTATAGTGTGAATAAAGTAAGATGAAATTATTAAATTAATGTAAAACAATATTTTATTATTAATTAACCGTATATAGATCTAAGTGACAAAATGAAGAGTCATACTCAAAACTAGTTGGCCTTTGGCAGAATGTGTTATAGCAGACAAAATGCGCCATCCCATATTTTCAGGACAAAATTCGTCTCATCTATCTAAAACTATAAGATAAATTAAAATGAAAGATTATTTAATTATTATAATGAAAATGAATGTACATCAAAAGATAAGAAATTTATATTAAAACAAAATTAAGAAAGAAATGCATTCACCCACCTGTCTTTGTTGCTCACTCTCAAAATTTTAAAAACTGTTATAATCTTTCTCCCCACCATTGCACTCCACTTGAAACATAAACAAATAACTTATAAACAAACATCTAAAATTCCATTTCTCTCCCCTTCAAAAACATCATGGCCTAGCTGTTTCTTGGATCAAGAGATTTTCTGATTATTTTTAATTCCTTCATAACTCTTTTATTTTTGCAGTAACCCACAAGACATGATTTGGTCCCTTCTTGTTGTTCCTCCCTAGGCTCAAAAATCAATCAAATTCAAACTTTTTTTTTTCTTGCTTGTTTTGTGTGTGCTCTTTCATTGGAGTTTGTAGCAGAATAGTTGTAATGCCTGTAAATCCATGGACCCTTTTTTTCTTATCCTTTTTCTTTTTACTTCCACACCATTTTTTTCTATCTTTTGCAGTAAACCCACAAGGGGAAGCTCTTCTTTCATGGAAGAGAACCTTGAATGGATCCTTGGAGATATTGAGTAATTGGAACTCAATTCAAGAAACACCATGTAGCTGGTTTGGAGTGAGTTGCAACATGAAGAATCAAGTAGTACAATTGGATCTGAGATATGTGGATTTGCTTGGAAAACTCCCAACAAATTTCACTTCATTGTTCTCCTTGACTAGTCTTATCTTAACCGGAACGAACCTCACCGGTTCGATCCCGAAAGAACTAGGCAGTCTTTTTGAACTCAACTACTTGGACTTGAGTGACAATGCATTGATCGGCGAAATCCCAAGTGAGCTCTGCTACTTGCCTAAACTCGAGGAACTTCATCTGAACTCGAACGAGCTCGTGGGGTCGATACCAGTCGCAATTGGGAACCTCACAAAGTTAACAAAGCTGATCTTATATGACAATCAGCTGAGCGGCAAAATTCCGAACACAATCGGCAACATGAGGAATCTTCAAGTGATAAGAGCTGGTGGAAACAAGAATCTAGAAGGACCTATACCACAGGAAATCGGAAACTGTTCCAATTTGATCATGTTGGGTTTAGCAGAAACAAGCATATCTGGTTTCATACCACCAACTATTGGACTATTGAAGAAACTTCAAACATTGGCAATTTACACTTCACTCCTCTCTGGCCAAATTCCATCTGAAATTGGTGACTGCACAAATCTTCACAACATTTACCTTTATGAAAACTCACTCACAGGTTCCATTCCAACCAAATTAGGAAACCTTAAGAATCTCAAAAACCTGTTACTGTGGCAGAACAATTTAGTTGGCACCATTCCCCAAGAGATAGGGAACTGTAACCAATTATCAGTGATCGACGCGTCAATGAATTCAATAACCGGAAACATTCCAAAAACCTTTGGGAATCTGACTTTGCTGCAAGAACTTCAACTGAGTGTGAATCAAATTTCTGGCGAGATTCCTGCAGAATTAGGTAACTGTCAACAACTGACACACGTTGAGCTCGATAACAACCTTATAACCGGTACAATACCTTCCGAATTAGGAAACCTCCGGAATCTAACATTGTTGTTCTTGTGGCATAATAGATTACAAGGTAATATACCTTCTTCTCTTTCTTATTGTCAAAACCTTGAAGCCATTGATCTGTCACAGAATGGATTAACAGGTCCCATACCAAAAGGTATATTCGAGCTCAAGAATCTCAACAAGCTTTTGCTTCTTTCTAATAACCTATCTGGGAAAATTCCTTCCCAGATTGGTAATTGTTCTTCTCTCATTCGCTTCAGAGCGAATGAGAATAACATCACCGGTACCATTCCTTCTGAGATTGGGAATCTTAAGAATTTGAATTTCATTGACCTAGGGAGCAATAGAATTGAAGGTGTTATTCCTGAGGAAATCTCCGGCTGCCGAAATCTTACCTTTTTGGACTTGCATTCTAATTCCATCGCCGGAAACTTACCGGAAAGTCTGAGTCAGCTTGTTTCGCTTCAATTTCTCGATGTCTCCGATAACATGATCGAAGGTGTATTAAGTCCTGCTCTCGGTTCTCTCGCTGCTCTCACCAAACTCATTCTCCGTAAGAATCGAATCTCCGGTTCAATTCCGATGAAACTCGGTTCATGCATCAAGTTACAGTTGCTTGACCTCAGCAACAATAAACTCTCCGGTGAAATTCCCAGTACCATAGGAAACATTCCAACGCTTGAAATAGCTTTGAATCTAAGCACAAACCAACTCACCGGAGATATTCCCCGTGAGTTTTCAAGTTTAACAAAGCTCGGAGTCCTTGACTTATCTTACAACGTTCTCACCGGAAACCTAGATTACCTCGCCGGATTAGAAAATCTCGTAGTTCTCAATATCTCATACAATAAATTCTCCGGTCACGTTCCAAACACACCATTCTTCGAGAAGCTTCCACTGAACGTTCTCTCAGGAAACCCTTCACTATGTTTCGCCGGTAACAACTGCGGTAGCTCAGGTAGCGGGAAATCAAGTCGACGCGCGAGGGAAGCGCGTGTGGTGATGATCATTCTTCTGTGCGTCGCGTGCGTTTTACTCATGGCGGCGCTGTACGTTGTCGTCGCAGCAAAACGACGCGGTGACCAACAAAACGACGCGGAGCTCGACATCGACGCGGACATGGTCCCACCATGGGAGGTGACACTGTACCAGAAACTCGATCTGTCAATATCCGACGTGGCGAAATGCGTCTCTGCTGGCAACATTATCGGACATGGTCGTTCTGGCGTTGTTTATAAAGTTACCATGCTTGCAACGGGATTAACCATCGCGGTTAAAAAATTCCGAACGTCGGAGAAATTCTCAGCTTCGTCATTTTCATCTGAGATAGCCACATTGGCACGAATCCGACATCGGAATATTGTTCGGTTATTAGGTTGGGGTGCAAACCGGAGAACGAAGTTACTGTTTTATGATTTTTTACCGAACGGTAATTTGGATGCTATGTTACACGAGGGGTGTACAGGATTAGCGATCGAATGGGAGACGCGGCTTAAGATAGCGTTGGGTGTTGCTGAAGGTTTGGCTTATTTGCATCATGATTGTGTTCCTGCTATCTTGCATCGGGATGTTAAGGCGCAGAATATTTTGTTGGGGGATAGATATGAAGCGTGTTTGGCCGATTTTGGATTCGCTCGTTTTGTTGAAGAACATCATTCTTTGTTTTCTGTTAATCCTCAGTTTGCAGGTTCTTACGGCTACATTGCTCCTGGTAATTACTCTAATCTCTGCTTTCTTTTGTTAATTCACTTGTTTAACTAATCTAGAGCTTAATTTAATCCTGTTTAGACCAATTTAGAAGTAAGACTATGTGTGATTTACCCTGATATGAATCGAGTGCATTCGCCAATTACCATTGTGACGGCAAGCATTCAGTGAAATTGAGATTGTTCGATTGAGAACAGACAGTTCAGATTTTAAGATTAGAATTACTAATATATATTTAAAGAACTTAAAACTACACTTAATATTTGAACCGTTTGATTTTGATCGGATGATTGCAGGCTGCAGCACGACTGCAACAAAAATGACTGCACTAGATTCATTTCTGATTTACCGACAATTCATGAATCTATCTAAGATCTTTATAGTACTAAATTATAACTAAAGTTTGGTAAAATGATTGGCATTTTTTACATGTGAAAGTTATTGGTCATGGAACATATGGGTATGATTGAATGAAATGGGGACCGTACGGCCATTTTTTCTGTTAAAGGGTGACATTGCTTCTTTTGTCGCTTTTTGATTTTTGGTTTCATTTTCATCTGTACATATCAAGTAGTACTTGACCACACGAAGTCACAATTAAACCCACATGCATTTGGACAAACATAATTAATAAGACATAATAGTTAATAGTGCCGCGGCGGCACAAAGCCAAATCATCATCATAAGCATAATCAATAATGTGTATATCCTATGATATGATTGATTAATTTTGTGTTTGGTTGGAATTTTGCAGAGTATGCTTGTATGCTAAAAATAACAGAGAAGAGTGATGTATACAGCTTTGGTGTGGTCCTACTAGAGATAATAACAGGAAAAAGACCTGTTGATCCATCATTTCCTGATGGAATGCATGTTATTCAATGGGTTAGGGAGCATTTAAAGAGCAAGAAGGACCCTATTGAGGTTCTTGATTCAAAGCTTCAAGGTCATCCAGACACACAAATACAAGAGATGTTACAGGCACTTGGTATCGCTTTATTGTGTACTAGTAATCGAGCTGATGATCGGCCCACCATGAAGGATGTTGCTGCATTATTGAGAGAAATTCAACATGACTCTACATCAGGTGCTGAGCCTCACAAGCCTAAAAGATCTGAAGCTTCGTCTTATTCTTCGTCTTCGATTACCCCGGCTCAGTTGTTGCTTTTACAATCCAATTCGCGTTCCTCGTCTATTTCATATTCCTCTTCGTCAGCCGCGGCAGCTTACCACTCACCAAGGAATTAATCATGAATTTATCATAAATTGAAGCTACTGATTGCTTTGCTGTATTTTAGGACATAGATAAGATATTGTTTAGATTTATTTTGATTGATTAGATTTTTAGTTGCAGTAATTAACATTTAGTGTAATGTAAGCATTATTGTAAATGTGCTCTGCATATTCTGATTGATGACAAAATAAGGCAAAGTGAGTTGAGTGTACAGCAGCTTAGTTAATGTTTACATGATTCCAATGTTTTCGTTAACCACAATATTTCATCCACAAGAGTTAAAACTCGAGATCCGTTAAAGTAGGTTTTCCCGTGTCGTGCATTGCACAAATACTCCGACTAGTTTCTAAAACATGTACTTGATGATTGATGAATGATGAGGATTATATATACAGTAATAATGGTACAAAAAAAGTGAAAAACTAAGGGGAAGCTTTCTATTAGAAGTGTTTCCATCTATTCTAAAAAAGAGAGCAATAAGTTAATGATATTACACTGAATGGCAAAGAGTAAAATTTGGAGATGTGAGGTTGAGTTGGATGGTAAAGTATCAATAGGTACCTTTTGGACCCTCTTAAGGTTCCTTTATGATTGTTGGTGATTAGAGGAAAAGAAGTGGGTTGGCATGTCTTCATTCAACTACTAACTCTTTAGCTAGGCCCTCACCATGTGATGTAGGAATAGGATCATTCTGCATTCAAGTCCAGAACACTTATAGTCAAGCAATCTAAGTATAAATTCATCATATTTAATAAACCATACATTATACAATTATAACAACTAAATGTAAATGGTTGTGTTGTTCTTTTTTTCTCTTAGCTTTCAAAGAGTTTTTCCAATTATGTATCACTTGGTAAGGGTACGTACCAATCTTTCCTTGATTCTCAGGTGGCATTTTAATGGCTCTAACCAAATGCACATGTACATTATTATTGTATAGTACATACAAACTCTGGTGGTTTGGCATGGCCCCCTCTTTCAAGAGATGAGCGATATCAATATCATCTGGTACTTTACAAAGAAAATGAAAGTTATGTGAGTTTCCATCATCATATAAAGAAAAGGAAAAGACTTAAATATGGAGAAAGTTCATGTAGTTTAATTTGGGATCATTTGAATTTTCGTTTCTCTACATTTTAAAAGAAATTTAAATTGACTGTGTACTTTTATTTTATTTATAAAAAGGTCTCTGTGTTCATTTTTATGATGACGTGTCATATTTTCGCATACGTGACACTGATGACTCACATAATTTTAGATGGATGGACAAAAATACCTTTATTACTTGCAGTTTGGACAAAATTACCAATTTGTATCCAATATCATGAAGAAGGGTAAATGGATAATTTTGCATCCAATCTATAAGTAATAAGGTCATTTTTGGGTCGCGTTGTGATGTTGGATCCTGTCTTTGGGTGGTTGGTGGTGATTAAGTGGTGTGGTGGTTTTGGCCTGTTCGTGGTGTGTTTCGTTGGTTCTGGTGTTTCTAGGATGCGGTTAATGTCGTCTATATATATGCTCTTCCTGACATATGATGGTGTATCTCATTCTAACGTCTGAAAACCTGAACTTCACGAAGTTCACTTACTTGAACGTCGGAGTGTTTTGCATTAGTTTTCATTAATTTTCTTTCTTTGCGAAGTGTCACCAAGACACTTCATATAATGTTTGTAATGGATATATAATCACCTGCAAAGCTTGAATAATGCTTAAAGTTCATCTTTATATTAAAAAGTTAATGAACATATTTGTAAGGTTTATGTTTATCTCAATTGACAATGTCGATATTATTAAGTTGAATATTTTTATTCAAATTTAAATCCAAAACTCATAGCTGTGTGTATAAATCTCGTCAGACCCGTCTTTGAGCCAAGACAACATAGGCTCTATATAAAAATAGGGGCCTCAAAATAAAACTTTTTCGGTAGTTATATGATTAGGTCCAATTTATATTTAGTCCAAACAAAGTAAAAATATCTAACAAAATAAAAAAGAGTTTTTTAAGTAGTTAAAATGTATTTTGATGATATTGATCATAATAGAATATGACCTTTTATTTATGTTAATTACAAAAATAAAAAAATAATTTTGAAGTTGTGGATGATATTTATATTTTTTTTTTGATAGGCATGATAGATGGTGTTCTTTTAAAATAAATTTAAAACAATTTTTTTTATTAAGGATCCATTTTAGTTATTTATCCGGAACCTCCAAAATGTCGGGACTAGCACCATCATCTGTCACTTTGTCAAAAGAAAAATCAAAATCAAAATAATTCATGACTAGTTACCAGACTAGTTGGAGATTTATATGCTCAATACTATTGCCATAAAAGGTATGACCGGTAACAAAAGTTAATTTGCACACATGCTATGTATGCCCATAAGAAGAATGAATTGCATTGTGGGGAATTTTTGTTGAAAAAGTGAGGAAGAAACAAAACAAGTTACAGGGTCATGTGTCATATAGGTTGATAATTCTTATCTTGTATTACTCTGATGCATTAGTTTAATTGATGTAGAAAGAAAAATTCTATCAAATTATCATCATAGTTGTGTAGATAAAATGGTTGATTTTCATTAGGGACAAAGCAAACTAATCATATTTAAGCATTATACACGACACTAACTATATTGAACGAATTAAGGCTAAATCCAAAGATAAATTTGAATAGCTTAAATAGCCTTTCAATTTCATAAATATTTCAATCCAAGGCAAATTAAATATCATGTCATAAGACTAAAGTGACTAGTGAGAGTGAAATACTAGAAGTCATTCCTGTCTAGGTTGAAATTCGCTTGGGCTAATCTCAATGAACAAACACAAGGCCCAAACATTATAGCCCATGAGATAAATCTTCAGCAATTATTGTCCAATTAAACTATTAAATTTGGGACCAAACTTTGATTGGTTTAGTGATGATGATTAACGTCAGAATTGATAGTGTGGATTACGGTTCAGTCTCTGTAACTATGCTTGAGAAATCACTAAAATTATTTGATGTCAGAACTCGTCCTAAACGGAATTAATTCCTAAACTGATTAATCAATACAATAACAGGATATTTGTGGTGAAAAAAAATAATAAACAAATAAATTTGGGTGAAACATTCGTAAAGAGTAATGCGTTTGTGTTGTGGAATGTCCATCAAACATTATACTATAAGATAAAAAGTTGTTTAACAACTTACAAATTTGTCTATATTATTTCATTTTATACTTTTCTTTTGTGGAATATATGACCTTTATACTCTAACTTATCATATTTTTATACTTTTAATTAATATTTTAAATAAATTTTACTTAAAAAGTACCCGTATTCAACAATTTTGGATACTTAAAATTTACCTCCCTTTGTCAAAAAAAAAAACAAAAAAAAAACCTCTGGAATTCACATCATATACACAGGTGCTTGAGTAGACTCATCACTCATATAATTTCCTTAACTAACTGGTCTTATTGAATGAAGGTAGAAAAAGAGTAGTAACAATTGGCTTATGAGTGTTTATGCTTTTGGCCGTAAGAGTGTAGAATTTGTTAGTTTTGGACTAACAGTTTATCTTGGCAAGGACTAAAGTCAGTCAGAGTCAAACCAAACTGTGACGCTTGCCAAACTTTAGGCCCAATGGTACGTGCTAATGACTCATGAAAATTTCCCTCCCTATCCCATGATTACCCGTTTTGCTTTTATTTATAGACTTAAACATCATTTTGGTTCCTGTATGTAAATCAAATTTTGCTTTTAGTTCCTGATTTTACTCTAAAATAGTTTCTGAATCGACCAAATTTTTTGCTTCTGATCCATAAAGCAAAAATCTGCAGGAAAATTCTCAAGTTTCCTGCAGATTTTCCTGCGAATTTTCCTGCAGATTTTTGCTTTAGAGACCAGAAACAAAAAAATTGGTTGATACAAGGACTGTTTTTGAGTAAAATCACATGCAGGGATTAAAACCAAAATTTCGCGTACATACAAGGACTAAAATGACGTTTAAGCCTTATTTATATGTTAGAGAAGTTTGGATAATATTTATTCAAATTTCCCATATAAGTTCGGAAAAAATAATTCGAACCTGACAGTTTACAAAATCAGAAAACGCGATTGGCAAATTTTAGGAGATAGGGAAAAATAATCCGAACTGATTAATGAAAAATAATCTGAACCTGAACCTGTCCTACTTAAGTTCAGTTGCAGCTCACTTTCTCCAACTTCTTCTACACACAATCAAAAAATCTCTTCTCAAAATTATCTCATTTGGTTGGCTTGAAGTTCTAAACTCAACATTATATTAGAACAATAGAGAAGGATTTACACACACTTTAGAACGATTAAAGAGAGATTACATTTTTGAATTTTGACTATATAAGTTATTTGATTTTCTTTTTGACTCAATTTAATGACTTATAAAATACCACTTTTTTTTTTGTACAAATAAATACTACTACACAACTTTAACATTGGAGCAACAAACCAAATCAAACTTGCAAATAAATTTTGTTAAATATATGGCAAACCAAATGCATAAATCTATCTATTTCTTTGCCATATTGATTTTAGGTAAGCCTCTCCCCACCATTATCATCATCATGGTTATTAAATAAATAATACAAAATCTCTCACTAATTTTTTTTCTTCAATATAGTGCAATCAATTATACAGGTAGAAAGTGTTTGCACAAACGTTGTAGCAAGTTGTACTCAACCAGAAGTAGTTTGTCCTGAGCAATGTAAAATCTTTGGAAGAGGTGCTAAGGTTTTAGAATCAAATTGTGACTTTTACAATTTATGCACTTGTACTTTTGAGCATCCAGCACCAGGACAATTACCTAAATGTGATAAAGGGATGGGACTTTGCAATGATGAATGTGGGAATATATGTTGTAACACAAAGTGTGCTACAAAATATCCTAAATCTGGTTCTGGGTATTGTGCTGATTTCCATGATCTTCACTATTGTAGTTGTACCTATAACAATCGTTGAGTACTTAGTCTTGATTGAAATAAATAAATAAGTTATAGTAGAATTGATCATATTGAATAAAAATTGGCACTATTTCTGCCTAAAATCTATAATATTGACTATTGAGCAACCCTATTGCATAAAAATAATCTGCAATGTTTCTTGAAATGAATTGATGTATTCCTAGCAGAAATGTTGCACCACAACACCACTGATCTTGAATTGATTTAAGGAAAAATAAATTAAAAAAGGGCTGAGAGAACAATTGATTTAATGAATTTACTACTAAAAATTAATATTAAATATATTATTTATTAATTATAAAGTTTAATCGGTTAAATCGAAGTCAATTTTTTTTTAATCAGTTCAATAACAATACTATTAGTCCAATTAATTGAACCATGAACCAGAAGTCATACCGGTTCAATCTTCGATTTGATTTTAATACATTGGTAGAGTGTCATAGTTAATTAGGTCTCCCTCATTTTTTTGCAGACGTCTCCTTCATACTAGATTGTTAATTGATGGCAGTCTACCTCAAATGAAAAATCACTTACGTAATTCCTTTCCAAGAAACATGAAAATGGCTTTTGCTTGCTTGTTACTACTGCATATCTTCTCACAACTAATTAGTGCTCTTTTGCTGCATGCTTCATATGTGTTGGAATCTTCTTTTCATAGGCCTTTCCACTTTGGGCCACCATAATTCCTATTAAAAAATTAATTCCTCCATCACCTCTATGAATTAGGACTGTTTTTTTAGTCCAAGAGACCAAGACTATTATCTAGCATTCACAAAGTATATTAAATTGGATTTAATTAACAAAATTACATTGCGGTGTTTTTTTATATTTAGTAACTCAAGTGAGTGCTAATAATTACTATATTGTTAGTTAGATCTAAAGCCTTCACCTAAATTCAAATTTAAAATTTTACAATTGTGTGTAAGTTTCAGTGATGTCATTTCATCTACGACAGAGAAAAATAAAATTTGCATTTAAGTAGGATTTAGGAGGACTTTTTCCCAAGTCATTTTTAAAAAAAATCATAAAATAAAATTAATGACTCGAACCAATAGAATAATATTATCACTTGAACAATGAGATGTTTAGACCATGAGTTTCCTTTGTGATAATAAAATAAAGTGGTGGGCATTGCTTTGTCACAATGTCACGCATGGAAGCATCAAATCTTTGGTTACACAATTTTTTTTGAAAAGATACATATTTGTGTCACTTACACAATATTGTTACCAACATCCATTAGGACACTACACTAGGATGCAACTAACACTTGTACCTTATTTTCTCAAGTCAAGACACCATGTGCCCCTCCATTTTTGTTGTCTAGTTTCGCATGATCTAAGATTTTTAGACTAGTAAAATAATGCGGTTATGACATTGACTGTTAGTTTTCGAAGAATTTTGGCTTTCTATACATTATATTTTTTTATATATGTTTCTTAGAGAAGTTGGATATCGTCACACATATATTAATGCTAATTCAAATCAACAAGAAAATTATTTTTTATAAACTTAAAATAGTTATATGGCCGGTTAAGCATTAACTTCTTCAAGTTTACTCATAGAAAAAGCATAAGCTTGGTGGGGAAAAGGAAAACGATTCCTCACCAGTCACCATTCATTAATTGATAGTACTCCTACCATATTAAAATAATCGTTTACTTACAAGGCAACATATTAAAATACACAAATTTCATAACTTCAAAACAAATAGTAAGATTCTAGCATAGAAGTTTCAACACTTTGAGATTTGTCTTTAGCTTGCTAGTAGTTCCCCAAATGATCATAGCCACATTTAACGGATATGCATTAATTAGCTCTAAAATCTATAACTTATGCACACCAATCTTATTGGTCAAAGTCAACTTCACACCCCCAATATTCAAGTTTATAGCATGTATGTTTAGTTTGACGTCAGAATTAACCCTGAATCAGATTAGTTGGTTCAGTGACCCACATATTAGTGGTGAAAACAAAAAAAAATCAAGTTGAGAAAGAAGTAGAAAAAAAACATAATAGTAGTATATAGTAAAACATGTTTTTCTTAAGTACACATCATTCCTAATACACTAACTTGTTAGCAAAAAACCAAAATTATGGCAAAATTAACAAATACTCCAAAAGAAAAAAGAAAGGAAAAAAAAAAGTGGGAGAGTAAAAAAGAATATTACACTATATTTATAACTTAGAAGAGAAGAATGTAGTAATTTAGTACCAACATTAAGAATTTGTTGATTCATGATCATGGACATCTCACATTTCTTCCTGGACCTCCATAATAAAAATAAGTTCCCCAAACATTATTTCTTCCTTCTTTTATATCATAGCAATTTGAATGATCAGCCAATTGGTGAATATTTGATAAAGGAAGTAAGTTATTGTCCCAATCAACTACTTGTAAGTTTCTAAAATAAGCTGCTTTTCTAAAACCTTCTTCTGAAAAATGTCCACTTCCCATTTGAGTGCCAGTGTGGTAGCCCCTTGAACGTGAATTCACTATTTCTCCTCCAAATTGGACCATGCTTGCATGATTTCTTAAATGACTAAACAAGTTTGCTGGCCAATAACCAACTAGTAGACCTGAGCCAAATTCAAGCCACCAATGTCCATGTTTTGGGTCCTATACATGCATATAAAATTACATAGTATATTAATGTTATAGCTTATGATCAAAGAGAAAAAGATTGTTTTCAACGCGAGACTCATGCAGTCAGTACGACAGTGACAGTTAGATCAAAATTGAACAGTTTAAATTTTAATTTCAAATTTGAAATCCGCACATTTTGTAAATTGTTTGATCTATAAACCTAATGGTCACTGATGTACTGATTGTGTGAATGCACGAATATCCCAACTACATGAGTGTTTATTTTTGTGTTCAAAGTGTTTGAACTTCACTAATGTGTTGACATAATTGCATAACATGAAAAATGAATCAATTCAATTACTAAAGTTTCAGAGTGATTTAGGATGTATAAATAATATTTGGACTCGAGATAATGTCACACTAACATCTTTTCAAAACTAGTATGTTTGTTTACGAAAATCAAAGCGGTCAATTCACTTTGATATCAACAATCACTGTAATATCAAACATGTACTATAGTAATTGAAGAATTTGAGAAATGGAGAAGATTCATTCTAACATAACAAGATTATAGTTCCTTTATGGTTTAATTAGTATCTTATTAGCTTGTTAACCATTATTAATAATACTTTTGGAAGAAAGTATAGTAAATGAGAAAAAGAAACTACAAGGAACTTTGTTGTTAATTATTTAGGCCTTTGAAGCAAGTTACGGCAAAACCAATGTTTTTTTATGTTAAAAAGCAATGAGTTAGCCGTGAAATATTGCTTTAATAAAGGAAAAACAGATAGGAACAGAGCTACCCCATAAGGGACACTCCTACAAAGAAAAAAGCCAAGGAATCTTCCATTTGAATAACAATAACATAAAGAAAATTTCAAAAGAAGAATGGGAGAATAGAAAAAAGTAAACAAATTATTGCTTCACTTAGACACAAAGTTTTTCAATTCTTAATGTAGGTCACCCTTTAATGTATTATGCCTGCTTAACTTTTTTGGTCAAGTGAAACAAGTTCTGAAATAATATAGCAAACAATTTCAAAAGCAAAAAAGCTCAACAAAAAACTTTCCAAATCCAAAGCATCAAACTTTTATGTCAAGTAATTTATAACACTTCAGATTGAAGACATCTCCGATGTCTGATATGTGTTAGTACCTGACATCGACACAAAACTACTACTAACACTTCTATTTCTATTTTTCAAATTATTATTAGTGTCTAGATGTCAGTATCGTGTATAGTGTTTGTGACAGTAATTCATACCAAAAGGTAAAGATACTCACTTTCCAAACCATTAAGCCAATATCAAACTGTCTTCCACTATAGATTGATCTTGGAGAGATTGCAGCTCCTATTGCTATTCTGTTGTTGGTTTGAATAAATCCTGAACATAGTAAATTGTAGCATCCAGTTGCTTGATATGCATCAGTCTATCAAATTAAAATACAAAATATTTGTAAGATGTAAAAGGAAAGATTAAACATAGAAGCAAAGGAAAATGAAGAAAAAAACATTTTAATACTTACAGTCCAATAAGTGAAGAATCTAGGATAATTGTCACCATATAGCTCAGGACTTACCTAAAACAAAATATACAATCTTATTATTAGTAACAGAAATTCAACATTCTATAAGATTTTCATAATATTTAAATACTGCAAAATTACTAAAATAAGTTTGGACTTATATACCTGCCATCCAGCTTCTATTGTATTAAGATCATTACCAAATGATCCAGCAATAACCCAAATTTGTGATAAGCTGAATTCATATTGATCTGTTACCCTTGGTGTCCACACATTTATATTTGCTTTTGCTCCATAATATTGTTCTCCATTTACAAACATAACTGCATGCTGCAATAAGATATGTATGTCAAATTTTGTCACCAAATTAGTCGGCCCAGTAGACTGCTGGGCTGGAAGCCGGATACTGGTGGTGAAAACAAACAAAAAATTGTCAAGTACTATTATACTAACCTCATGGCCAGTGCCTGATGAGTCTCTCCGTACACCTCTTGGTTTTCTTCCAAATCTTCTAACAGAACTTGCTCTTAGAAAATCTTGTTCTGTTGTTCTTCTGATTGGAACAGTACCTTTAGGACATTCTTCACCAGAGTCAAGCCATTGTTGAAAATTATTTGTTGCATTTTCTCCATTGTTGTTGGTGTACCCTTTTGGTCTTTCTGGTGGATCCTGTAAACCTTAAGCCTCTTACTCTCAAATTCAATTCAATGACTTTAATTGAAAGAAAAAAATTAGTCTTTTTTCTAAGACTAAATAAAACATGTTACATTGAGTGATGAAAAAAAAAATGAAATTACCAATGGTTTTTGTCCTTTGAGTTTTGGATGGTCAAAAGCTGGTTGTTGATGAGTTATTATACAATCTATTAAATCTCCATCTGGACTCTGCAACAAAACAGTAAATGAATTAAACTCATTAGATTTAGTCTTTGTCGTTTCGATTCGTAAAATAAAAAAATTCTGAAAGGAAAATAAAATGCCTTAATTGTCTTGATGGGAGGCTTGTTGATTTTCTTCAAGTGAGCTCTGATTCTCTTCAACTTATGCAATGAAACATCTGGTCTAAAAGTTTGGTTAACATTGGAATGAGAATGTAGTTGTGATGAAGTACTTGAATTTGAGACAATAGGGTGTGACAAAATTGGACTAATTGAGGTAAAAACCAGAAGCAAAGTAACAAAAACATGTAGAATAGGTGATAGAGTGTTTAGGGAAGTGGAAGAAGAAGAAGACAATTTGAAGGAATGATTTAGTAAACTTGTTTGTTGTGAGACAACATGATTTGGTTGTTTGCATTGGTGTTGTCTTGTTGTGAATTGAGCTGAAATCCAAGAAACTGAATAATATCCTTTCATGTCCATACAAAACAGAAGAACTATGCCAAGAAGAAAGCTACTAATTTTCAAACTATAAACAACCCTTCTATTCTAAATGCTGGTCCTTACTAGAGAGAGAGAGAGAGATATATATAATATAGTAGTATGGTTTTAATATTTTGCTACCACACTATGAAAAACTCAAGTACTACCACCACACAAAATAGACCTTGGACACATGTGTGGGGCTGCATTTTCCATGTTTTACTTTTATTTACCCTTCCAAAGTGTTGTGACAGGTATCTAAAAACTAACATATGAAAATGTCCTCATTATTGAATTGAAGTTGTTTGAAGTCTCGCGTTGCTAAGATGTTATCATCAGTGTCGATATTAAAGTTGTATTGGAGTCTCATATTACTAAAGTTTTCACATCATTGAATATGTATTTGTGTTTGGACAACATCATTATAAGAGTTACAGTAATTTTTTAAGAGTGAAATTCAAGTTCATTTAAAACTTCGTAGAGTGTTGGAAAATCAAATTCGGACCACCTATAGTTGTTCCATATGAATGTTTTCGAGTAAATCACTATTTCGCCCTCTGAAATTGTAGGAGTCATACATTTTACCTTCTAAATTTGAAAATTTATATATGCACATAAAGTGACGGAATTTCCAAACTCTAATCATGAACGTTTAACATAATAATTTTATTATTTTCTACTAATTAAACTAGAATTTGTGGATAAACAAACTATTAATGATCGATAGTGTTATAATATCATATCAATATCATTTTCGACCTCTTACACATTGGCCGAGTGTGATATCAGTCCTTGAATTAATCATATACTAAAATTAATTCAAGGACTTATTATGTTTGACATGATTGAACTCCATAACCTGTTAAATGATGATCAGATAAATTTGTTTTACTTGTGTATGAAAGAAGTTTGTTTGAAACTCAATGTATTCCACTATTTTAGGTACACTTGAATTAAACTTTCATCTGGGTATAGCTTACAATATTGATGTATATGTATTGATGGTTAAGATTTTTATGTGCTGTCATCCATCTTATAGCATGTTCCAATGCTACGGAATAATTATGTGGTTCTCTCCCCTGGTGATAGCTGCTTTTACTTTCCTCTACTTGTATTATTAATTGCAATTGATGCAGCCTCAGAGAGTAATCGAATTTATGATTATGGAGCTACCTCCACTGTAATATGCACCAAACATCCAAGCAACCTTTAATGGTCCATGCCTAATGTAATTATATCCAATGGTACCAGGCAAGGCAATGGATAAATAAATTAAATAGTCTCTCAGTTTGGTTCATCAATTTAAACAGATTAAGAAAAATGTATAAATAAATTATTAAAATATTCTTATTAAATATTGGATGATTTACAATTTTATCATATATGGAAAGTGAAATAAATAGTGATGCAAATATTTATTAATTAAAGTAATTAATATTTTATTGAAGATTAAAAATGGCCACTCATTTTATGACAAATTTTTACTAGTTTATGAATCGCTTATTGTGAGATAAATGAAATAGTAGTATGTTTTTGAGTCCGTTTAATATGCAATACTTGATAGAATACTCAATACTTTAAATCATTCAAAAACGGATATCTTACTTTAAATCATCTAAGAAATCATCCACAAATTTTGATTATTTTGATAATAATCTTTTGAATTTATTGGCCAAAAAACAGATATTCTTGCGCTGAGACCAAAAAATTGTCCTGTAACCTAAAGATTACTATAGGTGCAGCTATTATATTACCTAATGATCAAGTAAGCAAGTTTAAGTGAGTAGTTTGACTTACGTAAGACATGCCGTTAAGTGATGTAAATGGCGGTCAAAGGAGTCAATGGGCTGTAGTAAATATATTTACGTACCTACGAATGACAATTCATCTAACCGGTGGGCCCGGGAGCTTCCTTTGTTAGCATTCATCTCTTTTTGTGGGAAAAACAAAAATTAATAACAGTATTTTGATTGTAGTATTGTTTCTACTTGTAACAAACAAATGGTGATATACATAGCAAAATACAACATGGAGGGCGTGAGGTAGGTCAGGTAGCACTTTCAATTGGAAAGGCTCTTAGATGAAGTTCAGATACTTGATATAATATGGTACAGATATGTGAATATAAATTTTTTTAAAAATTTAATATACGATAAGACTAAGATACTTTAATAAAAAATTAAATATACAAATACAAAATATATAAATATAACTAAAATTGATAATAAAAAAACATTCATATTATTTTAAGTGAATTATATAACTTAAGTATTATTCAAAGAGCGAGTCATGCGCATTTCCACTAATATCTTTTGTTGCTTCTCTTTCCTATATTTTTCATCTTTCTTTGACAAGAGTTAAAAATTTATATGCTCATAAACCAAATATTTAGCCTTTTTTAGATCCATTTTATTTATTTATAAAAAATAGACAAAATATTAACATCGGATACTTCTCTGATACGTATCGGAAAGTATCAGACAAGTATCGCAGAAATGTCGGTATTTTTTTATTTAAAAAATAAAATTTAATCGTTGGATACTTCCCCAATACATATAAAAAAAATATCTGATGAGTATCAGTATCAGATACAGTATCTGACACAATACTTAATCATTTTTAAGTATCCGAACTTCATAACTTATATCACATATTTACATATAAGCTTTTTAATTATTTTTGGTTTTTCTTAAGTTTATTTTTGAAGTAAATTTAATTGAAGCACATTGATTACCATCACTGTCCAGCTCATTCAAAATGTAAAACAATAACTATTTTTTTTGAAGTAAAAGATTTTTTTTTAATTTATATGTAGTTTATAGAATTTTTTTTGTCATTGTATCAAAAAAATATTCTTGCTGTCAAAATAAATTAATTCTTGCGTCATTGTTTAAATTTTTGTATTAGCGTCTTTTTTTTTACTCTCTACTTCTTAGGAAAAAAATGACTCTAATAGTTCGGGATGAAGTTCTGATATCAATTAGTTCCAATCAATTTCAATTTTTCCACAACCGTAATTCGACTTAACAAGTTCAGCATCAATCAACGTTGAACCAACTTTAATTGAATGAGTGTTTTGTTCATTTTTTTTTTTGGTAATGGAATCTAAAAAAAGAAAAGACAAGAAACTAAAAAGAAAATCTATTCCCGACGAGTGAAGAAAGTTCCCATTACGTCATTTCTAAGAAGATCACAAAGGCCATCAGGAGGAGAGTGGTGAGTCAAGAAATCGGCATCTGATGAAGCTTCAAGCTTAGCGAGAAAGTCTACATATTAGTTTCCTTCTCTAAGTTCAGTGTGTGATAGAGAAAAATATTTGTTTGAGAGAACATATGATACTTGATTTATAAACTTTTGATGAGGTTTACACATTATAAAGAGGCATAATAACAAACAAGTTCATTGATATTCATATTTTGTTATTTGATTAAATAAAAGATTTTGCCGTTTTAATTGAGATAATTATATCATCTATTAATGACTACGTACAAGTCGTGTCAATTAAATTAAATTAAGAAAGTAATATTGTCAACTAACTAAACATTAATTTGTCTGTGGTTTATGTTGGATTTGGTTGGGAACTCTGGTTCCATCTCCCCAACTACTTTTAGAAGATGAATATAATTATTTGACGTTATAACTCGTCTCGAACTAGATTAGTCAATTTTATAAATCAGACACTAGTGGTGAAAATATAAAAAAAGTAGGTCAACTCATCATTTTCCTACGAGAGAATAATTCATTCTAATAATATAGATCTTTTTTCAGTTGGACGTTTATGACAAAAGTTTTTTGTGTATGTTATATGTAAATTAATAATTTGTTATTTTATCTACATGTAAAAAGGAAATCAATTTAAAGGATTTACATCATATATAACTTTAATTGTTATAATTAGATTTTTATTACTAATTTATTTATTAAGTCATATTTAAGAAAGAACACAACACAAGCCATTTTATCTCATAGATCCACATATTACCAAAAATTAATTTGAGAAGCACCGCTCTATATATATAGGCATGAAATTTTTCACTCCATTAGAAGGCCTATGAGTAGTAGGGGTGGCAAAATGGATGAATGGATTTGGATTTGGATTTATAATGGATGGATTATAATAATCCATTAATTCATTACCAATCCATTAAAATTCTTAAAATAAAATTCAATCTAATCCATCCGTTGGAAATTAAATCCATCCAATATCACCATTTTAATGGATGAATATCCAATCCATCCATTAATTTAAATATTATAATTTTTATTTTATAATTTCATGAAAAATTATAACTAATTTGTAATAATTAGTCGAACCAAGTTTGCCCGACACTGCCCGGAACCCTTGTAACGTTGCCCAACACCTGCCTGACATTGACCGACATCTGCCCGGACACTTCTAAAGCTGCTCGACATTGCCCAGACACTTTTAAAGTTGCCCAAACCACTCCGGACAATACCCAAACCCCTCCCAACGCTGTAATAACCAAACAAAAAGAAGTAAAACAAAATCAGTTTAACATAATTGTCACATAAAAAAGAAGGCAAACAAAACTTATAACGAGCACATTGGTTTGACTGCAGCATATTGACACATAACAAAACAAGATAATTCAATAAATCAAAGCATTACTACATTTGTTTCTTTTTACTTGTCGTTTTAGAAAAAAATATTTGTTCCTTTTTACTTGTCATTTTGGCAATTTAGATTATATTTTGCATTAATACCCTCCATTCTATTTTATTTTATTGACTACATTTTGTATAATATTTTTTTGTTGAAACGATATAATCTTTTTATTGTATACAAAGTTTGTTTGTTTTTAAATAAAGTTTGTTACAATTTTTTTGAAAATAGATACTGTTTGTGAAAAGGAACGGAGGTAGTGTGTGTGTATATATATATATATATATATATCTTGAATGATGTTGTACGATGGCCAGCGACAATTAGGATAACCAAAAAACAACAAAACCTTTCTCAAAATATTTAATTTTGAATTATAAACAGTAAAACTAGGATATTCTTTAGATTAAAATAAAATTAAAAAAATTGAGAAGGTAAAAAAAAAAAATTTTTTACTAAGAAAAAAAAAGAGATTTAGAAGGTAAAAAAATTAAAATATAATTAATGATCCAATTGAATTTTGAAACTAAGGTGGATGGATTAAATTCATCCAATCAATTAATGGATGGATCCAATCCAATTCAGTTACAAAATAATTTTCTTGTGGATGGATTGGATGGATAAATTAATGGATGGATTGGATGAATTTTTTCTTAATAGATTATTTTGCCACTCCTAATAAGTAGTGGTAATGGGGGAGCACTTCCAATTGAAAAGGCTTATGCGACAAATTACATAAAGGCTTTTAAAAATGTCCAAAAATTATCTTTTATACTGTTTTTAAGATTTCTAAAAATCATCATTGTGTACACTTTTTTTATGGGATTATTAATTTATGATATCATTGTACTCTCTTTTTATCGATGAATTTCTTCACATTCATCCATGCGTAGTCAAAATAAAAATTCTTTTTTTGGTACAGAGTACAAGTCATTAAGATATGTTTTGGGATATACACGTACTAGTCATTAAGAATTTTAAGATTTTCTTTTTTGTACATGTACATGTACATATGTCTATTTAATGTATATTTTCACATGCACTATTTATGAATTGAACCCTAGTCTAGACCAAATAAAATTAGCAGTAACATCTCATGCACACACACTCTACCACTATTTTATTTTTTTTGACCAAACCACTATTTTTTTTTATTATTAATTGAAATTCAAATTTGGATCTATTAATATTATTTTGAAAAATAGACCAAAACTATAAATCATGAGTATCCCAAAGTATATACTTAGCTTATTGTATGAGATCTATATAATTTGTTAGAGAGGTTAAATTGTTAGTATTAAGTTTAAATTAGAAAAAACTTAAACCATCAAAAGTGCTTGAGGATAAGAATCATTCATACATGTCTAAAAGGGATGCATGTTACCAAGCCAGTCAAAGTATTGATTTTGATAATATAATTACCATTATGTAGCAAATAATTAATTAATTATTTAAGCAAATGGATTCAGAAAGATATATATTCTTCCCTACTTAGCATATTATCAAGCTAGTAAAATTCTCTTGGGCTTAGAGTTATGGTGACTAATTAAGCTAGTTTAGTGTCTTGTATTGTGAAGCACAAAAGCATGGGCCCAAGCACCGGTTATCTTTTTAGGGCTGTGACAAGGTAATGGTGATGCTTCCCACTACACTTAGTTCTTCTACTTTTTTTAGTTCTTTATTTTCTCTATTCTTTTCACAAACACCCACTCACTCTCTCACCAAATTATGCTGAAATGAAATAACATACTCGAGAATAACATGAATATTGATCCACATTGAGTGCAGTATAAAACCTACAATCAAAATAGATTTTATCAAGAGTTTGGCAAAATTACTAGGCAAGATGTTTCATTTCATACATGACTGCGTATCGATCTCTGGTCCCTCCATTTTATGTGTGTGAGTTTATGGTGATTTAGTCATTTTATTTATGTACCCCAAAAAAGAGTAGGTATTTGGTAGTCCATTTTTTATAATCCGTGAATTTAGCATAGTTGGTAGAGATATTGGACGTAATATGCAGTAATCAGAGTTCGAACTTTATATACATAATATTTATCTTAAAAATGAAATACTAACCGCTAAATTACTTAAACAAAAAAAATGGGTCTCAATAATGAGATAAAATTAAAATTCATTAGTAGAAATTAAAGAGATCAAAATTCGAATGTATTGAATCCAACTTGCATGCATTCCTATAACTTATTCAGAGAATTTCTATACTAAAAGTGTGATTTTATGGCTTTGGCTATATAGAATCAATTGGCTTGATTTTACCAAAGGCTGCCATGCTTTTGAAAAGAATAAGTATAGTGTGCAATTTAAAATTCATAAAGAATAAGATCAAATATTTATATACATCACTGTATCAGAGGCCCATAATATATAAATAAAATTTGAATTTGAAGCAAATAAAGAGGCATGCATTTTTTTTTACATAACTTTAGTGTAAGGAATATTGCGAAACCTTGTCTTATATTGTGATTGTGTAACTAAGTATATCCTTTTACTTGCAATAAAAGTTATTGTCACGTAAATCAAAACTATACGACTTAAGGCAGTGTTTGATAGGTTAGAAGGGGGGGCTTTAGGAGTCAGGAGAAAAATATAGAAATCTTACACAAATTTTTGAAAGTGTTTCCATTGAAAATTATAAATAAATATTATTAATTACTGTAATATATTATTAATTTTGATAATATTATAACAATGTAACTTTTTTTTTGTAAGAACAATGTAACTTTTGAACATTAAAAATTCATACAAATCCTCCGAAAAATCCTCAAATACAATTTTTGAATTACTCCCATCCTAAACTCCTAAATTTCCTCCACTTGTTTTTTCCAAAAAATTTCAAATGTGAGGGATTGAATATGGCCTATTTACAAAGTGTGTTGCATAAGACAATCCACTATTATTCATACACCCTTAGTGGATTGAATTAATATGATGATGAGTCATTGTTGGGTCTGATTGTGGAGGCCATGTGATGTTGTGTGCTTTGTTTGGTATATAATTAAGGCAAGCTAAGAATATGAGGTTTTATTAATTACAAAGCAACAACTATAATTATTCAATAGTGGTAGAGACTAGAGAGAGCAACGCATAGAGAATAAGATACCACATAATTCGGTTTGTAACTATTATTTTTTCGTTCACTTATGTCTATATGAATATTGACTCTATAATTTAGTCGATAGAAATATTATATTATATTATATATACAGAAACTAAACTTTAAATTCAAAATTTCTCATTTATTCATTTCAATGAAATTAATATTTAACAGATATACTATTTGAAAAAAAAATGTCAAACACACCAACCCAACTTGTAAATGTTCCCACAAAATTTCCCTTACTTGATCAAAACTAATTAAGTGCCAAGAGCACTAGAAAGACTTTCTGTCAACACATTTTGACAAAGTAAAGCCATAAGTATAATGATGTCTTGAAAGAAATATAGGTAAGGGAATATAGTTGAGGGCTAATGAACATTATGAGCTTTCATATTAATTATGATGAAAACTACTTTCTATTATGTGTGTCCCAAGTAACTATCATATTTGATAATTTTTATTACAATAACCATTTTGTCTATGCACTCTATTTACACACATATTATATATAGATACAAATGATTTAACATTTTCTTTCTCAAGCCTGGATATGCTCTGATGTTCTATACTACAAAAAATTCTCTTATCTCCTCTCCTGAAATTACATTTTATCCCATGTGGAAAAGTTAAAATATTGTATATTTTGAACTTTTTCTAGTTAAAATATTAATTTTACAAAAGAAATTCGGAAAATATGTATTTTTTTGCATAAACAAAAATGTAATTTTTCACATGATAGAACTTTTTGGAAGATTGCTTTATCCGCCCCCTTAATTACTCTCACGCCCCCCAAAGTACCTAAACTACCCTTCGGAAGATATCTTCCGAAACACATCAAGGCAAAAAAATTTCGGAAGATACAAACCGAAATTTCAAAAATTTGGATCCTATAAACCGAAATTTTAATTTATGAGAGTTTTAAATTGGCAGGAGGCATTTCGGTAGATACGATTGGAAACAAAAATTTTGGTAGTTACGAGCTGAAATATCACACTTTTCGGAAGATACGATCCGAAATTTTGGTTTAAAAGCAGACTTGCAGCAGACCTGTCCATCACTCACACTAAAACATTCAACCACTCTTCTCTAAAGAAAAATGCGATTTATTTAGGGATTTCGCGTTTTTAAGCTCAAAATCATCATTTATTCGCTCATTTGGAGGATCACACACTCATTTGAAGGCATTAAATAGGTAATCATAACTTTAAACCGATTAGTTTTTGGTTTTTTTTAGAAATTCTGTGTACGCAGAAATTGGAAGATAACTTCTGAAACCAGATTGGTAGATATCTTCCGAATTTTTTTTGGAAGATAACTTCCAAACTGGGCTAATAGTAATCAAATGTGCATTATTCTTAATATTTGCCTGGGCGAGTTCGGAGGATACAATCCGAAAAAACGTTTTTTTCGGATTATACGATCCGAAAAAATGTATTTTATTGATTATAGAAACTGAAAATTTTATTGCCCCAAATTGAGGGTATTTTTGGGTTTTTGGGGGGCCTAGAAGTAGTTTGAGGGGCCTAAAAAGAAAATTTCAACTTTTTGCCATCCTACTAGGGTCAGCCCGTGATATATGGCCCATATCATATGCATAATCAAACTTGCGCTAGTTTTCAAGGGCTATGAGCCCAATGTCCCCTTCAAAATTGGAAAATTGCTTTATCCGCCCCCTTAATTACTCCCACGCCCCCCAAAGTACCTAAACTATCCTTCGGATTTTATCTTCCGAAACACATCAAGGCAAAATAATTTCGGAAGATATAAATCAAAATTTCCAAATTTTTGGTTCCTATAAACCGAAATTTTAATTTATGAGAGTTTTAAATTGGCGGGAGGCATTTCGGTAAATACGATTGGAAACAAAAATTTTGGTAGTTATGATCTGAAATACCACACTTTTCGGAAGATACGATCCGAAATTTTGGGTTAAAAGCCAACTAGCAGCAGACCTGTACCATCACTCACACTAAAACATTCAACCACTCTTCTCAAAAGTAAAATGCGATTTCTGTAGGGGTTTCGCGTTTTTAAGCTCAAAATCATCATTTATTCGCTCATTTGGAGGATCACACACTCATTTGAAGGCATTAAACAGGTAATCATAACTTTAAACCGATTAGTTTTTGTTTTTTTTAGAAATTCTGTGTACGAATAAATTGGAAGATAACTTCTGAAACCGGATTGGTAGATATCTTCCGAAATGTTTTTGGAAGATAACTTCCAAACTGGGCTAGTAGTAATCAAATGCGCATTATTCATATTATTTTTCCTGCTTGTTTTGATTGATTTAGGTAGTATTTGGCATGTCAGAACCTTCGCGTTTGCCGTCGTTGTCGTTTGCGTTCTCGTTCGCTGTCGTTTGCTAACAGATACTAAAACTGAAGTTTTGTAGAAACTGAACAATTAATATTTACTTGGGCTAGTTCGGAGGATACGGTCCGAAAAAACGTTTTTTACTGATTATACGATCTGAAAAAACATGTTTTACTGATTATAGAAATTGAAAATTATATTGCCCCAAATTTAGGGTATTTTAGGGTTTTTGGGGGGCCTATGAGTATTTTGAGGGGTCTAAAAAGCAAATTTCTCAAAAGTGAAAACAAAGAAATAATCAATTGTTACTACAGATTATTAAAGAAACGTGCACAGTAGATTATTTGAAAATTTCTCATCTGCTCTCTATATTTTCTTTGTCCTTTAACTACTGTTTTTGGCTTTAGATATAAATTATGGGTCTTTACAAAAAGTTCGTAGAATTCAAAGTAAAGTTTAAGATCTAGATTTCAATTTTTTTGTACAATGTTCTTTCTAGCTAATAATAGTACTACACATAAATACAAATACAATACAATTATTATACATTCTACGTCAAATCCATACTAACAATTGTGCTTGGTCAATCCAATTCCAAAGTAGTCAAATAAAGTTCAGTTTTCAATATTGGACATAGAACTATGTTCTTTTACCTGACTACTTTACTTTTGGGATAATAAAAAGAACAAAGAGAAAAAAAAAGAAAATTCGATGCCATATTCACCATATCTTTGCATCTATATACATAACATGAGTACAGTCTAATGTTCTTACACATAAAGTAAAGTAATTTAATGTTGAAATTGAACTTGAAAAATGATCAGAAGATTTAAACACAAGCAAAGAATCTTCTTTATACTTTGTCAATAAAAGATAAAACAAAAGAAGTGGCATATCTAAGAATAAAACATTAAATGATAAACCCTTGAATATCTTCACAACATTATTTTGTTACATTAGAACACTCCAAATGTCATCGGCCGTAAGAAATCATAGGATCATTCGCCGAATGACAAGCCTTCCACGAAGCTTAATGAGCTTCGTGGGAATAGGAAGAAGAAGAAATCATAATGAAAACTTTCCATTGCAACCTTTAGACCTTCCACAATCACAAAATTCCTTAACAACTCCAGAAGAGTGGAACTTTTTAGACAATTTTGGACAACAATATGGCACAAAACATCCCTTTTTTTACGCTTTCCGTTTCGTTGAAGCTATAAAGTTAGCAGAACAAGATCAAAAGTTTGTGTTCATGTATCTTCACTCACAAGACCACCCTTTTGCAAACGTGTTCTGCAAGGAAACTCTATGTTCAGAGCTAGTGACTCAGTTTCTTGATGTGAATTTTGTTTGTTGGGGTGCACTTGCAGATAGAGGAGAGGGTTTGAATATGGTTTCGACATTGAGACCTTCTAGCTTTCCTTGTTGTGCTGTCATAAGCCCTGCTCCTAATGATAGCATAATTGTGTTGAAACAGGTTGGTTAAATTTTGGGTTTTATTAGTCACTCTAACACTAATGTCTTTTATTTTTGTTATGGATTTAATATGCAAGAAAATTTATAGAGTGACACGTATCATATTACGAGTTGATTTAGTGAGGATAAAATAGGCTCAATATAAAATTCATTATGGCATCAGAATCTATCCATTCAGATCAATCAACAACTATTCACGGTCATAGACTCACGATATATTTGAATTGGAAAATGTTAAAATCATTCACCATTCTTTCTATTTTGTTTGAGTTTGTGTGTGTGTTTTCAGCTAGAGGGACCACTTTCACCAGCAGAGCTAGTGGAGATTCTACAAACAGCATTGGAAGAACAAGGCTTAGCTTTTGGAAGTGCGAAAGCTAAGCGGGATGAAAAGATCCTAGCAGATCGTAGGCTTAGAGAAGAGCAAGATGCTGCATATTTTAAGGCTTTGCAACAAGACAAGGTTGTTCAATGTGTATATGAATTCCCCTGGGTTTGGAAATCCTAGCGCATCCATGCATCTCTGATCGTCTGATTAAGATAAGACCGAGTCAATCACCAATTCGCATCTTGAAATTGTAGGGTCGAGCATTTACTCCCTTGAAATTTGCAAATAGGAAAAAAAGATCTTGATTTTGAATGATGTCGAGCAATTTGGTTTTTCTATTAATTTGTACCTACTTTACTAGCTGTAAAAATAGCCCTTACGAGAGACACAACTGACTAAAGAGATTAGTCTTTACAGTTGCACCTGAAGGATACACAGTTCACAAAAATATAGCCCTTACGAGTTGAAAGAAGGACAAGGTTGCTCGACATCATTCAAAAGCAATTTTTTTTTGCAATTTCATGAGATAACCGCAGGACCTTTACAAATTCAAAACGCGAATAGGTGATTTACTAAATAAGACTGCTATTTGTTTTTTAACACAGGAAAAATTAAATTCAAAATATGCATAGTTGAAACTTAAAATATTTTGGATAACTCATGCATGAGTTTAACACAATTATAATTCTCTCCAAGCTCAAACTTAATATACTAGTGTTCTTAAAATATTTTATTACCAAATAATAAACTAACATTCCTACCTAAATGCAGGAAAAAGATAAACTCAAAAGTTTAGCTTCAAAAGAGAGAGTTCATAAGCCAGTGGAAACTCAAAACACTAGAAATTATGAAAAGTTAAGGAACAATTCTGTTGATGTCACTAAATTTCATAACAGAGGAAATGGATCAACAAGTGAAAAACAAGACAAAGGAATCACAAAAGGAAACAAAGCTCAAGTAGCACAGGTAATAAATTTTAGTTCTGCACAATTTAGAAACATATGTCAAAAATCATTAGTTTGTGTTGAACTTTTAGTTTATATATTTGTAAATTTTTTTGTTGCAGATACTCATAAGGTTTCCAAATGGCGAAAGAAGAGAACATACTTTTCTATGCACAGATAAAATTCAGTCCATTTTTTCATATATTGATTCATTAGGTTTATCTGGAATTGAGAACTATAGACTCATATCAAATTTTCCAAGAAAAGTTTATGGTGTTGATCAAATGAGAATGAGTCTTAAAGATTTTGGCTTGTATCCTAAAGCTAGTTTGTTCTTGGAGCCATTGTGAAAAGGAGTTTCCTAAGTCATAACCATGTTAGCATGCTAAACATATACATTAGATGTATATTTGGATATCAATGAATTAAAATGAAAGGAAAAAAATTATGTACATACAAGCTATTTGCCATGTAATTGTCTTTAGACAAAAATGTGACATGAATTTGAATATATTTTCTTTTTACTTTTGATCTTCACACTATTTTTTATAAATATCTTATAACACTACTAGAAAAAGTCTAAATATCGACGGAATTTAGTGACAGAATTTATTTCATCTCTATTAGAGACGGAATTAGAGACAGAAAAAAGTGTTTAGAGACAAAAACTAAAATATATGCACTAGTGACGGATTTTAGAGACAGAAAAATCTGTCTCAAAAATATTTCGTCTCTAAATCTGTCTCTAGTTACTTAATTTTTTAATTTATAAATAAAAAAGTAATTGGAGACAGATGTTAGAGACGAATTTTTATTGTGTCTAATACTTTTCGTCTCTATATCCGTCTCTAATTAGTCAACTTGTTATTATAGTAGTCAAACATCTTTAAGAGACGAAATTTATTCGTCTCTGAAATCCATCTCTAAACGAAATAACATTGAAGATTCATCCTGCCAAAAAAATTCCCTCCAAAATTTTTATTGTCCGCAAAAAAAATTTAGGTTAAATATATATTTGGTCCCTATAAATATGGACCTTCTAAGTTTAGTCCCTATAATTTGTTTCTTCCATATACTTTTAGTCCCTACTAAATAATTATAATTAAACTCTTAAATTTTTGAATGATTTTTTATGGGCATGTTTAAAATATCATAAAATTTTATTTATTAAAATTTAGAACTTTTTAACACGATATGAATTAAGTATGAATTTTTCAAATAGAAAAAGTTTGAGATAAAAGTAACGAAAATCATGACATAAAAATTAAATTTTGAACATTTTTTTTTGGAGAAAATGTTTACGATGATCTAAACATACATATGAAAAAATCATTCAAAAATACATGTTAATTTACCAATAGAGACCAAAATTGAGAGCATAATAATTTTTGAAGAACTATAAATTTAAATAACGACTAAACATAGAAAGTCACCATTTTGTAGGGATTAAAAATTTATTTAACCCAAAATTTTAAACATAACGATATATTTAATTTTTTATAATAATTTTTTTTAATATTTCAAAACATATTTTCCTTGAGTCACGACTATGACTTTCTCTCATGCGATGAATGAAATATAAATCCGATAAAAATATAGTTTATAGTTAAAACATATTAATCATTAGTTGAACAATTTAATTTTTAATTTGATGTTATCATTAAATTAAAATAGATTAAATATTAAAATTATAAAACTAATGACATTTTAAGGTTTAATTATTGACATGTCATAAAAATATTATACTTAGAGTATGTGACATTATAAAAAAAAAATTGAAAACATAAAAGAGGACAAAGTTCAAAGAAATTTTTTTGATGACTAAAAATAAAATTTGATATATTCGAGGGAAAAATATGATTTTTTTTACGCAAGTGAGCATAGTTTTGTTCATGAAAAATGGATGATACGCCCTCATTTCTTCAATAAGTGTCATTTTTTTATCATACTTTATTCGTATATTTTGATTAAAGATATTCGTTGGCGTACATATCTAGTCAATTGTGACAGTTATTTAGGAACAGACGGAGTAATTAATTTGTGTCAATTAAGATAAAAAAATTCACCCAAAATAAATAAAAAAAGATTTTTTTTATTAGAAAAAAAACAATATTCACCAAAATTATAATGCATCATAGGAGATAATCCAACTACTTTTCAGAAAACTTAACAAATTAAATTTTTCTAAATATGATAAATATTTAATGGAAAATAGGTGTTAGTCTTTTGATTGTCAATTTTTGTTTTTGTAAAAATAACATGTTAAACATGATGTCTTACAGACCTAATCTCTACATTAAGAGCGCTTTGTATATGTCTTTTTATGTGCGCGTATTAGAAATTTGTTACGAAATTAAAAGATTCATTTACTTGATTCATAAAGAAGTTTTATATTCAAACTTTATTTGTTTGAATTGGATTGAGTTTATTTTTGGAGAATATTTTTTATTTGTTTGGAAGAAAACAATATATTTTTGTTTGAACAAGATTTGTTGGAAACAAATATTTGTTCATATCTTTAGAGAAGATTATTTTTATTCATTAGAAGTTAACAAATATATTTTTGTTGAATATTTTTGTTTGAAGATATATATTTAAAATTAAATATTTTAAACAAGTAATTTTTGAAAGTTGGTATTTTTTTTTTTTGGTTCAAATATAAGCTAATGTGATTTCACCAAACATGATTGTAAACAAAACCAAAATAGGTTTTGGAAGGCATAGCTATGATTCAAACATAAACATGAATGGTTAAACTAAAACTAGTTAAAACATAAGCTAAGATTATCCCCATAAGGTATTTCAAAACATATGGAATATCTTCATAAAAAATCCCACGCCAAATCCATTAAAAAATTAAATTAAATTGATTTTTATTTTACTTTAAGTATTCTAAATAAATATTTTATTTTGAAGATAATGAAAAATTTGGTGCTAACAAACTTTATCAAATTGAAGCTAATCCTTTATGGAAGACTTGAATATTATCTGATAGTCTATTTTACTATAAATAGAACTCAAATCCAACAACAATACTCACTCAAAAATATTGTGAAAGTCTAAGAGTTGATAGAGTTTTTATGAGTTTTGTTTTTTTTTGTTCATTGTTCATTGTATGTTTTTTCTAGCGTGTAATTTTGATAGAACTTTAATTGTATGTTTTTTTGAAAGGTTTGTGTCTAATATTAATCAAAACTCTCCGGTTCAACTTGAAAGAGATTGTTACAATGAAAATGACGAGAAAGGTGATGAAATTTATCTTTAGTTACTTTCTTTTATGTATTATTGTATAATTATTTAAATTTATTTGTGTGTTAAACAACTTTAAGTTTTTTTTTAACAGCTAAACTGTATTAAAGATAATTGGAGTGTACAAGAAATACAAACCAAATCAAGATCAAAAGAAGGGTACAACGTAAAACGCAAGATGCACATATAAAACAAATAAACTCAAAACTATACAAGGCACCAACGCAGCAGGACAAAAAACCTAGCAAACAACCCCTAACCGAACCCACAACAAAATGCGGCCATGTGGAGTAAAGACCAACAACACATCAGCGCATAAACCAATCCCCCGGGTTCCACACACTCATTCATATAACAAGCAAGGAAACTTCGCAAATTTTATGTTAATGTTTGATATTGATACTTTGTAAATATGAGATACATTTTATGTTAATGTTTCAAATTTAGTATTAATTGAAATTTGATTTTCTCATATTGTAGAATTATATGAATTACATTTAGTAAATAAAATTCAATATTTGAAAAACTATATAAGCATTTAATTGCTAAATAGACAAAAATAATGACTAACAAGAGATGAAAAATGTGTTTTGTGAGACGAAATTTTATGATTAGAGACAAAAAAAATTGAATTCAGAGGCAGATAATTCTATCTCCAATAGAGACGAAATTTTATGCTTAGAGACGGAATTTTAGAGACAGAATTATTTGTATTCAGAGACGGATAATTCTGTCTCCAGTAGAGACGATTTTTTTTGCTTAGAGACGAAATTTTAGAGACAAAATTATGTCAATTCAGAGATGGATAATTCGGTCTCCAGCAGAGACGAATTTGTTTGCTTAGAGACGGAATTTTAGAGACAGAATTA